>OX637332.1:31082092-31244965 GCA_951799405.1 Agapetus fuscipes | reverse complement strand
CATCCTCTGCCTGCGGTTGCCTTGATGTCGTCCAGCCTCCTCAGAAAACATATTTTACAAAATGTATTCAAAGCTTTATTGAAGTTTCAATACAAACAATTACAATAAAATTCATGGATACTAAATGCATACATGTTTTGGTTAACGGCATGGTCGAGTTTCAACGTGAAGTTATCTACATTCATGCATTACAGTATTCAATAAAAAAAATACATTATTTTTACATGTAAGATACATCTGCAGATTACGGATCATCCCTTCATTCACAATTTGTGGATTATTTATCCCAGAACAGGGAATCTCGTCCTGCGGGATTTATTATCTTGTTATACAAGACAAATCCTGTTTAAAATCCTCCAAAAATACATCTTCAATGATATTACGGTAGCACGAGTATAAAACATAGTGTAAATACTCAACAATCGCGTTAACAGAAAAAATGTGTTGAAGATACCAGGGTACTCCTAGAGAGTGCTGTAGTTGTCTTACATTTATTTTCTGTTTCCGCCCTGGTTGAGTTATTACGTAATATTCGGAACAGTGTACAAGTACATTCTATCGATAACCTATAATCTGAGTTGAAAAGATATTTTAACATTTAAGATCCACATTTAATGTATGCCTCTCTCATCAAATCTCAAATGAATCTAAACCTTGCAGCTCTTGCTGCCTATCCCTGAAACAGAGGCTACGCATTGGCAAAGTGAACTATTATTTTACAGTAGGGTGGTCAGCCTCATAGCAACCTGTAAGTTAAGGAACAGTTTTATTTTTTACTATCTGCATACAAAATAAAAATGAGTAAAAACTTTTATTGATTGTAGAGGCATTAACTTTGTAATCGTTCATCATTAATGATAAAAGAAAAACAGTTTTGTTTTCGATTACGTGAGTATATTTTTATATACCACAACCGGTTTCGCAAACATCCGTTCGCATCATCAGGTGGATAAATTAATGCTAAATGGTGTAGAAACGGAATCAATCTTAGAGGGTGTCATTGTGTGAGGGTATGAGGGAGGGAGGGGAGGGGGGGGTGCAGGATGGCCATGTGGCTTGTGTCATCTGGATCGTTTAGCTTCCTTGGGAATATGGTCAACAGGGGGGATGGATTGGGTACTAACATATTATTTATAAGTGTATTAGGTGAATTTTTTAATTTGTTAATTTCGATTATTTCAAGTGCAGAGAGGGTTGGTCCGTAGGTCCGTAAAACGAGAAGACCCTCATCCAACTGGCAGCTGATACAGACACAGCACTTCGGAAACAGACTATCAGTGTGAAACAAAACTGCGCAGATCTCATCAAGAATTCTTCTTTGAACACTAATCGCACAATAAGATCTGAAATTATTTTAGCCAAGGAAATAAAAACTGCTCTACAAACCAACAAACTAATCATCACCAAAGCGGACAAAGGAAACAGCGTCATTATTCTCGACGAAAACAACTATAAAAGTAAAGTGCATCAATACATAAAAGACAATTGTTTCACAATCCTAAAATCTGATCCTACTTCTCGTTTCCATGATAAAATAAAAAAGACCATAAAAAACTGCCCCATTTTTTGCAATAAATACTCTTCTCAATCTAACCCTCAGGCTCCAAAATTATATGGTCTACCTAAAATTCATAAAAATAATGTTCCTGTTCGCCCGGTTGTCTCCTATTACTCAGCACCCTCATACAAAATTTGTAAACTTTTAAACAATTTAATCTTAAAGTTCGACGTGTTCCACCCAAGTTATAGCATTAAAAATAGTTCCGAGTTAGTACAGAAATTGGAAAACTTTATAGTACCTTATAATTGTAAACTAATCTCTTTTGACATTGTTAATTTATTTACTAATGTGCCAGTCGATGAAAGTAGAACTATTTTTTCTGAATTACTAGATAAGTCTACTCTAGATGATAATGTGAAAGGAGAAATGATTAGAATGTTCAACATCTGTATGGAACAATGTTACTTCGAATTTGACAACAAATATTATTCGCAAACAACTGGTTTACCAATGGGATCTCCTTTGAGCCCCATCATTGCCGAAATTTTTCTTAATCACCTAGAAGAACAGATGTTTAGTTCTGATCATTTCTACCTTAAAAACAATATTGTAAAATGGTTTAGATACGTTGATGACGTTTTTTGTATTTTTAAAGGTACCACAAGACAAATCAACTCACTTTTAGACGAATTGAATAAACTACACCCCAATATTAAATTTACCTTAGAACATAACCCCGATAATACTCTTAACTTTCTCGATTTTTCTCTAAAATTAAATAATAACAACATTCAATATTCCATCTATAGGAAACCCACCCACACAGACACCACCATCCACGCTTCTTCTATGCACCCAATCTCTCACAAAATGTCAGGCTTCCTTGCCATGATTAATAGACTCCATACAACACCACTGACGAATGATGATTACAGGACCGAACTCAACACTATTAAACAAATCGCCCATAATAACGGATACAATACTAACATGATTGACAAACTTTCACACAAAAAAACTAAGACTCTTCTGTACAGACAGTACATCTACCACTCTTACAACACCAACGACAACCAGAACAGGCCATGGAAAAAAGTCATTTTCGCAGGTGACATTTCCACCAAAGTCTCGAAACTTTTTCCTGATACAATAAGAACCGCCTTCTATACCACTAATAAACTGGGAAATATACTTTTGAATGCAAAAACCAGGACTGATATATTACAAAAAAGTGGAGGGTACGAGATTAAATGTGGAGACTGTAATAAAATTTACATTGGACAGACCTCTAGAAACCTAAAAATACGACTAGACGAACATAGACGATGCCTTTCTAATAATAATTTCTCCGAATTTGCTAACCATATCATAGAGACTGGACATTCTTTTCCCAACCACACCACTAAACTTCTGCACCCTAGTTCCTACGGACCAACCCTCTCTGCACTTGAAATAATCGAAATTAACAAATTAAAAAATTCACCTAATACTATCTATAATCTATAATCTAAGTTGCAAGGATATATTCATTCAAAGCTCTCAGATGTATGCCCACAAACAAACACGTGTAGTTCGCGCTTACAAATGCTGATTGTGTACTTACAAATAAAATCCAAACCTCAAATGAACATAAGCCCTGCAACTCTTGCCGACATTCCCTGAAACAGGGGTGACATTGGCAAAGTGAACCATTTTTTACAGTATGGGTGGTCAGCCTCATACCAACCTATAAGTCAAGGAATACGAGTAATAAATAACATTTAAGTATAAGAAAACAACAAAACCTTAAAAATAAATCTATACAAAAAAAGTAAAAAATGTCTTGTGCAAAAAATGTAGCAAGCCAATAAACCAACATTAAAAATCAGCATTGCAGATTAGCCGCCACTTCTTCCTGTCCTTGCATACTTCTTTCATTTCATCCAGAGTCATAACTTTTTTCATACAAGCTCTCCTTTTATTATGACTCTGGATATCCCATTCACTCGCTATTTCGAAAATTTGGTCCATCCATACCTTTCTCGGTCTTCCTCTTCCACAACATCCATCAATTCTTGCAGCATATACTTTCTTCGTCATTCTTTCCTCATTCATTCTCTCCAAATGTCCAAACCATCTAAGTATACTTCTTTTAATCTTTACTTTCACACTTTCTCTTACACCGGATTCCTCTCTAACAAAATCATTCCTCACCCTATCACTCCGTCTTTTTCCAATCATACTTCTTAAGTAATCCATTTCTACCGTATGGACTTTACTAATCTCACTTTCACTCACCGTCCAGGCTTCACTTCCATACATCAGAGTGGGCACTAGTATACCACCGTGCACCGCCAGTCGAACATTTTTTGAAAGATTCTGGTTTTTGGCGATGCTAGCGGTAGCACCCAGTACGCACCTGCCTTTCATTATTCTTCTTTCAAATTCACCGGTCATTCTTCCATCTTTTTCAAACTTACTTCCCAGATATACAAACTCATTTACGACATCAACATTCATTCCATTAATTTTAAATTCATAATTCATACTTTCATCATCTCTTTCAAAAATCAATACTTTCGTCTTACTTGCATTCAACTTCAAATGGTTACCTAACAAAGCTTCATTCAATCTAGAGAGCATTGTTTGCAATTCTACTGCAGAATCAGATACAAGAACTGCATCATCTGCATACAGTAGAACACTCACTTTGCTCTCTCCTATCATCAATCCACAATCATTAAGTCTAGCATCCCTGACACACTTGTCCATGACTATGTTAAATAGCCATGGACTCATCACACATCCTTGCCTCACACCCTTATACACTTCAAACCACTCACTATACTCACCATCAATACGGACACATGCCTTACTATTTTCATAGTTTGCATGCACCGCACCATTTTTGCATACACTTATAAATAATATGTTAGTACCCAATCCATCCCCCCTGTTGACCATATTCCCAAGGAAGCTAAACGATCCAGATGACACAAGCCACATGGCCATCCTGCACCCCCCCCTCCCTCCCTCATACCCTCACACAATGACACCCTCTAAGATTGATTCCGTTTCTACACCATTTAGTATTAATTTATCCACCTGATGATGCGAACGGATGTTTGCGAAACCGGTTGTGGTATATAAAAATATACTCATGTAATCGAAAACAAAACTGTTTTTCTTTTATCATTTATGATGAACGATTACAAAGTTAATGCCTCTACAATCAATAAAATTTTTCATAAGCACTGCCTTTCCTATTACTATGAGAAGTTATACACAATAAATAAAAGTATCCACGATTTCTGAAACAGTGAATCAGCACTTATTCACTTTTACCTTTAAATCCGTAAAAGGCAAAAAGTTGAAAAGGTTTTTATTAGGTTACCAATATATTCATAAAATTTATGAAACGTCATCTAAAATAGGTTTGTTAAAAGTTTAGCCGTGAATGAAGTATATGCTATGTTACAGGGTACCTAATTTTTTTGAGGAACAGAGCGACATAGTTACGAGTGTCAATGAGGCACAGTTACAATGTCTTGACTACTTCTGCATAGAGAATTTGTACTTTTTATAAGGGCATCTGGTTTGAAAATCTGGATGAGCTATTCCATTCTAATTTGTATGAAAAATGTTTTTCAAGGTTTTGCAAGATAATTTACAAAGCTTTTATTTTCCAACTAGAAGGTAAAAAAATTACATTATTCTGATGCTTGTTTTTAAAGTCACAACAGTAAGAATTTATTGTCAAATTTACTGGGATTTTGTAACAGTGATTCCATTTTTCCACTGCCTTATGTGACAATTTTGTTGAAACTTTACTTTGATCATATATAGCATATACGCAGCAACTGGTAAACTGGAAATGTTAAAAAACACACACAACATATTTAATGAGAATGCTAAAATACAAGTAAATTAAAGATAATATATTGAAAATCAATAATTGATTGAACACATTGTTTCTCAACTTCTTCGAAATTATCTTCAACCAGCCACCTCCAATAATATTTCTTTTAAATTATACATAGAGGACGTCACAATGAATATGTCTACACATACCACAGATACCAAATACCATATTTTGGCGGATCACAATAAATTTTGTAGATCCCCGATAAAGATTGCAACCCCCAAAGTTGAGAAACAATTATTTAAGTTAACGTTTTCAAAGGAAAAAAAACCTGAATATTCATTTCGGAACGAAAATATAAATAGTTTCAGGATTATCAGATTAGTAGCACATGCAAAAAATAACTTTATGTATCAAGTGCTAATTATTTGCATCATTTCCCAGCAGAAAAGTTATATTACTGCAGGTTAGAATGAAAGCATTTTTTAATCAATTATTGATTTCAACTATAACTACTAACTTAAAAATATACTAGCAATGTTAGATATTACATATAAATATATAGCAAAGTAGGTATACAAAATACCAAAAATCTCTTGATAAATAAATTATCATTGACTAGAAATTCAGTGGTGTTAGCACAAAATAATCTAAGAGAGGATTTTAAAAGAAATTCAGACAACTAACTGACTTGAAGCATGAAATATTCAAGTCAGTATTTAATTTTAATATTGAATTTTTAAAGTTATTAGCAATAATGTTTTTTTTCAAGAATTTAAATAAATTAAATGATATGATCATTCAAAAAGGGAGATACTCTATAATTATATGGGTTAGTTTATGATTTGCCAACAGATGCAAACATCTGATTGAGCAGTATCCCAAAAACATAAATACACAATAATAAACAAATGAAAATAAACCACTGTTAAAATATTTTCAATTTATTGATGTATATTGATTCAAGAGTAGCATCTTTGAGAAAAATACTTAATAATCGCAATGAAACTTTATAAAATTAATAACTATTTCAATACATTCGGTGAGCGGCAAACCACTCAAATTCTTATTTCCAAATTATATAGTATATTTAAAATTATTTGTTGTTTCCAAAATTTTAGAAGTTATACAAATGAACAGTTAACATTAATACTTCATATTGAGTTAAAATTACATTTTGGTTTTAGCATGATTAACCATACTATCTAAATCTAAATCTAAGCTGCAAAGATATGTATCATTTGAGATTCATATTAAATGCATTCCCACAAGCAGACATGCATAATTTCGCGCTTACACATGCCGCATGTGGACCTACAATATAAAAAACCTAATCTCAAATGAACATAAGCCCTGCAACTCTTGCCGACCTTCCCTGAAGCAGGGGTGACATTGGCAAAGTGAACCATTTTTTACAGTATGGGTGGTCAGCCGCATACCAACCTATCAGTCAAGGAAAACACAATAAGAATGGTTTGTTCAATACTATACAGAATTAAAATGTTAAGAGATTAGATTGGATGTTCAAATCTTTTTATACACAAAGAATAACTTGTATATCTGTAGTTTTATATTATTTTATAGGGCTTCAAATTCTGAAAGAGATAATTAATACCTACATATTTTTAATTGAAAATTGTGAATCTGAAACCTTGCACAATATAGACAAGATGCTTTCAATCTAGCCGTTATGAAAGAAAGTGTTCACTTTTTAAATGCACAATTTTTTGATACAAAAAAATATACGGTAAAAACAATAATCCTGAAAAATTTCTTACTACTTTTTCTGTTTGGATAACTTCTAGAAATTTCGGAGATGCTCTATAGCCTGAATACAATATCATCAATAGCAAATTGCAAAAATTAATATTAAATAATTATCAATAATAATAAATAAGTGAAGATAGGAAGCTGCTTTGAGGACTCACTGAATGGAGGTGGCAGAGTCGTATCTTGCATCATTCTTTGTGAAGAGCTCTGGTTTGTTATTGTGGTGGTCATCACAGGAGGTGGATAATTGTACATTGAGTCTATTGGCATTCCTTGAGATGAAAAACTGAAAACAACAAAAACAGACAGAAATTAAGACAAATCCATTTAAAACGTCATACTTTTAAAGGAGTAGGAATTTAGTTTGGAGTCTTCTTCTTCGTGTCAGCTTCACACCGTATTGGCCCAGTAACGAGCAATGTCTACAGCTCTTTGGTTTCCCGCAAAGAGATCATCCATGGAGCAGCTTGTCGGACAGGAGGGACAACACCGCAGGTGCTCCATAGTTTGCTGAGCTCCACACTCACATAGTATAGAGTCCTCCCGTCCCAGAAATTCCCAGGTCATGACATGTAGGCCCGGGCTCTTCCAACATTGGTCCTCAATCTGTTCATAGATTTCCACACGGGCCACTCGAGGTTCTTTCCTGGAGGTAGGCTCTCTTCAGGCTGCACAAAGCTAGTTTGGAGTAGAAAGAGGAGACGGTTCTGGAGGGACCATGTAGACCGTATGAGTGAAAAGTAGGTTAACTCGAATTGTTGCTCACAAAACAGCGTATACCAGGATGCCCACCCAAAAGATGGGAGAGCAGCTGGTCTTCTGCATCACAGGAGGGAGCTCAAACATATATTTTTTTAATTATTCACTAACAAAAATTAATGCTTCGAGTTTAATGATGGGTAGTTTTATCCTAGAAGAGAATTTTAAACAATATTTTTGATCTTATTTATGTGTAAATACTAAAGAAAAATGAAAAAAATCACGATAATTACTCAGAGTGCGGATCCGCATTCCAGCATTCTGGAGGTTAAGGGTTCAATAACTTAGTAGATTAATTAAATAAGTATTAGATAAAATATACCTATTATGTTGCTTGAGCTGAGGTTGAGATTGTTTTATACATGGCATTTGTGCTCTAGGCGGTGAGGGACCTGCAAGAATAAATTATATAGTAAACAATCCAAGCAATAAAAAATATGGTGTTTCAGTAGTTGCTCTTTTATTTACCTGATCCATTAGTAGTTACGGTTGTCATTGGTTTCACAGGCATAACCGGTTGCCTGAACTGAGGAGCCATTTGACTTTGGGATATTTGATTAGGTAGGATTTGACTAGGCGTTGTTTGATTCGGTGCTACCTGACTCAATAAGACTTGACTCGGTGGCATTTGATTTTGTGTAATTTCATTCTGTGGTATCTGACTTTCAGAAGCCTGACTTGATAGCATCTGATTAGAAGGTAATGAATTTTGTAGCATCTGTTTCTGAGGCAATTGGTTAGAAGGCATTTGTTGGGGTGGCAGCATTTGGCTGGAAGGAATTTGTTGGGGAGGTGTTTGGCTGGGAGATGATTGATTAGGTGGCATTTGGCTAGGAGGCATTTGATTGGGGGGCATTTGATTGGGAGGCATTTGATTGGGAGGCATTTGATTGGGAGACATTTGAGTCGGGGCCATTTGGTTAGGGGGCATCTGGTTGGGGGCCATTTGGTTGGGAGCCATTTGGTTGTGAGGAATCTGATTAGGGCCCATTTGGTTGGGTGCCATTTGGTTATTACCCATTTGATTTGGATCCATTTGGTTGGGACCCATTTGATTGGGACCCATTTGATTGGGAGGCATTTGATTGGAACCCATTTGGTTAGGTGGCATTTGGTTGGAGCCCATTTGATTGGGAGGCATGAGATTCGGAGCCATTTGATTCGGGACCATGGTATTGTGCTGTGGGGACATGTGATGCGGGGACATTTGGTTAGGGTGAAACTGGTTTGTAGGCATTTGATGAGGCATCATCTGATTGGGAACGAACTGGTTTTGTGGCATTTGATATGGTGGCATCTGATGAGGCATTGAATAAGGACCCATCTGATTAGGTGGCATTGGATGAGGACCCATCTGATTGGGTGGCATCGGGTGAGGGCCCATTTGATTAGGAGGACCTGGATGAGGTCCCATCTGATTTGGTGGAATTGGATGAGGGCCCATTTGATTTGGATGCATTGGATGAGGACCCATTTGGTTGGGAGGCATTGGGTGTGGGCCCATCTGATTAGGTGGCATTTGGTGAGGTCCCATCTGATTGGGAGGCATAGGATGAGGACCCATCTGGTTAGGACCCATGTGAGGACCCATTTGATTAGGAGGCATTGGAGGACCCATTTGATTTGGATGCATAGGATGAGGTCCCATCTGATTAGGGTGCATCGGATGAGGACCCATCTGATTAGGATGGAATTGATTGGGATATGGATTGGGAGGGAAAGGCGGATATTGATTAGGATATGGGTTAGGAGGATATTGGTTAGGTGGCATTTGGCTAGGAGGGGGAGGAGGTGGTTGTGGGAAAGGATGTGGAAAATACGGATGATTGGGACCTTGAAAACCTACAACAAACAAATAAAACATTATCATTAGGAGAGTTAATACAATATTTTGCTTTCAGATCGTCAACTTGAAACTAAGGAAATTATTACAACAACTAAGTTAAATAATGCAAGAATCTCACCTTCTTGATTGAATTTTTTATCACTTGGAGAGTTGGATCTAGGCTGCCCATTGTACTTTATTTGGTTCATATTAGGTGGCATGATTCCATGTTTGAAGTAAGCATCTTCCTCAGCCAGCGTACAATGGATAAATGTGCAGGTCGGCCGAGTGCAGCCTTTGTTCTGGTAGTCGTGGCAAAAGCTAGGAGGGCCTGGGAATACCAACCCTTTGGCCAATTTATGTTGAAATTTGCACGGGTTAAAGGTACAAGCGTTCCGTTGGAAATCACGGCATAAATATCTACAACAAACCAAACATTACATTTTAATACAACAGTAAATTGCTAAAGTTATAAACAAACCACTAATCAACTACTTCAAGAAAAAATGTATGAAATGTGCCAGAAGACGGAACAGAAACAAATGTGCTGTTATACAACATAAGTGGAGGCAAAACTAGCTTATGGCATTGAAGCGCACTATGAACATAGCTGACAGCCGGATCTGTCAATCACAACTGCATACTTAACAATTATGTGAAATCCTATGTTTTTTTGCTTTCTCCGTCTTGTGCTTTCACACTAAATACTTACAAGTGCCGGATTTATACATAATAATGCATTTTTTCATTAACAATTCACAAATTCACCAACCAAAATAATTAAAAAGCATGCCCACAATTTCCCTCCAGAGATGAAAATTTGGTAGTGCCAACATTGAAGATGTTCCTTGACTTAAAGGTTGGTATGCAGGTGACCACCCATGCTGTGAAAATAGTTCACTTTGCCAATGTCATCCCTGTTTCAGGGAAGGACGGCAAGAGTTGCAGGGTGTATGTTCATTTGAGATTTGGGTTTTATGTAGTAGGTTCACATGCGGCATGTGCAAGCACGAACTTGTACGTGTCTGCTTGTGAGAATGCATATAATGTGAATCCCCTATGTAACATATCTTCATAAATTAGATTAGATTAGATGATAAATTTTCTATCATTTCTCATGTTTGTCCATCAACTGTGAAGTTACTTGGATAATGTGTTCTCTTTCTAACTAAGGATGTTTTGTGTTGAGGTAGATTGAAACGGATTTAACATCTATTGGCATTAAAATACTTTCATGTCATTTATATGTATAAGTCAATGGCTCGGCACTGCACCCCCATGTCTCGCTGAGCTATGCTCTGTCGATGGGACTTCAAAAAGACCACTACGCTCTGCCCTTACTGCTGTCAACAAGGTTATAGTGCCCAATAGAGCAAACACATCAAATTTTGCAGACAGAAGCTTTGCGGTGGCCGGGCCGGTGGCCTGGAACAATTTGCCCATCGGTGTTCGCGCGAACCAGCCTACCACCACCTTCAGAAAGGAACTGAAGACACTACTTTTCTCCAGAAGCCATGGCGCCCTTGAGATGGTCCTGGACCATTAAATGGCGCCACAGGAAAGAAATCATCCATCATCATCATCATCATCATCAAATAATATAATGTCAATCTTGAGTAGTAAGTTTAAGTTTAAAATAAGCTCAATAGAGGTTATGTTATATTCACCTGGAGCTCCCACTCGCGGTGGTAGTGGAAGTGGTCGGCGTTGTGTCCGTCTGCGTCTGCGAGGTGACCGTCCCTCCAGGCTCGGGGGGCGGGGGCGCCAGGGGCGGAGGCGGCGCCCCCTGGGGCAGGGGAGGGGGCGGGCCCGCGGGCAGGGGGGGCGGCGCCGCCTTCTTTGGGTCGCGCCCTGCCTGCGCCGCCTCCGAGCACTCCTTCTCGCTCGGCTGCTCCAGCATTTCCGAGTGCTTGGTTAAGAAATTTTTCTTCGCAATTTTTCCACTTTATTTTTTTACATAGACTCCTATCACCTAAAAACATGTCACAAGCATTTTAAATTGGAGAATAATTGCAAAGATAAATCAAGGCGAGGGTAAAAAGTTGGATGGCATTGGTAAAAAAAATGCATGTTAAGAGGTCACCCAATTGGGTCAACTGAGAAAAAGCTAACCAATGTTTTATTGGTTGCTTTATCACCTTAACCTGAAATGTCACCCCATTGAAAGATACTTAAAATTTTAAAATTGTTCCGACACCATTCAGATACAATCGGATCATAAAAGGCCCAGTATAATTGGATGCATTAGGAAAGTCACCGCACATCAAATCTTGAAGCATCATAAAATGGATGAAAAAAATTTAGAGATGCTTATGCCTGATGGTATAGATACATTTCCTTAAAACCTAGAAGAGTTAAGTTGTTTAAAAATATCCTAATGATGCAAAAAACTATTTAATACATGCATGCAAAATAAATTAATTGTAAAATAAAATTTTTACTCATATATTTGAATAAGAAAGCTTGGATAGTCATAATTTGGTTAAGGCTTTATAAATGGCCAGACTGTACAGCTCTTGAGGTGTGATTTAAACAAAACAAAAACAAAAATAGACATCACACTAACAGTGATAAAAAAAAAACAATGTTCCTATTCCGATCCAAATTCCAAGGAAGTCATAAAAGTTTGGGTCACACAGTGGTAAGTTGAAAACTAAAGAAGACAAATAGCACATATCTTGTTTGGTTAAAAGGTTTAACAACCAAAATCGTAAAAAGTAAGCAGATTCCAATTTTATGCTATTATTTAAAAAAAAAACATTGAAATTGCCATAATTAACAAATCAAATCTAAGCGCCAACCCATCATATTTAAAATATTTTAATGATAAAATAATGAGGTTTTTTTAGGTTACAATAAGTAAGTAAAATGTCATCCTCATTCAAAAGCTAAGCTTTGATTGGTCATGTTAAGGGTTTATTAAATGTTTTATATCAGAGAATCCATTTACTATGAGGGTAAACTATGACAGGGGTGTGTGTGTGTGTGTAGGATGTATAGGTGGGGAAAGAATCCACATGGGGTCTTTTTGAACACAGAAAATGTTTTATTGGCAACATTTTATGTATTTGTACACACATTATGTATTTAAATAAAGCATGGCACGAGCTTTTATAAGTCATCTTGATAATTATTATGCCGTAGAAGTAAGATGACATAAACATGTTATGTTGTAAGTAATAATTTGTTCTATTTTCGTAATTTTAACCCCTTTTAAGAATTAAAACCATTTAAATTCTGTCTTCTTAAACCATGATATAAGTAAATTCTCAATTAATGTTTACTTTTTCCAGCATGACTATGATAAAATAATTCCCAGGTATGTACAATCACAAGAAAGAAATCTTATAGAATGAAAAACGTAACAAAAATCATAAGCCGCATGACTTTTTCAAAACCAACTGAATTTGGCTCAGTAAGATTTTTTTTAATCTGAAAGAAAAACTAGAGAACAGAAACTTTTCATACAAGTAACTCACATTAAAAAAAATTACATCTCACGTACCTACCTCAAAACACATTTTACTACAAACACAAAAAAACTCAACTACCTTGTACGTGTTGTGCAACTTCTTGCCAACCTTATGAGAAATACGCATAGTGGAAGTTTCAGGCTCTCAAATTATGTGGCGGGGTTCAAACCCTAGCCCCTAGTTTTGAACACAAGCATTCTATCAACTGAACTATAGACCGAACCATAGTAAAACCAATAAGGATTTTTAGCAGAGAGAAGCTTGTTTTTCAACATAATAAAACTCAAGTGATGTTTTCCGGGATCTGTTGCCGTGGTCTGTGGGTGCTGGAGCTTCCGGACGTTTCGCCCATTTCTACGATGGGCTTCTTCAGCGTGAAGTATGATTATGATGATGATCTTGATGAGAACTGTGATGTAAGTGTGTGTACACTGGGGTTTATATGTCTACCATTTTGCTTCTACAGCGTGTGTTTGTCGTCGACGACAAATGACAAGATGGTAGACATATAAACCCCAGTGTACACACACTTACATCACAGTTCTCATCAAGATCATCATCTTCATCATACTTCACGCTGAAGAAGCCCATCGTAGAAATGGGCGAAACGTCTGGAAGCTCCAGCTCCCACAGACCACAGCAACAGATCCCGGAAAACATCACTCCAGCATCATCAGCCGGCCGTGTAAGCCTAAAACTCTTTTATAATAAAACTCATCTGACAATTTTCTTTCAATCAAAACGATATGCGAATTTCAAAATAAAATGGATAAAAGAAAATTATTTTATAAAAATATATTTGCAACCATTCTGCTCTTGAAGATGCCTCATTAGGCGAAAATATTTGAGCAAAAAAAAAAGAATAAAGTGAATTAAAACAATGTTTTACCATTTATATTTTTAAATATTTATATGGATAAAAGAATAGTTGGTTTGAATAAAAAAAAAAATGATCTAAAAACTCTCACAGTTGACAATCTCTGAAAGGGGGCAACTAGCACACTCGTGAAAGGGTTCCTTTATAAAAGCATGTAATGTCCGACACCCCAACAGTCCACATCTGCTTTCCAAGGGAGACAGATCAATACTCCAACTTATCGTAACTCACAATGCAAAACAATAGGGCACACTAAGCAATCGACCAAGCCAACTTTAAAATATAAAATGTTCAAAATTACTATCAAAACATTGTTTTTGATGGGCATCCTTTTACCATATCTAGCCATTGCGCATACAAACGGGGATGAAAACTGCGAGACTCTGCCATCTGACATACACTTGATTAAGGGTTGGAAATTTCTTTTTGAATAAATTGAAAAAAGTATCAACATTTAAAGTTGTAACTTCAAAGCTAAACTTCAGTAATATTTAACCAAAAACACATTATTTTTTTGCTCAATTATTGTTGAAGTTTTGTTTAGAACAAAGGAAGGATAACTGTTTGAATATTTGAATTGTTATTTGCAGAAGAATACGATGAGTTGGGACGACTTCAGCGCACCTGTAATGGAGAGGTGGCTGTCAATAAATGTGAAGGTGCTTGCAACAGCCAAGTGCAGCCATCCGTGATAACCCCAACAGGATTTCTCAAGGTAACTTTTTTTTTGGTATATTTGTAAGTTAGAAGGAGATTTTCTGTTTGACGGGCCTGTGATATTTCAAAAATACCTTGCATGACGGCAAATAAACATTAACGTTAAGCTTTTGTTTAGCGCGAAGTAAATCATTTATTGACTCATCAAACATGAATCCAATTTTCATCTTTTTTAAGTTTTTTTTTTGCATTGACACAACAGAAAATATTTTCTAACAATTTTTTCTTTTGACAAATGTGCTTTGACGGACTTAATTTTTTTGTTATGTATGAAAATGTGTTGTTATCTTAAGTGAATAGAAAGTAATATACCTCTTTAGGTAGTCCTTATTTATAATTATAAGTAATTGCAGCGATTCAATAGTCTATCCTTACATTGTATTTGTTATCTATTACACCTCAAATTGCTTGATAATTAAAAAATAAATGAGATTCAGTGAACAGATGAGAATATTTATTTTTCCTCAGGGAAGAATTATACATACTCGTTGAATAAGGTTTTTTCACTCGGTCAATAATAATCCCTTGAAAGTTTTTTTTAATCTGAGACTTAACGAAACTAATATCAAAGCTAATATAAGGGAACAAAAGTTCAAAATACATTTGACACTAAATGGCATAAAACGCTACCCTTGTTACCTGTTATCTTACTTAATTTGGGTCCTTCAGTAATTAAGAACTATTAAAGAATTTGATTCTAGTTAAGATAATTTGGTTAAAAATAGATGATTATATTTATAGGAGAAATATTGCTGCCAAGACCGCTATTATTATTATACTAAAAAGTACTTGATATATCTAGGAGAGTTATTGCTGCCAATACAGCTTCTACCACGAGTAGCGCAAGTGTTGCGAATACTTTTCTTCTAAAAATGTGTTGATGTTTTTAGGAATGTTATTGCTGTCGAGAAAGCTTCTTGCGTGAGCGAGTCATCACCCTGACCCACTGCTATGATCCGGATGGAATGAGGCTGTCCGCACCTGACCAAGCAACCATGGACATTCGTCTCAAGGAGCCCGCAGACTGCAAGTGCTTCAAATGCGGAGAGTTCAGCAGATAACTTCACCAACCAACCACTTCCATACAACAATAATAAACCATCGCACTAATCATGCCAACCCATTTAAAAATACTATTACAAACTAGTGTAAGAAATATATTATACTAGTAGTCTATACGGATGAAGATACTATAATTTGTAGTCTGTGTAATCTATGTTGCAGAAATATAGTTAAAACGTGAAACATAAATGAACACTGCCACAACCTTATTCTTGACGAAGTAATATTGGCTAAAAATATTTTTTTCTTTATAATCATATTTTAAATAGGTCCCGAAAAGCCACATGTGACCCCAGAAGTGGCACTATTTGCGAAGCTTAGTTGCAAAAAAAAAAATTCATACTATCACACAATTCACTTATGTCTCATTTTAAATTTATTTATGTTAAGAAACGTTTTAGCTTCTGTAGGTATCATATTGATCTCTGTTTTGAATTTAATGTTGAACATGAGTAAGAAAAATAATTTGGCATTGCAGCACCCGAATAATTTGAAATAACTCTTCTTAACACAGGCTTATCTAATAGAACAATCATTGATAGATTAAAATAAAAATTGCTTTGTTTTAATTCACATGAGTTTATTTTTGTACATGACCAGTTTCGGGAGAAGCAGTACCTCCCATCTTCAGGTGTAAATAGAAACGAACACAGAATACAAAATTACAGAAGTGGGGGGGGACTAGGAAACATAGAAAGTAGAGGTAAAGTGTTAGGAAATAGGATATTATTTAGGAGATTATTTTCTGAATTGATATTTTTTTGGATTTCTAAGTTTTCAAAGTTGTTCATAATTTTACCTTTGTGGGGAACGGGGTGAAGGAGTTTTAACTTGTGAGTGTGAAAGGAATGGTTAGACTCAATAATGTGGTTGGCGAATTCAGAATGACCGTTGCTTGTTAGGCAACGGCGGTGTTTTTGAATTGAAGATGGGAGGTACTGCTTCTCCCGAAACTGGTCGTGTACAAAAATAAACTCATGTGAATTAAAATACAGCAATTTTTATTTGTATGTATTAAAATTAACTTTCACAAAGTTACTGCTGAAAATCTAAATAATAGAACAATCATTATTCAAAATAATTTACTTGAAGTTCAACCTTAGTAATTTTTTCATATTTAGAATTGGTTATTTTGCTAACATTTTTTATGCCCCCCTCACAGAAATGCATTGTGTTTTTATGCTTTCACAAAAAATGTTGTGTTATAAGTAATTATGGTGTAAAAATTACAAATGTTGCAGAGATTTCAAAGATTTTAAGTCAAAATGCCTTACATTTGAAAAAAAGTAACGGTAATGATTTTTTTATTGTTTACATGATCCTTTTCTTCTTCTACTCTTTAAAAATCCTTCCTTATTGTTTATCATTATACTATTTAGTTGATTTTAAGAAAATGCACTTTTTTCGATAACTCAAATATTGTACATTTATCTTCTCAATAGCATTTTACAACTATCAACGTTACAAGTTATTATAGAATTTTACTAAAGATGTCATTATGTATATTAGATTTTATTTAATGGTTATTAAAAATCTAATTATATCCAATGTTAAAAATAAAAGTAAAAATGAAAAATTAATAACAGAAATATATAGATACAAATGAGAAAAAAATGTTTAAATGTGTCTTATACCCTCAAAAATCCTGCATATAAAAACATGACACAAGGAACTCCTTTCTTAATTTTTAGAAAATGTTGATGCTCCTTGATTATATATCACTAAATATTTTTCATTAGAAATTCAGAGATTTTTTGGATGATGAAAATATTAATTTAAAAACTAAGCATTCTGCTAACCTAGAAGTAGAAAGTTCATTAAATCAATAAACTAATGTCAAAACAAAATTCAATAAAAAATATCATTTGCTAAGCAGCTAAACACACTTGAAAAAAATAAGAAATCACTTTTTACCAACACATGCACATGGAAAAATGTGACAACTGACAAACCAAAACTTATAAATTAATCAAAATGTCAAATTTGACAATGTAAATATCAAGAGAACTACAAAAAAAACTATCCAGCACTTGACAAGAACAATAGAGTAATAAAAAAACTAACAACATTGAAAAATATAAATTCACCTATGAAGAAGTCTTAAAATGGAGAGTGTCTGAAATCTCACTGTCCGACCATAAAACCGAGGCATAGACGAAGAACCAAGTCAGATTAGTGGACTCGATAACAGCCATTTAATAAACTAGTACGCAATCAAATGAAAGACCTGAAACATCATATGTGTGAGGAAGAATTGGAGTAATTAAACTACTGAAAACTTGGGTAAGATTTTACTTGAGATGGAAAGTCGTGTAGAATTGAAATAATAATTCCATGAAAGGCAATACACATTTATGCAAAATGTGAAGACTGAATAAATTAAGAGAACAAATACAAGTGCATGTATTTGAAGAAAAATACCTTCTATTTTAAATTTACAATGCAGTACTAAACATCTGTGTTAAGAAATTCTGTCTGTGTTGATGGTGGATTAACGACTCAAATGCGGTCATCTTTTTAGCTATTTCTAATTTAAATGTTTTAACACAATGATTGCATCTCACACAGTTAAGAGTGACAACAAGACAAACAGATGTTTTCTAGCTTTCCCTATCATTTTTCTAACTTTCGAGGTGCTGAATTTTACAGTCATTGTGTAGAACTTAGAAAATCTTATGGTAAGAAATGCATTAACCACATGGGGACAAACACAACAGTCAGCTGATTCCAGTCCTCTGGAAATCAACACACTTTTTTAGGAAATTATGCATCGGAAATTGTTGGGAAATGGTTTGGAATGTTACTCCTACTCATCTAAAGGAACTAAGATCAGAAGAGCCGTTCAAAAAGAGGTCTCAAGACTCACCCCTGGCATGGACCATAAAACCTTTTCAATAATGTATTACCTATTTTGAAATGACTTCAACATATAATTTTGATACAGTAACTCCTTTGATACAGTAGTTCCTTGACTTATAGGTTGTTATGCGGCTGACCACCCATAATGTAAAAATTGGTTCACTTTGCCAATGTCACCTCTGTTTCAGGGAAGGACGGCAAGAGTTGCAAGGCTTATGTTCATTTGAGATTGGGTTTTTATATTGTAGGTCCACATGCGGCATGTGTTAGCGCGAAATTATACATATCTGCTTGTGGGAATGCATTTAATATAAAACTTAAATGATATATATCTTTGCAGCTTAGATTAGATTAGTAACAGAATATTAAATAGAATCAGTTCTAATCAGAGTCAGATATAGAGTAGGCTCTCGCTTACTTGAGGTGAACTGTAAATTTAATGTTGAGAAAAATACATAGATTGTTATTTATATAACAGAAGATATTCATTTATTCTTTTCAGAGGAATTTAGTTCACATACATTCGAGGTTTGAATTTTACTTTGTAAGTACACATTTAGCGCAAAATTACATGTGTCTGCTCGTCAGCATGGATTTATTATGAATCTTCAATGTTAATAAATCTTTGCAATGTAGATTTTAGATAGCATTTTGTGCTATATTTTGAGAGAGAAAAATCTATGGCTGACTCTTGAAATGTTTTGTTTCAGCAATACTTTCGGTGCGTTTAATATGGATAAGAACAACCAGAAAGGTCCTCATATTTTTGTCCTTTTTTTACCAGTTTATTGTTCAAACAACACCCCTAAATAAAATTTATCAATAAATAAGAGGGTACTTACTGTTGACAGGTCTCTGTTGGAAGGTTCCTGTCTGATGTTGCTTCACATTGAAGTGAATTTCTCATTTACTGGACTAAGTCCAACAAAATAGTGATATTCATAATCTGTCAACAAAGAAATAACCTAAATTATACCCAAAATTATTGTGCTGAATGATATTATATCAACAGTTGAAAGGCAAATTGATTCAAAAAGTCTTTTTTGTAACATTAAGATAAAACGTAAGTATAAAATAAAAGGCAGGATCCATGCAAATCAAAAGTTTTTTTTTTGCTTTAATAATATTTTTTTACCATGGTTTAAGACAAAACATTTTCATCTTTTGAAAATATAAAATAGTGTGAAATTTATTAATACGTAAAGCCTCTTTAAGAAATACTTCTACATATTAAAACATCAAAATGATGAATCATCAACATCAATACTCCTTGACTGATAGGTTGATATGCGGCTGACCACCCATACTGTAAAAATGGTTCACTTTGCCAATGTCACCCCTGCTTCAGGGAAGGTCGGCAAGAGTTGCAGGGCTTATGTTCATTTGAGATTGGGGTTTTTATATTGTAGGTCCACACGCAGCATGTGTAAGCGCGAAATTATGCATGTCTGCTTGTGGGAATGCATTTAATATGAATCTCAAATGATACATATCTTTGCAGCTTAGATTTAGATTTAGATGGGGCTGGAGTCAATTTGCCTTCGAAACATGGTTTGTAATTTTGTAATGGAAAGAAGGTACACAACAATAAAAAGACACAGCGATAGAATAGTTTAAATAGAATGGCTTTTCCAAAGACTTTCCAATTTCTAATAATAATATATTTCAATTTTTTTTTACATCAGAATCAATAAATGAAGGTATTAACGCTACAATGTTTCTAAATAGTTAAAACTAAATACATACAGGGCTATTCTTAGACATTTTAGTCTTCGGTTGAGCCCACGCTTTGACAAACTAATGATGCCTGGCCTGAAAGTTTCATCGCCACGTTCATTCTTACCTTCCGAATTTGGTAATATTTGTATGAAGACAAATCAGCTGTTCACTTGCGGCCATCTTGGATTAACAGGTTTTCATACAAGGACATCATTATTTTGTCAAAGCATGGGCTCAACCAACGACTAAAATGTCTAAGAATAGCCCCGATAGAAAAAAATGATGATACTCGTTTATTCATAAGGCATTAAATGTAATATTCAAACATCATAATAGATCTTAAACGATAAGAGAATATTGATATGATAAAGTAGAATTCATAAGACATAAAACTAATAGAATACACACACGTAATAAAAATAACATTTCATAATATGTAACGCATAACATATTGATTTATCCCCAATGTAACAATAATGGTTTTGAGTTTGTACTGAAGGAAAGCTCGTGTTAAAATGGAATTGTAGGGTTAATGCGGAGTCGCCGCCCCAGCAGGGGGTGGCAGAATCTGTGTCGCACTAGATAAGTCCATTATGAGAGCATGTTAAGGGATGCCAGGGTGGCGATCCATTATAATTCTTGTATTAAGTAACAACAAAATTAAAACACAATTCTCAACCCTGTATTGGAGAGCACTGGCAAGAAATATTTAAAAAAAAAACAAAAAATAATCCAAATTCAGGTGTTAACTTTAAACGCCGTATTGTTGTCAACAATACTTTTTAATGACACACGATGCTATTTATAATCTAAGCTGCAAAGATATTTTACGTTTAAGATTCATTATATTTAATGCACGCTCACAAGCACATTAGTTAGAAGTTAGCGCTTACATATGCTGTATGTGTACTTACAAAATAAAACCCAAGCCTCAAATGAAAGCCTGCAACTCGGCTGCTTTTCCCTGAAACAGGGGTGGCATCAGCATTAAGTGAGCTGAATTTAAATTATAGTGTCAGTTAACAAATGCATTGCAAAGTAAAATGCAACTTTCCAAAATTAAGGAAATAAAGGAATTTTCTTTAACATGCTATAAAAACCTTGTTTACTTTTCCCAATGTTTTATA
This sequence comes from Agapetus fuscipes, assembly GCA_951799405.1. Taxonomy (NCBI): domain Eukaryota; kingdom Metazoa; phylum Arthropoda; class Insecta; order Trichoptera; family Glossosomatidae; genus Agapetus; species Agapetus fuscipes. Next base: position 31,223,435 of record OX637332.1, on the reverse strand, counting down.
CATGTCTGCTCGTGAGAATGAATTTAATATGAATCATAAATGTATTATATTCTTGCAACTAAGATCATAAATAAAACTGAAGAATACAAATTTGATTCTAACATCCATGGTGTGTAACGCAAGATACAAAATATATGTAATATCTTATGAATAAACATGAAATGTTGCAGCACCATTCCTCGGGTGGGTTAGGGTGAAGCGCGGGAAGCGGGGTGCTGTTTAAAAGGCCCGGGAGACACAGTACCCCAGTCACTGCTAGCTTGCCAATCCTAAGCGTAACAATAAACCCAACAATCTTGCATACATGTATCCTATTCTTGTATTAAACAAAAGTGCACGCAAATAAACAAACCCACTATTCAATGCAAACTGCTTTGTACAGGAGAATTATGACGCAAAAGAAAAACGTGCGCTCACAGTTTGGTTTCTTCATGCTAGTGATGTTGATTGGGCTGTGGCCAGTGCAGCAAATTAAAACCAACGAAGTGGCTGCTTCAGGTAAATACACATTAACTAAAAGAACATCCATAGAGCAACAGGATATTCTTTTCATGTTTTTTCCTCTTTATAACGATTTATTATAAGATAGAATGAGTTTTTGTGATGTCGCAATTCAAAATTGAAGCACCCATAGTTTTCAGGGTCAGTTTTGCTTCAATAGGAGTAAGATATTGCTTAAAGATTGCTATAAAGTACTTAAAGAATTTGAGTAAAGTTAAATTCTCTTGCTGTGAAATATAAAAATCTGAATTGTTTTTATGCCTTCAGAATTATAAAAATGAAGTTAATTAGATTATTTGATTTATTGTGTAGGATCTAATCTAAATCTAAATCTAAGCTGCAAAGATATGTATCATTTGAGATTCATATTAAATGCATTCCCACAAGCAGACACATATAATTTCGCACTCACACATGCCGCATGTGGACCTACAGTATAAAAAACCCCATCTCAAATGAACATAAGCCCTGCAACTCTTGCCGACCTTCCGTGAAACAGGGGTGACACTGGCAAAGTGAACCAAGAGTGATGTAGGATCTATAATCTATAATATCTATAATATAATAGGATAATTCACACAAATGCAATAAATGTGCAGAGTTGTACTCAATTAATGGCACGCTATCACCCTCAAATGTCTGCCCATCTAAATACTATCCAAGTGTACAGTTGCTTAGCTTTAATGATTAGACAAGAACCAATGTGCGCAACATGCTATGATCACCGGCCATACATACAAGAACATGATATAAATAGATTAAAAAGCAAAACAGTATTGTGATATGTGATAAGAATAATATGTAAACAATATAGATAAATACACAAATTACATGAATACATAATATTACGATACATAAAAAATATCTTGTGAACATCTCAAGAGATTTTAAATGAAAACAAGGTTACAACTTATAGGGCCAGTATGAGTTACTATAATTCATAAGCGCCCAAAACTCCTTCCATTCAAATAAAGTCCGATAGCGCTTAGGCAATGTAACTCAAAAAATATGAAAATAAAACTATGTATTGTATAAAACAAGTTATTTTTAATGAAAATTAAGATTTGTCTTTTGTATAACAACTTTAACCGCCCTACCTTTGGGTAATTATTCAAAAATTATGTAAAAAACATGGAGTTTTTTTTTTCAAAATATTTCGCAGAATCACAGATTCGCCGCGTGAAATGTATGGGACAGACGACAATTCTCCCAAAACGTTTGTTAGCTTCGGCTGACCTTGAAACACTCAATGCGATAACGCAGGAACAAACTTGACGTATATGAACGTAGTTCATGGGTTTTGGGCATAGACATTTTTTTTAATGAACGTATGTGATACGGCTTGTTGCGTTCGAGCGACAATATAGCGAATGTATCACGTACAGGTACGTTTGTATGGGTAGGGCGGTTAAAAAGAGTTGTGATGCAGAGTTACTCATTTATTTTTGACTGTCACAAAATACTTTATCGGTATTGTGGATTGAGCAGTACTTCCTTTAATGTTTTCATGAAATGTTGACAGGCGATGAATGTCAAGTGACTCCCGTGATACATGTTCTGCAGTACCCAGGTTGTGTGCCCAAGCCGATTCCCTCTTTTGCTTGCATAGGACGCTGCGCCAGCTATCTCCAAGTAAGCCTCACGTTTACTTACTCCAATTGTTCACGATAAAATCATTCAATTCACCATACCACTCATTTGCTTGCCCAACAATGTTTTATCTTGATAAAATGGTAATTTTTATTGATAATGTTGAAAACAAATAATAAGCACCAATGCAATTTCTGATACCTTAATTAGATGAAGAGTAAATTCACAGAAGATTGTTAGGTAAAATGTTAAAAAAACTGAGCAGTTACACCCAATTGAAACTTTTAATTACATTTTATGAAAAGTTGCAAATTTTGAGATAAAACATTGGTGCGGCAAATGAGCGATATCTGAATTTTGAGAATTTCTACTGAATTTCAGATATAAATATCAATACAATAAGTAGACATAGCCCATAAGAGATACTTTTAAATAGATACTGTTAGAAATGTTGCAATAATTGTATTAGAAAATAAATATTCTTACCTCGATTCTATTTGGACTTGTTAACATGGAAAGTCACGGCAGAATTAACACCTGTAGAGAAAATACAAACATCTCAAGGGCAAATAAACGTCACATACAATAAATATTTTCTCAATTCTTATAAACCATGTTATCTTATCAACTATAATATAGTTCAAGCAAAGGCCTTGTTTTAATTTTTCCAAATAAATTGAAAAATGTTCACTGGTTTTCATTTTGTCTCATTCCATTTTAGTAATTTCAATGTTAAATGTGTATTAATTTCTTGGGTAGATTGTGCTTAAACCTAGCAAGTAAAAATTTGAAAAAAAAACTTTGATTTGAATATCTCAACTGTAATGTGAATATTAAAAAAAAAAACAATTTCTTTGATGTTAGCAATCTATAATACGCTTCTCTGAAATCTAATCTAAGCTCTAGAATCCAAAATCGCTCCTTGTAAATGTGTTCTTTTTAAACAAGAACTGAAATTATCACTTGAATTGTACATTTACTTATATCCAAGCATATCGCCTGCAAAATAAACATTTAACTACCGCCATTCTTACAAACATTTGTTTATATATTTAGACAAATGCAAGACTCAACTCTTGAGTAAACTATCTGAAACTTTTACTGCAACTGTCCAAAGAGATTCTGATAAGGTCTACCACAAATTGTTTGTAAGATTGGCTGTGCATGGTAATGTTTTGATGATGATTCTCACTTGCTGTGGATCTGCGCAGGTATCCGGTAGCAAGATCTGGCAAATGGAGAGATCATGCATGTGCTGTCAGGAGTCAGGGGAAAGAGAGGCCAGCGTTTCACTCTTCTGTCCCAAAGCAAAACCTGGAGAGAGAAAATTTCGCAAGGTAATCAACTGATAGAACAATAAGAGGACTAATATACACCGATCATCATGAACATGGTGAAAATAAAAACTACGGGTGTCATCTTGTAAAATGATACTTTGGCAGTCTACTATGAAATGTTGGTTGCACTCGTGGGTCTTATTTATATTTTTATTTAAAAAAAGCATGTGTGGCATGTCAAAGACAAACAACAGAAAAATAAAATGATTGCTTGATCAGTTGGAACCTCGAACATCACAACAGCGTCCTTGCTAAGCTGTCACCTGTGTTCATTACGATCTGGGTACATCAGTAAATTAATTCAGTAAAATTATACACATCAATGGATATATTTCAATTTAAGTTAGTAAGACTTTATTTTAGCTTACCTTGTTGTGTTGAGGCTAAGCTATGAGATTCCGTTGTAGTTATTACTGCAAAAAAACCCGTGAGTTAATAATGGAACTCCAAAAAACCCACCACCAATTAACCAAATGAAAACATTTTCCATACGTCAAACTAATATATACCAGAGATGAAGAAAGTCAGAGTATGCAGCTTTACGAAAAGCTAGCCCTTAAGCAATATTTGAATCATATGGATTACGAGAGATTAAAATTAATGTACATTAATAAAAATAGAATAAGTTTATTGTGTGGGCTGCAGTAACTGTTGGCGATAAGGGAAAATGCAATATAGTGCAAAACATAATTAAAACTTCAAGTTTTTAGTAGCAACAACTTTACTTTTACACACAAGTTGCAATTATAGAAACATCAAGTATCACAGACTTCTGTTTTATTTCTTAATATTAAAAGTAACTCTCAATAGTAGTAATGTTTCTCCATCTCTGGTATATCTTTTACATAATGAAAATGTATTTAATTATTTCCGCTGATTGCTTTTTTGATGCCGCATTAAGGTGGTTTTCCGCACATCTTTGTTTTAGTGAAATGAACAAAACATTCAACACTCCGCCAACAATGTTTCAGCATAACAACTTTCAGTAAACACTCAAATGATTGAAAGATTCAGTGTCTCTGCCTTGTAGCATAGATTACTATAAAAACTGAGGATTGAGATGTATTGATATTTGTGAAAACAAGTTGAAAAGTAGCACATCAAGCGCACTAGAATATACATCTCTGTGCCAATGGACAATCACATTCAGAACTTCTTTTTGAATTTTTGAGTGAGTGCATTAAAAATATGACTCCATAGTTCAAATATAAAACAAGACATTTTAACTCAACCATAGTGTTGGCCAAATAATGTGTGGAAAATAAAACACTGCGTTCATTATTCAGTCGACGGCTCAGTTGCTGTGTTCAAAGCCAGAGGGCTACGGTTTAATTCGCACAATCATTGGGGGAACTGGGAAAGTTTACTCAACCTTTACCAGAAATGAGAACCTGCATCCTTGTAAGCCAGGAAAACGGAAACGGTGACGTAAGATCAGCTTCTTTAAACGTGAACATAAATGGTAGTACTCGCCACATGCAATCCTTTCAGGGACAGCGTGTTAAGGAATTTTGATATACGTGCAGCTTATTTGTGTTTTTTTAGTGGCGATTGAGCGTTTTGTTCAGTATATTTTAAGTAATTTAGTATGATTGAGTTAATACATCAACTGTATACTGTTAACTTGTGCTGTCAGTACATGAGGTATTGATTGAAGACTAGGTAAAGTAATTTCCATCAAAAAACGGACACTGCAGAGCAGAGTTTGATAAAATGGTGGTAGTGGAAGCCAAAGAACATGGAAAATAAGATATTTAAAAAAAATAAGAACTTAAAGATAGTTGGACTGGTCCGTAGTTCAGTGGTAACACTTCAGACTCTGGTTGTGGGTTCGAATCCTGGCGGAGCACAAAAAACATACCATTTATATTTTCAAATTTGCTCTTCGCTGGATTGAAAAATTCATAAACCATTACCAATGACCGGTCACCAAGGTCCATCCAGCCTTACAGCAACTGGGTCGTGCTTGAGAATTGGCGCTTTGTAGCGACAATGACCAAAATCGTAAAAAGGTTGTTAGCTCAATTGGTAGAATACTTGCATTCCATGCCGAGAGCAAAGGTTTGATCTCAAGGTTTACTCAGCCTTCACAAGAAATGAGAATCAGCCCTCCCAGGAGCTGGGAAACCCCCACTTCAACTGAAAGTGGTTGGTGTGAGGCGGCCCCCTTACCCGTAAAAATAAATAGGTCCCGAATTGCCAGATGCGACCCCTTCAGAGATAACGCAGGCAAGAAGTTACACTATATGTGTAGCTTAGTTGCATTTTTTTACCTCTAATACCTACGTGAGAATTGAATAAATTGCATGAAAGTTGTATAGCACAACTATAGCTTTACACGCAAATTTTTGAACATTCATTTACTTTCTAGTCAAGTAAAAACTTCTTCAATGAATAATGATTCTAACATAAAAGAGCATGTTTATTTCATTGAAGCAAATTAAATGTGACAACCCTCAAGATCCGCCGGGTTGCTAGGGAAAAGGCATACAAATAATTTGTTATTAGTTGCTAATGATTGGTAGTCCCGTGCCAGACTGAAGTTTACTCGCCGAGAAAAATGTTCCAAATTCAAAAAATTTTGGGCCTCAGTTTTGTAGTAGTTTCACCATAGATTTGATGGGATGGGTATTTTTAATACTTACTTCCAAAACCTACTAAATACAACTGATACAATTAAATCTTACCTTGTTAGTAAAATGTACGACGACAAAACGAGAAGATCTGATTCCATCCATTATAAGTTTTGAAAAAAATTACGTACCAACTTTAGGGAGTGGGGATATGATCAATATAAGTATTTTATGCGTATACCCATTCAATAAGTGTTCAAATGTAGCGAAAGATAAATATTTTCGCTAAATATCGACATGATTCATCAAAATTAACAATATTTTGCGAGGAATCAGTTTTTTGAGCTTCAGTTTCTATCCGTTCAATGGCCGCCTTTAACAAAAACAGCTGTCATTGAACGCTGTTATTCGATAGAATTGTTACAAATCAAGAAATGCAGTTAACGTAGCATCGGAAATAATATAAGAAAGTATTTTTGAAATTTAATATGTATTGTTATAAGTAAATAGGACGTAGCCATTCGTAACTTTTTGGCGGTCTTGAAAAATTCACCTCGAAGCGTCACCAAAAAGCGCATGCGTAATGTGTACACCGTGATGCTTTCTCTGAATTGGCCCACGATAATTTACAAATAACTTTGAACTACGATACTATTTATACAATACGAGACATCAACTCACCATATAATCATTACTATCATATGATATCAATAGGATTTAGCACAAAACATCACGTCAATAAACCACACAAGCGGAAAGTGATGAACTGCAAAAAGTAAGTAATACGGCTCCGCCAGTATTTAAAACAGTATTTATGAGGTCACTCTAGACGCGATTAGGGATTAATCAACTTTTCGAGTCGTCTAAAATGAATACTACATCAAAATGGAAACTAGTTCACAGTTGAATTACGCACTTTTTAGAAAATAAAGTTATTCGTCGCGCGTCAGACATGTAAAAAACACCACGTCCAGTAGAAATCCAAGATGGCGTTGTTTAGTAGGTGTATCCGTGATGGAAGTTGCTCGGTAGGTGGCATTGCGGGGAGCAGTACTACAAACGGATCGCGTGCCATAAATTCAAGTCATTCGCCATTCTCCGTTCTTCAGACTTAACAAATTCAACTGATCAAAGCTTATTTACATAAAACAATATGAGTATTGTGTTGCATATGTACAAATATGATCCATTAATCGTATAATAACAAATATAATTTAAAACAAATAATAAATGATTGAACCAAAAATTTCATAAATGCAAAAGCAACTAAGTTGCACATATGGTATAACTTCTCACCGCGTTCTAATCGAAGGGGTCGCATGTGAACCGGTGCGTTGTTCAATGGTAACACTTCGGACTCTGAATGGAAGGTTGTGGGTTCGAATCCCGGAGGAGCACAAAAAATGTCATTTCGCTGCCTTAGTTCTTGTTTGCCGTATAGACCAATAAGCTAATTTTACATGAGCAATGTTTGCATGTGTACTGGACCTATGTGTCTTGTGAAAATAGGAAATTTATTTTAAAAATATTTAAAACAACTCTCGCATTATCGAGTTTTACGGTTTTTCTTAGCTCAGATTGTGTAGAATTTGATTCTTAAGACAACTGCAGTAAAAAGTCACATTTGAAAGAATTGGTGTATACGGCAAACAAGAACTGGGGGAGCAATTTATATTTTAAAACTTGCTCTTCGCTGGGTTGAAAAATTCATAAACCTTTACCAATGACCGATCAGCAAAGGTCCATCCAGCCTTAAGCAACTGGGTCTTACTTGAGAATTGGTTCTTTGTAGCGACGATGACCAAGCCCGTAAAAAGGTTGATAGCTCAATTGGTAAAATGCTTGCATTCCATGCCAAGAGCAAGGGTTCAATCTCAAGGCTTACTCAGTCCTCACAAGAATGAGAACCAACCCCCCAGGAGCTGGGAAACCCCCACTTCAACTGAAAGTAGTTGGTGTGTGGCCGGCCTCCTTACCCGTAAAAATAAATAGGTCCCGAATCGCCACATGCGACACCTTCGGGGATAACGCAGGCAAGAAGTTACATTAGATGTGTAGCTTACTTGCGTTCACAAGCAGACACGTATAAGTTTACGCTTAAAAATGCCACATCGCTGCCTTCCCAGATAGCATTTTAAACTTGTATCTGACTTGCAACAAGTTTGATGTGTCAAAAGTGAAGGCTTGCTGCAAGTTCACCATGGCAAGTATATACACTTGAGGCAAGTTTAAATCAAACTTTCTAGTTTCCCAGCAACAAGCTTGCAGAAACTTTGTCATAACAAAGTTCCCGTAAGGTTGTCATGACAAACTTGCAAAATGTTTGCTTCTGCAAATTATATACATTTTTTGATATTATTATAGTATTAAAAAAAACAAAATTAGAATAAAAAGATGAAATATTTTTATTTTATTTCATTTACAGTTTGCTTATAGTAGTAACAAAGTTTTATAATAGTCACATCATCATCATCACTGGCACGACCTCCCTCAGCAACCACTGCCAGCGCTGTCTATCCAACGTCTTCCTCCTCCAGTCCCACATTCCCACTGCACGGCTATCCGCCACCACTCCATCCAGCCATCTTGAACGTGGTCTTCTCACTGTCCGTCGTCCGATTGTGATGAATAAAAATTGGGCTGCTGAACCATATTTTCAATTATTGCGTCATCTACAAATAATTGAAAGTATTCCAGTGACGTTAAAATTTTAATGGATTGTAAAAAACTGGCAGTACACGTTGTGTCGGGGATATCCAAGTCACAGTGTCGCCAGCGTACTTCTGTCCACAACGAATGTGCCTGATGTTGTCCATCACCTTCCACCGCATTTGCTTCTTCCTCCTGGTCAACATCACTAGGTGCCTGAAAAGAAATAAATAGTTACGTTTATAATATCATCCACAAATAAAATAGAAATTGGAACCATAGAAAACCTATTTTAGAGGACTTCAGTCAATGTCAATGCAGTACAATCTGTGATTAATTATAAAGATACGAGTTTAAAGGTACCGATTTATAGCTAATTTGTTGAGATATATTTTGAATAAAATGAGGATTTTTTAATAGATAAATAAAAAAATAAAATACTAACGTTTATTTCAATGGGCATCCCAATTATCTGGCTCAACTCGTCTGCAGCCATCTCCTGGTCACCGTTTTCGATCCTTGGCTCCCACCAGGTTGTAATTTCGTCATCTTCATCTTCAAGTTCTACATCTGATGCATTTCCATTCAAACACATATTAATCTCTCGAATAGAGTAAGACATCTGAAAAAATAAAATAGCAAGGCGGTTAAAAATGACCTCAAAATCCTGTATGTTCAACCATACACGTTATTTTGTATACAAAAAAAAGTACTAAAAAACATAGAACTTGCTACAAATTATATACTATTGAATAGTTTATGAACTAAGGAACACGCTAAAAATGATTTTTTTTCAATTTAATGTATAATTACCTTGAAAATTGACGATTTCGAGGGGAAGAATTGTCAGAGTTGAAACGCAAGCCGGCTTGACAGTTGACAGACGTTATGGCGGTTAAAATGCAGGCAGGAAACATGGAGAAAAAATATAATTCTGTGAGCACAACGTTGCAGCAATATTGCAATAAACTTGTTTTGTCATATTTGACATGACAATATAAATTTAAGTACAAATCAAACTTGCAGCAAACTGACCTGCTATCTGGGTTAGTTCTTGTTTACCGTATACGCCATTGAGAAAAAATTTCATGAGCAATGTTTGCATGTGTACTGGACCAATGTGTCTTATGAAAACAAGAAATTTATTTAAATAATATTTAAAAGAACTCTCACATTATCGAGTTTTACGGTTTTTCTTAGCTCAGATTGTGTAGAATTTGATTCTTAAGACAACTGCATGAAAAAGTCATATTTGACAAGATTGGCGTATACGGTAAACAAGAACTGGAGGAGCGACATGTGGACTTTTACAATGTAAAAACACGAATCTCAAATGAACATACACCCTGCAACTCTTGTCGACCTTTCCTGAAACAATGGTGACATTGGCAAAGTGAACCATTTTTTACAGCATGGGTGGTCAGCCGCATTCCAATCTACACGAATCTCAAATGAACATACACCCTGCAACTCTTGTCGACCTTTCCTGAAACAATGGTGACATTGGCAAAGTGAACCATTTTTTACAGCATGGGTGGTCAGCCGCATTCCAATCTATAAGTCAAGGAACCACAATTAGATGACATTTAAAAAACTGCAGGTTGAGGATAGCTAAACACAGCAGCCAATAAAAAAATATGTAAAAGGTTTGATGAGACCTACGTCCAGGAGTGGACTGAAAAAGGCTGAGAAAGAAGAAGAGAAAAACATCAATCGTGACAATTTTTTTTAAATGTATGACGATAATAGATAAAATTAAAAAAGCCACAGAACGTATAACCAGTAGGTATTATTCTACAGTTTTTATTTTTATAATATTTTGAAAAAAAGCTGCTTGCTTATAAATTCCATACAACAATCGAAATTTCCGTATTCAAAATGTTTTTAAATCATATTTGGACCCAATAGTTGTGCTGTGAATCGAGACACTTCTACTCACAAAAACTCCCATGGGATCTCATTAAAATTTATGGTGGGATTTAAACTTTTTACGGCAAAAAATTCCCGCCATTTTGAAAAAAGAAAAGTTCTCAGTGATAAACGACATGAAAAACCTTTTCATCAAAAGCTAATGATTTCATTTTAAGAATACCTACGTATTTTATGCACTTAGTTATTAACTTATTATTAGCTTTTTTTAATTATTAATTAACTCAATGTTATTAATGCAATTAAAATACGCTTCGAGATACGTAAGATACGTTCAATGTTAGTTCGCAAATGGCGCAGTAAAGAGTGTATGCAAATCAGAGCCTATAGGTACTAATAAAATAGGAAGCAACGCGGCCCGGTTGCTAGCAAATTTTGACATTGGTTGCTAAGCACGTTGTCCCATACAAGTGTGACATTTGTCCTCCAAGAAAAAGTTTTAAATTCAAAGTATTTTTTTGTTTAAAATTGCTTCTTGACCAATGTTCTTGACACTAATTTCACCTTTATTTTGAAATACTTTTTCCTTTTTTATGTTGCAAACTTAAAAAAAATATGAGTAACAAACTTCTTTAATAAATTTATACTCTTCGGTATATAAACCTATTAACTCTTTTTTCTTTGTTATTTTTCTGTGTGAATTTGGTTTGAGTGTGTTTCAAAATGTCAATTTATTATCCATAAGTTTAAAAATGATGTTTCTGTTCTGTGTAGGTTTCGACCAAGGCTCCTTTGGAGTGCATGTGCAGACCATGCACCGGGGTGGAGGAGAATGCGGTGATTCCACAGGAAATAGCCGGATATGCCGACGAAGGTCCACTCTCCAACCACTTCAGGAAATCTCCACAATAGTCCCACTAACTTTTTATTATTTGTGCATCAACATTCATACAATAGTCCCACTAAATAACTGTTCATTATTTGTGCACCACCATTCATACAATAGTCCAACTAACTGTTTATTATTTGTGCATCACCATTCATACAATAGTCCTACTAACTGTTTATTATTTGTGCATCAACATTCATACAATAGTCCTACTGACTTTTTATTATTTGTGCATCAACATTCATACAATAGTCCCACTAACTGTTCATTATTTGTGCACCAACATTCACAATAGTCCTACTAACTTTTTATTATTTGTGCACCAGCATTCATACAATAGTCCTACTAACTTTGTTTTATTTATGCACCAACATTCATACAAAATATCACAAAAAGCACAATGAGAACAATACTAAATTTTATTTTTTCTTGTAATTTTGTTTTAAGTACTTGTTAATCTGACCAGACTTGTACAAGTAACAAATATGTGAGAATGAGAAACTTTTTAAATATTTTTTGATAGAAGGTTGCAAGGCATCACTTTACTCAATGACAGCAAAAAATATAGTTAGAACTGAATTCATTTTTTTTTTTTTAATTCAGGAAAACGTTTGAGCAAAAAAATAAATAAATGTGAATTAAAACATTGTTTTTCATTGAATTTTTAAAAAAAAAATCAATGGACTTTCATCTTGTTGACAGAAATATCCTTAAAAATATACTTAATAAAATTCAATTGTATCTAATTAAAATAAAACAACAGTTTTTTTTTAATAATTAAGTAAACCAGTTCAACTTTGTTATACCTACCTACTTGTTCATATAAAAAAGTATCAGGATTTACAATACTTACTCTTTTTTGTAGTTAATTTACCTAATGAGTTACTGTATATATGTAGGTCTATGTATTTTGATTTCTTATGTCTGTTTATAAGTATTTCTGTATTTGATACAGCTGGCATTAAATATTATAATTTCTTTAATAAGTAACAATTTTAATAAGAAAATATACATTAAAGAATTTCAATACCTAAGATCATGTGTGTTAACTTTTTAAAGCATTTTAGTAGTACCAATTAATTATTTTTTCATTTTTCTTTTGTCCAAATAAAATTATTTTGATCAACAAAATTTATGAATTTACTAAACTTATTCAGCCGTATTCCATAGATTGGTTGAACCCAAAGCCAACTTAATTAGTACAAGAAAATCAACTTTCTATTGGTTTAAAAATTAAAACCTTTTTATGAATTAGGGGGGCTTGGTTTATAATTTTCCTCCTATTAGTTTATGATAGTCAGGCCCGGATTAAGGGCGGTTCGAGCGGTGCAGCCGAACCAGGGCCCCCGCGTCCTACAGGCCCCCAAGACGTTTTATAAAAATATTCTTAAATAACTTATACTTTTTTTTACTCTCTTTGTCTATACTCGTTTTTATGGTAGGCGAGGATGGAGGGGTGGGAGTAAGGAGGAAGGGAGTTAGGGTCACTCATGACTTTCCCCGCACCAGGGCCCCCAGTGGTCTTAATCCGGGCTTGATGATGGTGATCCTCTCTCTTGAAAAATATTCTCTTGTCCTTCTTTGCTTGTACCTTCATTCATCAATCCAAAATCCCAGAGGCTCCCAATCTTTTTTGTTTGTGGCTCTCTAAATAATCTTTTGTTTTTGTCTGCAAAGCAACTAAGCTACGCATATAATGTAACTTCTTGCCATGCTATCCCTGCAAGGTTTCACATGTGGCGAGTGGAACCTATTTACTTTTACAGGTAAGGGGGCGGCCTTATGCTAACATTTTTAGTTGAAGTAGGGGTTTCCCAGCTCCCGAGAGTGCTGATAGTCATTTCTTGTGATGGCTGAGTACTTAAACCTTGCAGGTATTTTATTTTAGGTTTTTGAAATAAACACCGAAACGGGAAATCATTTCTGACACACTCGGTGGGATTCAAATTTAAGCTCTCGCCATGGAATGCAAACACTCTACCAACTGAGCTACCGATTGGACTGCGGCGCTCTCAAATTAATTTTTCCATATACTCGTATTTGTAATAATACATCAGATTTTGTTCTAAATTTTTGACTTTCTCGAAAAATTGGAAAACTTGTGTTTTTAAAAGCGATTACCCATTTAACAGAGAAAAAAAAATAAAAAATAATGTACTTACCTTCTACTTTCCTTGGGATAGTATAAAATATCTAATTTAACTGTTTCGGTTATATCCATATTGAGACTAGACAACCTGCACCCTTGTGATGGAACCACGGCGCCCAAGGGAGCCACAGCGCACACTTTGAGGACCACTGGCGTAAACTACTGCTATTCTAGCATGACTGACATAAGTTCACCTAATCTAAATATTTGGAACGTCAATTTGTTTGCATGCAGAAAATAAAAACAGTTTTGTAGTCAGTATTGTGAGTTTATTTTCATTTGCAAGAGCAATTTTCAATTTTACAAGAAAATAATCAAATAGTAGGCAAAAAAAAACTTCAAAAATATGAGTCGTGTAAAATCTAATGAAGTTGTTTTTGAAAATAAGATAAAAAAAAAAAAAACATTTTATCATCATTAAATATGTATTTATCTCTAATCTAATCTAAGTTGCAAAGATATGTTTCATTGGAGATTCACATTACATGCATTTTCACAAGCAGATACTTACAAGTTCGCGCTTGCACATGCCGCATGTGAACCTACAACATAAAAACCAAATCTCAAATGGACATACACCCTGCAACTCTTGCCGTCCTTCCATGAAACAGGGGTGACATTGGCAAAGTGAACCATTTTTATAGCATGGGTGGTCAGCCGCATACCAACCTATAAGTCAAGGAATAAAAACAAACATTGCGAGCAATGGTCGAACGGATCTGATTAAAAAAAAAATCCGACATTGCCCTTATTTGTTATTTTTATACAATTTATTTGTTAGTTATTATTTTAGCGCACACAACCTGAAATACCTAAGTAAAGTGATGTGATAGTGTAAAGTAGAAATTTGTTAATCTTAAAAATAAAAACTACTTCACCAACAAGAAAAATGTACATTTTATGTCGCAATGTAAAATTATACAAAAAATAAAACTTACTCCATACCATCAATAATTAAGTATACAACAAGGTTTTTTTTATCTGAAGTCTTTTTTCTGTTTTTTTTTCCCTTTTACTCATTAAAAAAAAATATAGTATACATTTTGAATTTATATAAGTACAAAAATATGAGGATGATTAATTTTTATTTGATAAAAGAGCCCCATTTTTGTGTGTGTCAAACCATGGGCGTACCCAGGATCAAATCTAGGGGGGGGCAGGTTTTGGAAAATTGAAGATCATCGTCACCAAAATATATCGCCGACAGCGGGGGGAGGTAGGCACGTAATTTCCTCTAGGGGGGGGGGGAGGGGCAAGACATTATCGAATAATGGTAATTTTAGTAATTGCAATACAATTTTGGATTATTTAGGTCAATTTTTCTCTTCCAGGGGGGGGGGGGGGGCGGCTGCCCCCCTGGCTCTTCCTGGGTACGCCCATGTATCAAACTCAAGGGCCCTCCCAATCACAAATGAAATATTTGTTTAAAGATTTAAAAAAAAAAAATATGTCACTTATTTGATAATAGGACAGCAACATAAAAGAAATGAACAAAAAGGATTCACAAAATGAATAGGAAAAATATAAACATGAGCATTATAAAAACTTAAACTCAAAATAATCCTTTACCCAGAAACCAGTAAAAATAAATTGATAAAATTAGGATGTAATTATTAAATTGGAATTTGTTTTCTGTTTGTTGTCCATAGATATTATTATTTAGTGATGTATAAAATGTAATTTGTCATGAATGTTCCTTGACTTATAGGTTGGTATGCGGCTAACCACCCATGCTGTAAAAATGGTTCACTTTGCCAATGTTACCCCTGTCTCAGGGAAGGACGGCAAGAGTTGCAGGGTGTATGTCCATTGGCGATTTGGTTTTTATGTTGTAGGTTCACATGAGGCATGTGCAAGGGCGAACTTGTACGTGTCTGGTTGTGAGAATGCATGTAATGTGAATCTCCAATGTAACATATCTTTGCAACTTAGATTAGATTAGGTATTTAAAATCAGATTCGATAGGTAAGTACTTTTTTTTTTAATGTAACAATAGACCTAAAACGTAAGGCAAAATTTTATTATCAAACAAAAGAAGACAAGGAAAAAAAATATTTCCAGTCCTTTTTTTGATTTTCGTTGTAAAATTTAACAATCTAATCTAAGTTGCAAAGATATGTATCATTTCAGATTCATATTAAATGCATTCCCACAAGCAGACATGCATAATTGCGCGCTCACACATGCCGCATGTGGACCTACAATATAAAAACCCAATCTCAAATGAACATAAGCCCTGCAACTCTTGCCAACCTTCCCTGAAACAGGGATGACATTGGCAAAGTGAACCATTTTTTACAGTATGGGTGGTCAGCCTCATACCAACCTATAAGTCAACGAACACAATAATTAAAACCAATAAAGTTTTACACTTTCAGTTTCACTTTCATGGTCGGAGTTGTATAAAAAATTTTTTTTTTTGTATTTTTTTTGTTCGTAACAGCTAGCAGGAAATACGATATGAATGACTGAAAAAGTCTATACCGATTCTTCAAGTTGGATCATGTTCTATTCACAGTTTTTTTTATAATAATTTCATACTCGCTCCACCACTCATAAAGGAAAACGCCGATGGAGATTAGGGCAGTGCATTCAACCAGACAGTTACCAACAGAAAGCAGACAAAAAACCACCGCATCCCTTGTATAACCAGCCTTGAAAATGTTTCCGGCTAGTGAAAAAGTCGGCAGATAAAATAACTAGAAATAGTACATGGTCAAGCCTGCATAAATCCAAAAAAAAAAAAATTGTCACCTTCCACAAAACTTTAAGAATTCAAACATCTTTCACACGAGATTTATGAAATACTTGTTTTCTCTAAAAAATACACAGATATGTTAGAATATTAATAAAATTAATCAGAAGCTTATTTACGCAAAAAAACTAATTACTAGCAGCAAAGTACTTGCAGGAGTTGATAATACCGAGGAGTCTGAGTGAGAGGGGGCTCACTCTGCGATCTGCCGACAGTGCTCTTACCTCTGTCAGTACACAATGCTGAAAAAGAAGCACAGTGTTCGGAGACCGCGCTTTCGCCGTTGCGGGACCGTCCACTTGGAACCAGCTGCCCCCTGAAGTGCGCGCCAAGGAAGGCATCGAGAGCGTTAAGAAAGGAATTAAGACCCATTTCTTCACCGCCGCGCCAAGCCTGAAAGTGCCCTTGCAGTGACAGTAGTCACGAAACGGCGCTCTACAAATCATTATCATCATCATACTGCCTGTTTTTATAAAATTAGCACACTAATAAAAGATATTCTCGGTATTGTTAGTTTTAAGCACAAAATTTACTTTTTTTCATTTTCAATTACAGCTTTCTTTATTTCCCGTCCTATAGCAGTTGCAAGAGGCAGGGGAACTGCATTTCCGATCTGTAATGTAAAAATAAATAATTCAACCATTTCTTTGTAGGTATACTTCAATTTCCAATCATTTGATTAAAAAAGGGTACTCAGTGTTATTCTAAAGTGAAAAAAATCATTGAAACAAATTGAACTGAATATTTGTCTTGTTTTTTAATAAAGTAATAAATAACTAAGTGCCAGTATTTTCAACATTAGCTTGTTTGACTTTAAGCTGATAAAAAAAACTACTCAAACGATTGGCGTAAGTGCGTCCTTTTCTTTCAGTATAAAGTCGCTATGCTAAGGTTGAAAGTACCTGGCCTAAGTATACCAAAATATGACCTTTGCTAAGTGGCTAATAATAGTTTGGAAACAAAGACATAGGATAGCAACAATTGTATTTTTGGGTATAACAAGCTTTTTCAAACCACTCCCCCCCCATTCTAAGTATGGCCCTAACGTTGAAAGTTTAGAGACCTCAAGGATAACGCATGATGACATTGATGATGACAATGATGCAGTTCATTATCATCATCATCAAAAGCGTGACAATCCGGAATGATCTTGGCCTGGATCAACTTCTTTCTCCTCTAGTCCCATACTCTTATTTCACTGCAGTCCACCAGCTCTCCATCCAGCCACCTTAATTTGGATCTTCCAATTTTCCTCTGCCCCTTTGGGTCTGTCATCACCATCTTTTCCAGACTCTGATTAGTCCCTATACTGCAGAGGTGCCCATTCGGTCGATCGCGGGAAGTTTTCAGGTCGATCGCCGAGGATAGCTAAAATTTCAGTGATTGACCTTAAAACTGATTTGACATTTTGCACTCCATGTAATTTTACTTATGCTAATTTTTTCCTTAATAAATATTTATACATTATGAATTATGAGGTATATTTGTTGGGCTAAACATTTAAAATGTCGAACTCCTATTCATAAATTTTTGCTAAGTCGATCTCCTCAAGAAAAAGTATGGGCACCCCTGCTATACTGGATGTAACAGAGCTAATATAGTCTGCTGATATTTATTGACTGGACCTCAGGAGTTAGGAATGAATGAGTAAAGAAAGAATGCAGGTTGAAAGAGGATGTGAAAGTTAGGGTGCAAAAGAATGTGATGAGATGGTTTGGGCATGTGGAAAGAATAAATGATGATAGACTGACAAATTATACATACAGAGGAAGTGTGAAATGAAAAAGAGGTAAGAGACGACTAAGAAAAGTATGGAGTGATCAGATTGAGGAAATTGTAAAAGAATGGGATATACAAAGAGCATACAAGAAGAAAATGCATGAAAAAGGTGATGGATAGGAATGGATTGAAAGAGGTATAAAGATAGGAAAAAATGGAGGCAGCTCTGGCTACCCCTATAGCCGAATGGCGACAGAGTAACAGTACAGTTACCTCATTTATTTCTGGATGAGTATAGTTATTGTTTGTTTTTACCTGTCTGTGTTTTTCTCTAAGTGATCCAAAAAAGTTGAAGTCATCAGGCAGACCTTGAGAGCGAGCGCACTCTCTCACAGACACAACTCTGTCTTGATCTGGATGAAGAACCCGCCCCTGTTTACCCATGGGCTCCGGGTTGGTAACAGTTGTACTGAAGACTCCATCCCAATCTAACCGCCCTAGAATAGAGAAAATAAGTCTGTAGAGAAATAGTATTATAAGGCTCTACTTCATGTATAAACTATGCAAGGAAACGTGTGGAATTTTATAAAAAAAACTTCCCAAGAGGAGAAATGGGTCCTGAAATGAACATTCCTAAAAATATATTGAACATTTCTAGCTGTTTTCAGATAAAATCACTTTAAAACGCAACTAAGCTACACTTATAGTGTAAATTCTTACCACATTATCCCCGAAGGGTTTCACATGTTGTGAATGGAACCTATTCACTTTTACAGGTAAGAGGGCCAGCCTTAAGCAAACCACTTCAGTTGAAGTGAGGGTTTCTCAGCTCCCGAGGGGCCGGTACTCATTTCTTGTGAAGGCTAAGTAAACCTTGCGGTATTTTATTTTGGGGTCTGAAATAAACATCGAAACAGGAATTCATTTCTGACACCCTCGATGGGGTTCCAACCCGAGCTCACGGCATGGAATGCAAGCACTCTACCAATTGAGCTAACCCTTCGGGGATAACAGGGCGAGAAGTTACGCTAGATGTGTAGCTTAGTTGGGTTGCGTATACATGCTGGTATTTACCATAGACACCGGCCCAGTTGCTGTTTCTGCTTGCGGTATGAGATACACTCCACGGGATGAGAGTGTTGCTCTGCTTCATATTACTAGAGCAGGTTTTCCCTTCAAAGCAATCACACACGGCGTTCTTAACATCCCTGCTTTTCTTGTATTTCAATACCTGCAAAAGAAAACGGAATCTATTTAAATTGATAGTCAAAAAGATAACTTTTATTTTGTAGCCTTATGCAAAAACTTTTAAGAATCTGTGTATTCACACAGTGAAAATTTATTGTTATGGGGAATTATAAAAATAAAAATAAATCGCAGAGTTTTATGTCCACAAATTAAGTATTTCTTTCACCTCTTAAATTAAATTTTTATAATTCGTCATAATGCAAAATTATATTCATATAATATTGTAAAATTTTAAACAATGCTGTGTAAGGCAAAAACAGCTGTATTCACAAATCCTATGAATAATTGCTTTGGGCTTCATTTGCGGTTACAATGGTTTTCTATTTATTCACCATGTGCATCCATTAAGCATAAATAAAAACCATTGTAAGCGCTATCGTGGTGTAATGGAGGTATTCGTGAATATGGGGGTAGATAATTTATGTATTTACAAATCTCATAATAAATAACCACCACAATAAAAATTGTGAAATTTCAATTGGCTTTTCTAATTAAAATAAATAAAAGATATTTAATTTTAAATGGGAGAATGGAATAAAAAAATACCTCCAAAATTGCTCCACTCGGCAGTTGATACGGTATGTTAGGTAGGTCTCTCCAATCACACAGCGCTCTTTTAGGAATGTTGCATATCCTTGCCAAGTTCAGCTGATTCATCTGCTTACAAACGTGATCTTTACAAACCTTTGAGTTGTCTGGGCGCATTATGCGCTGAAAATGAGTGAGAGGAGCCGTCAAGTATTTCACTTTTTTATCAAAAGCTCCATTTGCAATAGGCAACAAATCACTCATTGCATCTCTTATACTGCAAGCTTTAAAAGGAGCAGATTGGTAAGCATTTGTTTTAGTTTTGTAAGTCTTTCCGTCAATGCGTATTTTCAAATTTGATCTTCCATTGAAGATGTGAGTTGCTTTAGGAAGGTCTGGAAGTTTTAATCCTGGTGCAGCAGCCATGATGATGATTCTCCTTCGACTTTGCGGGATCCCAAAGTTTCCAGATTGCAAAATTCCAACAGCACACTGGTATTTCATTTCAAGAAGACACTTGAGGGTCATTTTTAAAATCATACCTTTGTGTGCCTTCACAAAGTCTCGAACATTTTCAATAACTATGTATTTAGGGCGATAGTAATCACATATGGATAGAAAAGTGATCACAAGGGAGTTTTTAAGGCTAGATTCATCACCTGAGGTGTAACGATTTAGTCCTGAAAATCCCTGACACGGTGGTCCACCGCAGAGCAATTCTACAGCTCCAGGTTTTGGCATCCTGAGACCAGTTGTACTGAAAAAATCTCCTGCAAGAGCAGAACGAAGAAACGTGTTGCAGTTCTCTTCAAATACGACACTCCGTGAATGATTCAACTGAAAGGCTCTGGCACACTCTGGAGCATTCTCAACTCCCCAAAGACATAAAGCAACACCTGCTTCTTCAAGTCCTTTAGACAGAGCTCCACAGCCTGAAAAAACATCCAGGCAATTCAATGGTTTGACTTTCTTCTCCTCACAATCATCAATAATGTGTCGATAATCTGTCTGTGCAATCGGTACAGGGCAAAGTACACCATTTGCCAAAAAATGGCTAAAATAAAAGTCGTTTCCTCTTGGTGGATGTGTTTTCTGAATAATGTCGCTGTATGACAAATTGCATTGATCGATAACACTTGAAAATGGGATAGTTATTTCCGTATTGGTCCAAATCACCATGTTGATATCTTCTTCATCAGGATTTTCCATAAAAGATTTATCCGGACGAATCATGACTCTAGTATTCAAATACAATTCTTGTGGAAAGCTTGATTTGCTGCTCTTTGAAACAACTCTTTCAATTATTCCAACATCGAAAGGTTTTACTTCAGGTTCACCTTCAGATTCCCCATTCAAAACAACATCATTCTCATAAAATAAAATTGCTGAACCTTTCTTGTAGATCCTATTTTTCCATTCAATGCCTTCATGTTCCCAAAATAAGCCATTCAAAGTATCAAAAGTTTCGATTCCGTTTCCTACTGCTCTAGGAATAATTGCATTCAGACAATCAACTTTGCGACTGCATGAAAAACAGTAAGGCTTGTCTTTGGAATTTTGTGGTTTATTTTCCTTCGGTATGTCACAAAACACACCACTAATTGTATTGTAAAATTTAGAAAAATAATACTTTTCTTCAAATGAGATTCTGTCTTTTTTTGCCAAATTTTTCCAATCAGCACAATCAGTTGCTTCTTCAGCTGACACAACGCATGCAATCGCTTTTAACGGTGTATTTCTCACACAAATATCAGTTAGGAATATTTCATCACGGTTTCCAATATCCCCCAAAATTGTTTCAGTTGCCTTTAAAAAGAGTTGTCCATGGAAATAACCTTCACAATCAATTAAGTCGCCTTTTATTTTTCTGTATATGTATGAGAGCTTGATTATAGATTGGGATTTCTGTGAAGAATTGGAGCTTGTGTTAACTAAAAGAAAGTCTCCAGGTTGGATGATATTTTGTATCGTATCAATAGCTACTTTATTGTAAAAGGTTCTTTGACCGTCTTTATAGAACGGCTTACTCGTCCAGAATATGTTTTTATTGCAATTGATGGAGAATTCAAGTGAACTCCAATCGTTATGTTCATTATCAGTTTCATTTTCTTCTTCATCTTCTGAATAAGTTTTGTCAACGAAGCTGTCGTCAATTTGATTTTCGAAAATTGCCTCGAAAGTTTGACGGACAAAAGGAGTAGTGACAGCTAGTGAACTGAAGCTTTCTTGATTGGAATCATTCAATTTCACAGGTGAGGCTAAAATTTATGAAAAAACAAGAAAAACAGATTTAAGTAAAGGTTTTGAAGATAAATGTATGAAAATCAAAATTTTTGTACTAAACGTTATCTTTCCGTGAAGTTATTATTTTTTTATTAAAGCTAAATCATAAGATTTTTTTTTGAGCACTAATTAAGTACTTGTTTCTATTACTGACATTCGAGTCATAAAGAATCAAAGGTGGCAATATAGTTTAATCACACCATCGATTGTTCACAACCCTTTCATATTTTTTTTATTTCTTGAATAATAAGTTGGTATGAAGCCGACCCCTGCTGAAATAACTTTGTTCACTGTTACATGCAGCATGCATACGTGCGAACACATACATGTGACTGCTTGTGGGCATTCATTAAATATGAGCCGTAAATGTCAATATATATGTATCTTTGAAACTTAGGCTACAGATAGACTTAATGATAACTAGAGTAAGCATGTAGTGTATAAAAAGCACTTGCCCAGTTGTTCCATAAGCGTTTATATTTTTTGAGTGAAACCTATTTATTTATACAGGTAAAGGGATGAATCTCACTTCAACTACTTAATTTAAAGTGAGAGTTTCTCTGCTTGATGGAGGAGGTTCTCATTTTTGAAAAAAAAAACTATGTAAACCTTATCAAATTTAGGTCAAAAGAAAGCACCAAAACGTAAGTTCAAATCTAGCAATAATAATAATAATAATTGGACAATTTGTATACAGCGCCGTTTAGTGGCACTAGCCACCCCAAGGGCGCTTTTATGTGTTGAAGCTTCTGTTAAACAAATGTGTCTTAAGCAACTTCCTGAAACTGCCAACACTGGTCTCTGTTCTCCACTCCAGAGATAGACTATTCCAGCAGGATGGACCAGCCAAACTTAAAGCCCTGTCTCCGAAACCGGTTCTATTCCGTCGAAGAAGCAGTTGAAGCCTGTTTACGGCGTCACTCTGTGCAGAACGAAGAGTGCATCATTTTCCACCTATCTGGTCGACTCTGCACAATTCACACAAGTACGATGGGGCAACTCCTCTGAGGGCGTTAAAAACAGAAACACATATTTTGTACTCAATCCTCTCTGGGACCCGCAGCCAATGAAGGCGCTGCAACAGAGGAGAGACATGGTCAGTTTTTCGTCCCCCCAAAAGTAATTTGGCTGCAGCATTCAAGACGGACTGCAGTCTAGACTGCTGAAACCTTGGAAGACCCCAGAACAGAACATTGCAATAATCCAGTCTCGACACAACAAAGGACGCAATGCTGGTGGGATTCAAACTCTAGCCCTCTGGTTTTGAATGCATCTGTTCTACCAATTTATGAACTTTCAATCAGACTGGATTAATTATTTTTAAATAAAGCATTTCTCACACTTTGGTGACTTTGATATCTTCTTTGGTTTTCTCTTCTTTTTTTTCTTAATCTCTTCACTTTTTTCAACAGGCTGTAAGCAAAAAAAAATACTAATTACTTACTTGTATTAATATACTGAAGACCGACAGACAAAAAAAGTTTACAAAGGCAATGTAATAGGTAAGCGTGGAAGGAGATGACCTAAGAAAGAATGGATTGATCAGATAAGTGAGATTGCAAATGAATCAAATTTACGGAGTGTAACAAGAGAAGAGTGTGCATGAAAAGAGTGATGAAACTAGATGAGATGAAAGAAGTATGCAAGGACAGAGTAAAGTGGAGGCACTTGTGTGGAGGTACCGGCCACCCTGGCGTGTAGAGGAATGGCGGCAGGCAGGCCTGGATTAACCCCCCTGGGGGCCCTGGTGCGGGAAAAATCTCGGGGCCCCCAATACCTCCCTCCCCTCCCTAAAATTTTCTAACAAAGTGGAAAAAGTAGTGTTTTCTAGATATTTTTTTCTGGTGATACTTTTTCAGTAATATATTTTTGGTAACCTGTATATTTTAGATAAATTGTAAATGAACGCGCCCCATTCAGGTCGTTTGGGGCCCCTCAAGGTTCCCTGTGAAAAACTTTTATGTCTGAACTATCAATGTCTTTGTCTGTACGAAACGTTGCTTTTTGAGTCAAAAATGTTCAAAAGCATTATAAATATATCAATTTTAAGTATTTGTTCAGTCTTTGGGGGCCCCTAGGACGCGGGGGCCCTGGTTCGGTCGTATCGCTCGAACCGCCCTTAATCCGGGCCTGGCGGCAGGATACAAGACAAGACAATATACGGTAAAATAAAAAAACAGCATTCTATATTTGTGTATTCTTGAAAAACTTGTAACTAATACAAGTCTGTAGTCAGAGAAGTCTGACGCTTTAACCGTAGTTGTAAAGGCTTCAAACTCATACTCGGTACCCATACTGTATAAAATGGTTCACTTTGCCAATGTCACCCCTGTTTCAGGGAAGGTCGGTAAGAGTTGCAGGGCTTATGTTCATTTGAGATTGAGTTTTTTATACTGTAGGTCCACATGCGTCATGTGTAAGCGCGAAATTATGTGTGTCTGCTTGTGGGAATGCATTTAATATGAATCTCAAATAATATATAACTTTGCAGCTTAGATTTAGATTTAGAAGTCAATATTTTTGGAGGCACTTTTGTCGGAGTGGTAAATATTGTTAAAGTATTATATTTTATTTATTAATTTACTGCTTTTGCAACTCCTTTATTAATTTGTATCCTTTTCCTAGTTCCTTTTTCCATCTCATCTTTTCTATCCCTTTTGCTCTTATTTAAATTTTTATATTTGGGTTTTTCTTCTCTTTTAACTTTTTAATTTTGCTTAAAATTTGTTTTTTACTTAGATTGTAGCTATTATAACTGGTTCTGATTCTGTTAAATTGTTTTGTTGATATTCACTTTTAATTTTTGTTTTTTGAATTTTTACTCTTGTTGCTATTCTGGCATATTTTTTCATATTACTAATTTGTTAAACTGAAAAACTATAATTGGCCTTATACGTTTTACATGTGACATTTACATATGACATTCTTTATATGTATGCGTAATTAATATGTGCTGTTGGTTTTCTATTAATAATAAAAAATAAAAAAGTGAAAAGAATAGTAAGCATCTGATTCCTGAGGACTGAAGCCTAAATACATTTAAGTATGTGTTAATTGTTTACCTTAACTGAAGAATCATTTTGACTCTGATTATTGGACACTCTAGGTGATCTTCTTCTTTTTCTGAAATAACAAAAAAAATACAGTTTCAACAAATCAATAGATTTATCACATTATAACTAAGCGATTCAACACGCACACCCAAGAACAGCTGTTTGGACTGTCAAATGTGCTTCATACAATTTGTATTGCACATATTTGAATGTTAGTTCAGCCGTTCATGCGCAAGCATATTTAAAAAAAAATAAAAATATTACAGGTACGGGAGCCTGCTTTACGCCAACCACTTCAGTTGAAGTGGGGGTTTCCAAGCTTCTGAGGGGGCTGGTACTAATTTCTTGTGAAGACTGAGTAAACCTTGCAGGCATTTCTATTTGAGTTTTGAAATAAACACCTATACAGAAAATCATATCTGACACGCTCAATTGGATTTGAGCCCGTGCTCTCGGCATGGAATGCAAGCACTCTACCAACTGAGCCATCGACCAGACTGATCAATAACATTATTATTACTCTTGAAAAAACTTACCCAAGTAAAGGTTTGGCTGACATGATTTCCCAGGTAGTAACCCGTTCACAAAGGGTGATTCTCTGGAAATAACAGATCCTAAGATTTCAATCTGAAAAATAAAATTTGTTGTGTTATTATGACTGTATACAAATCTGTATAATCCATAATCAAAGTTGCAAGGATATATTGACTCATATTTAATGTATGCACACTGGTTTGGGCATATGAAGAGAATGAATGATGAAAGACTGATGAAGAAAGTAAGAAAGTATGTTGCAAGAATAGATGGATGTCGTGGTAGAGGAAGACTAAGAAAGGTATGGATGGATCAAATTTCCGAAATTGCCAATGGATGGAATATACTGAGTCATAATAAAAGGAGAGCCTGTATGAAGAATGTTATGACTCAGGAGGAAATGAAAGAAGTGTGTAAGGACAGAAAAAAATAGCGATTGATCTGTAATGTTGGCGGCTAGGGTTTTCAAAAAAAATTCATTTAAATTAGAATTTGTTTTCGGTTTAGTTTTTTGATGTCCAAATATATTATTGTTTATTGATTTTACAAATGTAATTTATTGTGTATGTTCCTTGACTTATAGGCTGGTATGCGGCTGACCACCCATGCTGTAGAAAATGGTTCACTTCGCCAATGTCACCCCTGTTTTAGGGAAGGTCGGCAAGAGTTGCAGGGCTTATGTTTATATGAGATTGAGCTTTTATATTGTAGGTCCACATGCGGCATGTGTGAGCGTGATATTATGCGTGTCTGCTAGTGGGAATGCATTTAATATGAATCTCAAATGAGATATATCTTTGCAACTTAGATTTAGATTTAGATTTAGACACAAGCCGATGTATGCAGTTCACGCTTATACACATGCTGCATGTGTCCACACAAAATTAAGCAAATCTCACATGCCTATAACTTCATAACTCCTGCCACTTGTACCTGAAATTGGGTGGCATTGGCAAAAGTGAACCAGCGTGGGGGGTCAGCCTCAAATAAAAAAATAAATAAATTAACATTTAAAATATGAATGTTCACTAAGGAAATGTGTCAAGGACAACGCGGTAAGAAGTTGCACTATGCGTGCAGCTTAGCTGCGTTTTTTTTATCACAAACAATTCAATACTAATCTTGTAGGATTATTCACAACACACTTGATACATAGCTGATCCATGTATCATCGTTTTTTTATGCATTGAATATTCAGGGTAGGTGGCCATAGAATCATGAATTTGATAGTGTGAATGTGTGATGTTTGAATGTTTATTTTTATGCATGTGTGTGTGTA
Organism: Agapetus fuscipes; assembly: GCA_951799405.1. Taxonomy (NCBI): domain Eukaryota; kingdom Metazoa; phylum Arthropoda; class Insecta; order Trichoptera; family Glossosomatidae; genus Agapetus; species Agapetus fuscipes. The sequence continues at coordinate 31,196,479 of OX637332.1, read as the reverse complement.
CTCGTGTTTGTGTGTATGTGTGAGTTTGTTTTGAATTCAAGGTCATGTTTTTGAAGCTGCAATATAGAGTGAGGTAAGTACTTAATTACATACCTACTTGCAGGTACTTATTTATTATTAGAACGCGCCTCCTTCTTATTTAGATCAATTATTTACATGACTTCTTTGACTCAAGGCTCGAGGCTGTAAAAGATGGTTCACTGTGCCAATGTCCCCCCTGTTTTAGAGAAGGTTTCGGCTAGAGTTCTAGCGCTTACGTTCATTAAAAATTGGGTTTTTATGTTATAAGTCTACATGCGGCATGTGTAAGCGCGAACTTACACGTGTCTGCTTGTAGGAATACAATCTGTTATATGAATCTTAAATGTAATATATTCTAACAACTTTTTATATATATTATATTTTAAGGACTTCTGCTATTTTTAAAACTCCTCACGAAGATTGTAATATTTTATAAGAAAAGCGCATCAACTGTACCTACTACCTATTACTGTTACTGTATCCTACCACCGTTCCAGTAGCGGTGGCCAATCCCTCCGCAGATGCGAATCCATTTTTTTCTGTCCTTGTATATCTCTTCAACATTCATCACTTTCCTCGGCTCTTATACATAGGTACTCTTCTAAATAAAGTTAAAACTATATTTGTAAATGATTATGAGACTTCTAAAAATCTTCAAGAATTATTTACAGGTGATGTGAAACAATGATTAAAGTAGAAGTAAATAAAAATACAATATTGCAATATATTCCTTGACTGATAGGCCGGTATGAGGTTGACCACCTGTACTGTAAAAATGGTTCACTTTGCCAATGTCACCCCTATTTCAGAGAAGGTCGGCAAGAGTTGCAGGGCTTATGTTCATTTGAGATTGCTTTTTTTATATTGTAGGTCCACATGCGGCATGTGTGAGCGCGAAATTATGCGTGTCTGCTTGAGGGAATGCATTAAATATGAATCTCAAATAATACATACCTATCTTTGCAGCTTAGATTTAGATTAGATTAGACAATAAAAAAAACTTACCCTTTCGACAGAAATTGTAATAAATAGCACATCTAATTTAAATAGTCCAATTTTCCAATATTTTGGATTTTAATTATTAACACTCTTGTTAGACTAGCGCTTCCACCGATTGATGCAAGAAGAGTGGTGCAGTTTAATGAAAACATGAAGGGGAGGCTCAGAAAACAAAACAAGGGCTTGCACAATAGCGTGGAGAGTGAAGTTAATCGTTAATCATTAATTATATATTTTTTAAGGGGTCCATACGGTCCGGTCCGTAGCTCAGTGGTAGTCAGAAGGTTGTGGGTTTGATTCCCGGCGGAGCACAAAAATATACCATTAATATTTTCAAATTTGCTCTTCGCTGGGTTGAAAAATCATAAAACCTTTACCAACGACCGGTCACCAAAGGTCCATCCAGCCGTACAGCAACTGGGTTTTGCTTGAGAATTGGCGCTTTGTAGCGACGACGACCAAGCTCGTAAAAAGGTCGATAGCTCAATTGGTAGAATGCTTGCATTCCATGCCGAGAGCAAGGGTTCGATCTCAAAGGTTTACTCGCCATCAAAGGTCCCGAATCGCCACATGCGACCCCTTCGGGGATAACGCATAGGCAAGAACAAGAAGTTACACTACCAATATGTGTAGCATCCATATCCAAACAGAGAAAGCTGATGTACTTCGGTCACGTTATGAGAAATACCGCCGTCTCCATCTTATTATGCAGGGTATGATTGAGGTGAGGAGAACTCAAGGACGCCGAAGCACATTCTGGCTGTAGAACCTGCGATAATGATTGAACGAAAGGTTTGGTTTGAATCCTTTAGCGACAATTATAATGATCGAGCCGTACTATTCAAAGTAAAAATAGCCATGACGATTATCGATCTATGTCAGAACTTAAAGAAGACGAAGAAGAAGGATGCTATAATCTAAGTTGTGACAACTGAGGAGCTCCACATTATCTTCAAGACCTCCAGATCTTATTGTTACAAACCTATGAGCCCAATTGCGTGGCTTGCTTGTGTGTGTGTGTGTCCGCCTCTAGTATAGTCTACTGTGAGTTTGAATGCGTGCATGTGCCCAGGCACGTAGTTGTTGGTATGCGTATAACTAGAATAATATGGAAAAATACAGAGGTGTGTGGAGAGGTTCACTATAGAAGGGGCTGGAATATGCGAGAGGCGTTCGTTTAGACGCTATATAGTGAGAGACTTGTGTAAAATAAATCTTTGAAAAATTAATTGCAGTTTGATTAAAAGAACCCAACTAAAATCATAACATTATCATCATCATCATCATTGGTGCTACAACCCTGTGTAGGTCTTAGCCTCTTTGAAGAGTTGCCTCCACCTCATGTCCTTCTCCATCACAGTACTTATCTCAACGCATGTAAAATTATTATTATTGAGATAGGTCGAACATGTGCATAAGATGCTTGGTTCTCGTGCTCTGGAAAATCTTTTGAATGGATGTCCAGGTGGAAGGGAGCTGGTGGGGAGGCCCCGAATCCAGTTGGAGGGTGGAGTGATGATATGTTCCACACATGTTCATCAGATAGTAAGCTGTAGAGGACTGGAGAAGTTACTTACTTACTTTACGTGTCCAGAACCACCTATGTGAGATACCTCCAGTGACTAGCGGCAGCCTCTGCATTGTCGTTCCCTTGAAGCAGGTCCGTCAGTGTGCATTTTTCCCCAATTAAGGGGCACACCAACATATGCGTGAGTCCTGGATATCCCCGCAGTCGCACAGGGTGTCCTGTCCACGGTCCAGTAGGCCCAACCTCTGAAGGTTTGTCCTGCACCTTGTCACTCCAGTCCTGAGTCTGTTGAGGGCTCTCCAGTTATTGTATGGTAGCTGGTTGCCAGGCGGGAGAGCTACTCCCATCCCTCCACAGTCTCAGGCGCCTCTGTTCTTGGGTGACGGTGAGTTCTTCATAGGTGTTCATGAATGCCTTCCTGGACTTTAGTCTTGATGTTGGAGGCACATGCCCATACAAGGGGTGCCTTGGGTCATTTGTCTGTTTCCTTTTTTCCTCTTCGGCTGCAACTTTCCTTCAGATTCCCGGTGGAGCAATTCCAGTTAGGATGTGCACTTTCTCGATTGGAGTTGGTTTCTGGTTGGTTGAAGGTGCAGTATTTGAGAGGCCAAGAGAGATTTGGGTTGTAGCGCCATTATATGTACGAGCTGTCCGAGATACAACTCGAGATATGTGAGAAATTCAAAATGGATAAAAATATATATATCAGAGCCACCAGCACGTCATAAATAAAATGGACCTCATGCATTAAAGCTGCTTTTGAAATGTAATTTTTATAATAATAATAATACGAGTATGTATAACCTCTGTCATATTTTTGTATATTAACTAATAACTACATACCTATGATACCTACTTATGATCTAATCTAAGTTGCAAAGATATGTTACATTGGAGATTCACATTACATGCATTCTCACAACCAGACACGTACAAATTCGTGCTTGCACATGCCTCATGTAAGCCTACAACATAAAAACTAAATCTCAAATGGACATACACCCTGCAACTCTTGCCGTCCTTCCCTGAAACAGGGGTGACATTGGCAAAGTGAACCATTTTTACAGCATGGGTGGTCAGCCGCATACCAACCTATAAGTCAAAGAACAGTTCTCGTGCTCTGGTTCATGACTAAATCCATATTTTTTACGCAGTGAGTAAAAAAGCTTGAATTGTTTAATTCAGTATTAAACGTATTTAGGTTGGAATGAGGCTAACCGTCCATACTTGCAACTTAGATTATCCTTTTAACCATTTTACTTTAATAAATATTTCATCACATCAAAACAAGGGTTGAAACGAAATATTAATCTATTATTAACGAATATTCCTTCTCTATTACTCAGCCCTGCTAAGCCGCTGTTTACATAAAATATACATAACATCCAAGTTGTTTTGAGTTACGATTTGAAGCTACGACACGAATCTGTTTTTCCGTCTACAGGGGTAGTAGGACTCACGGCCGTAGCTAGGGGGGGGCATTGTGGGGCAATGCTCTACCTTGAAATCATAATGCCCTTAAAAATACCAAAAACTAAGACAAATTATTATAATTAAATTGTTTGTTCATAGTTTGAGATAAAAAAGTTGTAGAAATTAACCAAACTTTACGCAGTAGAAAAAGAAATGGGTACCTAAACTCAAAGAGTAGGTACCTACCTACATAGTACATACATATTATGTGGGTAAACTCCAGCTGTCACACTTTTTTTATATACTGGCAACACGAAATCTTAAAGTTCAAATTTTCAACTTTAACTGCAATCAATAGGCCTCAAAGACTGTCAATGGGTCACGAGAGAATGGCTGGCATGGTATTTCTAATCTTTGAAAAAAAAAAACAAAATCAGTTGATCTGAACGAAGTTCTTCGCATTTTTAATAACATGGGGAATCGTAAAATTCAGCTGTTTTAAATATTTTTATTATTATGTTAATGGAGAGATTTCACATTTTTTTTAAATATCTTTTTTATTAACCAAATAATTTGTACGTGATTTTTTTTCAAAATTCTCATTATTTTATTATTTTTTGGGAAAACGAAAAATCACCATATACATCACTGACTTACAGGTCAGTGATGTACATGGTGATTGAGGAGCCCGTGCTTTGAGGGCAGATATTATGATATTTTTTTTACTTCCGCCCTACCTGTAACCAATGCTGCCCTACCTCAAATTCGACTCTAGCTACAGCCCTGGTAGGACTGTGTGTCTGTTCCCATGTTTTTTCATCGCCGCATACATTCGTGTACATTGGTATTTGTACTTCACACTATCATCTACTCATTGCAATTATTGTATCAGTAATAAAACAAAATACCCTGACAAAAAATGAGCAATTTTAAAATAGTATTGGTGTAAGGAAATATGGACTTCTTATATAATTATAATATCGACGGTTAAAAGGCAGTAGGGTATAAGCGACCAAAACTAAATTGTTCAGGAGAGCAGTTTAAAGTTTGAGGTTACAGAAAAATGGCATAACTTTTTTATTTTTTATCATATCGTCAAAATCAGAACAGCTCTAAAATAAAAAAAATAATGGCATATATTGGCATTCCTATTAATGTGACTTGATTTTTCGTATTCATAAAGCCTTTACCAAAGACCGGTCACTAAAGGTCCATCCAGCCTTACAGCAACTGGGTCTTGCTTGAGTATTGGCGTTTTGTAGCGACGACCAAGCTCGTACACCTCTGCGGCACTACAACAAGTGTCAAGGACCCCTAGAGTCTCTAAAATCTAGGGAGTCTCCCGCATAGGATTTCTTAAAAAAAAAAAAGTGCCTTTAGGACAAAAAAGGCCAAAATCTTGTCGGTTACACCAAAACCATACTTCGGAAACGCAGAACTTTGTTTGCTTGGGCATAAACAACACAAAAATCATCGTAGAGCTATGGGAGTTTGCGCATTAGAAAGAGCGGAAATTTTCAAGTAGGATAAATAGTATTCATAACTAATTTTTTACCAAAATGACGCTTATTGTCTTTTAACTATCGATTTATGATATTGAATGATAGGTACTTATCTGCGTTATTCGGTCATTGTTTTTATTCTGTTGAAGATCAACGAACATCTCGTTTTTTATTCTTTTTATGCCACAAATTAGTTAATGGCATGATGTGAGATGTCCTTCGGCACCCTGAGTCTTTCTTCCCTCAGTGTTTCCTCGTCCTACTTACATTCCTAAAATAAAGGCGTAGTTGGTCGTTGGCTAAGGTTTCACCCATTTCTTATTTATTTACTTTATACTAGAATATACTTTATGTTATACTTTTTTATAGAATTTTCATATTATAGAATATTTACTAATTGAATATATTCCAGGTTTAAAAAAAAAAAAAATATCCTGTAAGCTCATTTCTTGTTATGTTTTTCCGAAACAACAGTAGGTGCTATGGCCGAGGGGGCCAAGTGGGCCGATCGTTCTAGCGTGTTTGTAATAGAATAACGTTGGTTCGATCCCCGTTTGGGTCATTTGACCATAACTTTGACCCTGGTTCAACAGATGTTATTGGGTAATTATTAATTAATAATTCATTAAAAATAAACAAAAATGAATTATTTATTGATGATATTAATACCTGTTTCTGGTCAGGCAGAATAGGTTGGTGAATTGCATTCCTCTTCACAAATCTATTTTTTTATTAAACTAATTAAAACACAACAAGAAATTATGTTTTTTTCGCGCTCTGCTCTGCGAACCCATGATCTTCCATTTGAGGGTTCGAAGCGTTACCACTAGACTACGGACCGGTCAACCATTCATCTTCTTCTTCTGCTTCAATCCTAGAAATGGTTTGCAGCAGTGTTCATCCATTTTCTTCAGCAAGGAGGACCAGCAAATATCTGTCAATTTACCCTGTAAATTTATCTTGGAATGGTTCTCATTGGGCGTTTGTCCCTTTTACCATCCCTCTAACCATGAAATGTTTTTCATTTAATTCATGTTTTAAAATTTCGCAAACAATAAACAAGATAATATACCTACTTACCTACTTCATTGACTAATAGGTTGGTATGAGGCTGACCCCCATGCTGTAAATACTTGGTTAATTTTTGTCAATGGCACCCCAGTTTCAGGGAAAGGTCGCAGGAGTTGCAAGGTTTATATTCATGTGAGGTTTGATTTATTTTGTAATTACAAATGCAGCATGTGTAAGAGCGAACATACACATGTGAGCTTGAGGGCGTGCATTAAATGTCAATGTACTTAACAACATATCGTCCCCTTAGTGCTTGCTTGTCTTATGGCCATCAGAGGTTATTTCACATCAGCAATTTATGTGTACTGGACCAATGTGTCTTATGAAAACTGGAAATTGATCTAAAAAATATTTAAAACAACTCACACATTAGTGTGTTTTACCTTTTTCTCTTGGCTCAGATTGCGTAGAATGTGATTCTTAAGACGATTTGATTCAAAGGCCATCTTTGAAAAGATAAGCCAATCAAGCACTATAAATTTAAGTCTTTAATTTAAGTTGTATGGATCTATTACATTTAAGATTCGTATTAAATGCAATATCATAAGCAGACAGGTATAAAAGTTCACATATACACATTCTGCACGTGGGCTTATAACATAAAAACGCAATCTCAAATGAACATAAGCCCTGAAACTCTTGCCGATCTTCCCTGAAACAGGAGTGACATTGGCAAAGTGAATCATTTCTTTACAGTATGGGTGGTCAGCATCATACCAACCTAAGTTAAGGAAACTGGGGGGACAACATGTAGGTCAGAGGTGCCCATACGTTTGATCGCGGGAGGTATTAAGGTCGATCGCTGAGGATAGCTAAAATTTTAGGGATCGACCTTAAAACTGATTTGAAATTTTTCACTCAATGTAATTTTACTAAATATTTATACATTATGAATTATGAGTTATATTTGTTGGGCTAAACAGTTAAAATGTCAATCACCTATTCATAAATATTTGCTAAGTCAATCTTCTCAAGAAAAAGTATGGGGACCCCTGAATCCTGATGTAGATTATAGATAGATAAGCCTCGATGATGAATAAAACATCACTTTTTATGCACATTTGTTGTTTTTATTAATTCTAATAAGGTGAGAAATTAAATTAATTAAGTGTGTAATAATATAACTTTCCCAAAAATAACCTTGTAATGATAATGAAAGTGAGCAGTGACATTTATACATATATTGTTACATCTCGTGTATACGTTGACATCCATAGACATGTAGTTACCACATAAATTTGCATAGTAATATAATAAATAAGTAATTATAATATATTTTTTTATAATTTGGCAACTTTTAAGTCAAAAATTACATTTTATAATAATTTAAACCACCTTTTAATAATATATATATAACTTTACTTCCAATCTTTACTATTTAAGAATTTAGCAAGCTGCACACAATACCCTATGTGAAATTATATTAAATTCAAATTATTAAATTTCAAATTAAATTTTGACATTAAATATTCAACTGAGAATTTAATTTAAATTGACACTAAAATATAAAACTTATTAAAAAATTGAAATTATTATATTGTCAAAAAAATCAAATGGAAATATATTAATTTGATAAAACTGCAATGAGAAGAATATTTAAGTAAAAATATAGTTTAAATTGAAATTTAAATACTGCACTATTTTTTTTTTTGACGAAGATTAAACATTCAATAGAAACCTTTCATATGAAATAAATGTTTTATATTTTTACTAAATGAAACTTTGCAAAATATTGTGGGGAAAAATGAGAAACAAACATTATTTTTTAATTCAAATAAAAGAAAACCATTACAATCCTTTCTTTTTCTTCCTTACAATTTGCATTTAAACTTACCTACTCATTTTTTTTCAGTAAATTTTACAATCTTAATTCAGTAAAATATAACAAAATGCAATATAAATTGAAAAGTATCTTTGAATATACCTATTTTTCATGGCTTAATAGAAATCTTTTCATATGGAATAAAGGAAAAAGCGAAAAATCCACCAGAAGAACAATTTAAGATTTTATTTATTTATTTCCATCTTGTGAAATTAAATATCCTTTTGACATTGTTTCTTGTACTGAGAATTTACTCATATTATTATAGTTGATAGCACAATAGTTAAAGCATCCATTGAACATTTAAAAACCCTCAGGTTCGAAAATCAAAAGTAGTTTAATTATTTCCTGTACAGGAAATTAGAACCATATATTTTGTGAATATATTCCAAAACCACTCTGCTCATGAAGTGATAAGCGTAAGGCTATATTTTGATGTGAAAATAAATAGGTTCTCAATTCTGATGATGACAATTCAACCAGTACGTAGTGACTGGTCTTACGTTTACTGGTTAACATCCAGAGTGCCGTTGTGAAGATTGAAGGTTCTATTCAGGATAGGTAGAGTTTAAAAATGATCATTTAGTTTTAAATGTTTTTGTGTGAATATTTTGAGAAAGTAACTATCTTATAAACTGAGTATGTAAAGGGCATTCAATGCGCTCCTTTGCTACACTCATTTAGGTGTAATAGACCACAAAATTTTAATAGTTTGTCCTTTAAAAAATCTATGTGAGCAACTTTTATATTACACAGAGTCCATGAAGTTGTATTTACATTGTTTAATTTGAGAATATAATTTGTGCAAAGAATCAGTCAACAATACCACATGTGAAAACGTGACGAGTTCTTTAATTTCAAGTTATTTTATGGGGAGCACAATTCTATGTGATAATTTAAAACAAAGATTGCACATCTTATGGAGCCATCTGTGAAATATGAATTGAACTAGAAACAAATGAAATGCTTTTTAATTTTTTTAATTCAATCTAGAGACAGATTCCCTTGAGTGTATTTTTTTTAAATCTGGCTCATTAGCTTCAACATTAGTATTCAATACAAAGTCATACAGAATCAAAGATGGCAAGATAGAATTTTTTGTAAAAATTAAATATCTGACATTATGTACAAAATTAACATCTGACAACTCCACAATATTTCAGGGAAATGCAGCGGGAGTTGCAGAGCATACGTTCATTTGAGATTTGGTTTTTAATTTTGTCAGTACACAGTTACAGTTATATGTATAAGCGCTAATTTCAACATGACAGCTTATGGGTGTGCGTTAAATATGATTTTTTAACATTCACACATCTTTGCAACTTGCAACAATACATTTAAAAAATATATAGCAATACTGAAAATGTCTTTTATATCTCATATACAGTTGCATATATTGACATTTATTAACTTTTCACAAAAAACTTTAATTGCCATTTTTGATTCTATAAGTCTTACATATTTCTTGGCACATCAAAATGGTACATCTGAATTATTAGGAATTCTGTAGATACCAAAAACGCTTGATTATCCTATACATTGTGGGATGTTGAATGTGAATTTTCTTGAGTGAATGAATTGTATACAATGCTAGTTTTTAATTAATTATTAATAATACTTTTCCTTACAAAAATTTAGTGCCCTTTAAATTTATTTTTTTGTGTAAAAGAAGTAAGTCTTGTTTCGGTGTATTTTTTGTACTTTAAATGTACTTAGCATTAAAAGCAAAGTGAATAACTTTGTGATTCTACATGGACTTTCATTAAACAAATTAATTGACTTAAAAATAAGATTTATTTTGAAATTTGTTATTACTTTTTGTGCATGGTATTATTTCTTATCTGGATGTTATTTAAAAAATGAGATTGCATATTCAACCAAGAAAATAGTTAAATTAATAAAGTGCATCATTTTATGACAAAACTTGTGTTTTTCGTAAAATGATTTAATTTAAATGATTGAAAATTCTTTACATGAAATATTAACTTACAAAAGAATACATTCTTACAGGACTAATCATGGTTACAATTTACAAATTGATAATGATGAAACTAAATTGTAACTATATCAGAATACTTGGTTTTCGTAATAAAATAATTTTCAATCTAATGAAAGCATTACCAATTCCAGTGGTGGTACAAAAACTACAAGTCAAATAGGAAAAATGAATCATCGTAAAGTGTTTCGAGGTTTCCTCAATCTTAAAATAAACTTATGAGGTATTTTCATAAGATTGGTGGTGTCTAACATAATATCATAAATGTTATAATCTATTATATAGTAAATAATAAACCTAGACTAAACTCAAACAATCACTTTAGTATCAGAATCATTATTCCTTGCCTTATAGGTTGGTATGAGGCTGACCACCCATACTTTAAAAAATGGTTCACTTTGCCAATGTCACCCCTGTGTCAGGGAATGTCGGCAAAAGTTGTAGAGTTTATGTTCATTTGAGGTCTGAATTTTATTTGTAAGTACACACAAGTGTAGCGCGAACTACACGTGCTTGTTTGTGGGCATGCATTTGATATGAGCTTTAAATCTTTGCAACATAGATTAAAGATTATTGTAGATTTTATCATTGCTTTTTACAAGATCCCAGCTGAAAATATTACCTACCAATGCAACAAAGATGCGCATATAGTGCAACTTCTTGCCGCGTTCTCCCTGAATAAGTCACATGTGGTGAGTGCACCTATTTATTTTTAAAGGTTAGGGGCCGACCTTACGCCAGCTACTTCAGTTGAAGTGGAGGTTTCCCAGCTTTTTCCAAGGGAGTTGGTACTCATTTCTTGTGATGGTTGAGTAAACCTTGTTGGTATTTTACTTTGGGTTTGAAATAAACTACAAAACGGGAAATCATTTATGAAACCTTCGGTGGGATTCAAATACGAGCTCTCGGCATGGAATGCAAGCATTCTACTAATCGAGCTATTGACGGGACATGAGTAAGACCAGTCAATAGTTACTTCAAAGCTTGTCAAAAGGGCTAAAGTTTGAGCCCCACCAAGGGTGTCTTTTTTTGGTGTTATCTTCAAGCTCAATTCATAATGCTAGTGAGGACTACAAAACCTTCACAATAAATGAGAACCTGCTCCCTTGGTTACAGGGAAACTCTCACTAGAAGTTAAGTGGCTATGATAAGGCTGACCCAATCCAGTTTATACTTGTCAGCTATGTTTCAGAAACTCACTTCACTATTTTTACATGTTTTCCAATTTTCATGGTATGAGGCTGACCACTTACACTGCAGAAAATGGTTCACTTTGCTAATGATACCCCTGTTTCAGGGAAGGTTAGCAAAAGTTGCAGGGTTTTCTGTTCATTTGAGGTTCGGAATTTAATTTGTAAGTACAGTATTTGTAAGCGCAAAAATACACATGTCACGATAGATTCACATACTGCAAATATGTCTCAGTGTCCATTTCACCAAGATTATTGGTTCAAAGTATGAATTTTAATTACTTCAATCACTGATTGATTTTGATAAGATAATTTTAAGACTAAATTTGAATAAAGAAAATAAATTTAGTGATATAGTCAAGCAGTAATGATGAGTATAAAACTTTTCCTACTCTCAAACAGATGGCATGGTATTTTTTTATTGAATGATTGAACTGTGTGATTATTCAAGTTTATTCTAAAGTTGCTCTTGATTACATTCAATGATACATGAATATGGATTACACAATGTAAACTGCATTTTTAATTTTATAATTTATCATGGAATTACTAATTATAAAGCTTATCATTTAAATAGTGTCTTTACAAGTATAGGGGATTGCTCACAAACAAAATAGGTGAATTTTAACATAAATTTAAGAATAATTCCCAGATGAATTGTCGCACATAAATATCAAAGAAATTAGCAACAACAAAAATAAAAGTCAGTTTTTGCTAGCAGTTTATTTTTTTAAATATCAATCATGTTTCATGTGCTGTTATCTAATCTGTACCCTTAGTACGAGTTGCAAAACTTGAGTAATGTAAGGTTTACGGCAATTATTATAGAGTGATTTCTACCAAAATTCCGTTTTTGTTTGTTTGAACTTGATTTTTTTCATCACTGTAACTCTTTTGCTAAGACCATACAGTGTAAGAAACAAAAACAGCAGATTTTGGAAGAAATCACTCTTTAGTATTTTCCGTAAACTTTACTTTTCTCAAGTTTTGCAACTCGTACTAAGGGTACTGGTGCTTATTTCTTTGGACTGTAAATGAATAGGTACATGGTTTGATTTCTAGCAAAGCTCGAAACATATCTTTGAAGAAAAGTCAACGAACAGGAAGAGGTGGATGTCCAACAACGGCCAGAACCAAGGAAAAAGATTTTTCGTACTGAATGTTGATTGAGCATCTAGAAAATTGCCAAAACCTAACACAAATCCACATTTGCGGTACACGAGAGAGTCGTCGTGTAACTATTTGAGCCTTGAACTCTGGAAGCGCATAGTGAGGTGCTATGTCTTCCCAGACGCTCTGTATGGTATGGAGGGATGGACGCTCACGCAGGCACTGGAGAGACGAATTGAAGGGTTCGACATGTGTCTTTACCGAAAAATGCTTCAGAATTCTTGGCGTGATCGAGTCACCAATGATAAAGTCCTCCAACGAATGCACACTAGAAAGGAGCTCCTGCCAACCATTAAGCAGAGAAAACTGATGTACTTAAGTCGCATTCTTAAAATAAGAAATACCGTCTCCTTCATCTTATCATACAGGACAAGATTGAGTGGAGGAGATCTCAGGGACGCCGAAGGACATCGTGGCTGAAAAACCTGCGACAGTGGTTCGGCAGAAGCACCAAGTCCCTGTTTCAAGCTGCAGCATCCAAAGTCAATATAGCTATGATGATCGCCGATCTTTGATAGAAGTGCCACGAAAAGAAGAAGAAGAAGAGAGAGTCACCAAAGATCTACACATGCGAAAGGTCTGCGCGTAACTTGTTCCAAAGCAGGAAGATTATAAGGAACTTCAAGTTTGGTAAGTATGCTGATGCAGAGAGATAGTATTTTGAAGAATTGAAAGCATTTGTAAAGGTTCCATAAAAAAAAATCCAGAAAATGCATACTTAATACAATGTGAAAGTTTTAAGACACCTATCATTGAAAGGAATTTATACTATCAAATAACTTGCCAGCAAAGCTTAACAACAGAAATATCTATAACTGTAACTCCGTCGCCATTCCGCTAGGGGTGGCCAGAGCCTCTGCAGAGCTGCCTCCATTTTTTCCTATCCTGACATACCTCTATCAATCCATTCATATCCATCACCCTTTTCATGCATTTTCTTCTTTTACGCTCACTTTGTATATCCCATTCTTTCACAATCACAATCTCCTCAATCTGATCACTCCATACTTTTCTCGGTCGTCCCTTTCCTCTTTATCCTTTGTGTATCTATCTTTGTCAATCTATCATCATTCATTCTTTGCACATGCTCAAACCATCTCATCACATTCTTTTGTACCTTCTATGCCTACTTCAATTGTTAAATTGTTGATTGTCTTTGTCCTCAATAAAATTTGAAGATGCATAGCTAATAGCTGAGTTTGCAGCAAGATGAGTATTGAAATGCACCACAATTTATCTGAGAAAATATTTGTAAGTACAACTGTGTGTACAAAATACAAGGAATATTTTTAAAGAAGCACCTTTTGTAGCAAATCTATGGTGAGCATTATATTTTCCTACAGCTGAATAGGTTTGTATTTTTACTAATCTGATGTTTAATTTCAGAATTTTTGGCACAAAAAACAAATCTTTCTTGTATGATGGACAAAATGACAATTTTTTTTTTTTTTTTAAATATTAACAAGGTTGATAGTCTGGTTGACAGTTTAGTTGGTAGAATGGTTCATAGCCACAGAGCTATACATATTAGAAACCTGCAAGGTTCTATAAAGAAGGAGAACCTGCGCCCTGGGAGCAAAAAAACACTTCAATGTGAAGTGGTTGGCGTAAGGCTATTTCACTTACCTGTGAACATATACAGGTTCCACTTACCATAATTCGCACGTTTAATAATAAAGAGAAATAACTCGAAAATTGGGAAAATCGAGATTTTCTAATAAAACGCAAGAACAATGCGAGATGAATAGGTAGAATGCGATAGCCGTTCAATTTGGACGAAGATGACCGAGATAAAGCATCGGCCGCCTTTTTCATCCCATACAAGTTGTACTGGCTGCCTGAAGTTCAAACGTGATTTTCCAACATTCATGTTTTTTGAGTTATTGCTCTTTATTATTAAACGTGCGATATGCATCCCTTCAGGGACAACACTTTATGACTCTGGAGGAAATGAAAGAAGTATGTAAGGACCGAAAGAAATGGCGGTTGATCTGTAATGTTGGCCGCTAGGGTTTATTAAATTGGATTTTTTTTTCAGTTTAAGTTTTGATGTCCATACATACTATTATTTATTGTGTTAAAAAATGTAATTTGTCATGTATGTTCCTTGACTTATAGATTGGTATGCAGCTGACTACCTATGCTGTAAAAATGGTTCACTTTTCCAATGTCACCCCTGTTCAGGGAAGGACGGCAAGAGTTGCAGGGTGTATATCCATTTGAGATTTGTTTTTTATGTAGTAGGTTCACATGCGGCATGTGCAAGCGTGAACTTGTACGTGTCTGCTTGTGAAAATGCATGTAATGTGAATCTCCAATGTAACATATCTTTGCAACTTAGATTAGATTAGGTACTAACTTTAAAAACACGCCTTGCATTCAAAACAAAAGTTGGACAATGTAAGGCTATAATTGGGTTAATGGAACACAATATACATGTTCTACACATATATTACATATACTTGCATAATGTACTTGTCTTACTTGTTATATTTTTTTTTTCAAGAAAACATGAATAAAACTATCATCTCAAATAACTATAATAATAGGCCAATCAAAATTCAAATAATGTGTCTCTATGTAATTCACTATAATTATACAATAACAAGCAAAATTATTTATTCTTCTAAGTATCAACAATTTCACAATTAATTTGATGAAGAAATTTTCAACATTGTTCACAAAATAAATGGATCATGTTACTTATATTTTCAATCAAATGAAAATGAAACAAAGCTTGTTTATAAAAAATACTCTTACATAGAAATCTGTCACTCCAAATTTCTCGTTTCTTGATGATAAAGCTTCTTCTTTAAGTTTTGTTGATAATAATCTGTATATTTTTCCAGTCTGAATGCTGTTTCACCGCTAACTGTGTGATGCATCATCAAAGTGTTCCTTTTATCTAACCGGAAGAAAAAATTGAATCATCAAAGCCATATGTGAAAGCGTAAAAATTATGTTCATTTGTCATATTTTTAAGGGTGTGAGATTGTGATAAAAAACCATTCGATATAATGATTTAAAACTTAATGATTCAGTGATTTAAGTACTAACATATGAACCTTCTATTGTTTAACAAAATAAAATTTAGAAAAATAGCAAGTGTACAAATAACTAAAATTCTACTTGTATGACCGGTTTCCTTTAAATACATTTAGTAAGTACCTGATGATGTGAAATCCATTCATACAAACAGTCATATCAATAAAATTTGCCACATACTAAGATTCTTTCATTTTAATCTTTAAAAATGAAGGGTTAGAGAGTCAATGTCTCATCAAGTAATGACTCCTCATATTTTTTCATTTATCTACTTATTCAAAAGTTGCATAATTCATTTTATTTTTGTTCAGATTTATTTATATGGGTACAGCTGCAGCATAAGAAAGCGTGTCTGTATATGCATGGACAGTACTACTAAGCGCCCTTGGAGTGACATTGAGTTACGAAACGGCGCTGATAAGGAAATCATCATAATCATCATCATCAGTAACCTCAAATATTATTCTGACTCTGTAACTAAGATTGTAGATTTAAGTGCTCCACTAGCGTACCTTGAATTGCAGTAAATTGTGATGTCCACTTAGGCCCGGTATATTCAAGTTTAGTAATATTTTAGTTAACTATTACTTGAACTATTATTCAAAATACTCAAGTTCGAGTTAACTAATACCGAGAATTCCCGAAGAGACAAGCACCGCCCCCAAATCTTGGATACAATTACAATGCCATTTAAAAGCTTTGAAACAAACAACCGTTTATAAAAATCAAATGCCTAACCTTCATAAAGCTGGAAAACGACACAAAAAAATTCAGTTTGCAATAATTTTGATGTATCCTTACATTAAAAAAGAACAGCTGCTGTCAGTGAAGACGACGCCATCTTGAAAATCGTAAGTTAAAGTAACTAAATATTTACTGGGGAAATCCGGTGAGTGAAATATTATGATAATTGAACTAAATTTGCATTTAAGTTAACTTTACGATACTTCAAAATACCGGGCCTTAAAGTGGTTGGTAAATCTTAGTTCACTTTATCCAAGTCATTCCTGTTCCAAGAAATGGCAACAAGATTTACAGAGTAAAATGTTCTTATATGAATTGTTCCATATGTCTTCAAAAAAATACACTTGCAAAATGTTTATCTGCAGACGTATGAAAGTCTGCTTCAGTGCATGCATAAAATGTACATTTTAAATGACCTTTGCAACGCAGGTGATACTTTGTGAGCAATATATTTTGTTCCTACAGAGAACATATTCAATTCTTTAGGCAGCACATGTTCACAATGCCTGAGCGAGATATTAGAGCACAGTTCATAAAAAAAAGCTCTGATTACAATACCACACATTTTTCAATGCAGATTTGAAATGTTTATTAAAGTAGCACTAAAGTATTAGGGTCACTTTTTAAAAAAGCAAACCAATGAGTGTCACACAGAAAATGTAAGCTTGATTTTTTTCATTCAACGAGAATCTACGAAGCTGTCGAAAATATTTTTTTCGTAACATATCCATAATCAGAGAGAGATAAACACTGGCAAACACTTTGTGTCTTTAAATTTCACTTAGTTGGGTTTAATTCTTGTTTTCATCAAGAAAATACTGCATCAATTGAAAAAAAAGGATCACTGAACATTTCTTTCTAAGAAGATCACTTTAAGTTGTTCTAATTTCTGATGCAAAAAATCCATACCTGCCACTTGCACATCAGATAACTACGTATTGTTAAAATCCAAGGTGCACTTTCAACAAAATATCAACGTACTAAATATTTTAGTTTGTATTATACAATATTCACTTACGGTAATGTTCAATCAATTTGCAGCATTTTAAAATGTACCTACTTGCATTTTGTGTTGTTTATATGTAATGAAATATAACTATATGTACGTCCTAGAGCTTTTATTCTATAACATACTTATGGTTTTACTTTAACGCGGTGTTATGGAATTTTACAAAGCCTTTGAATTTGGCATCTTCTCCAATGAATAAATGAATCGCAGCAAGTCCTTTAATTATAATAATTGATTTGGAGTACATAAAATTATATTATGTAGAATACTGTTGAAATTCAAATATGTCCTAGCAACTAGCAATTTATGTAAGAGTATAAGTATATTTACATTTTCATGAAGAGTAGATGTTAAGTAAAAACCAAATGAAGAAGAGAAATTTAAATAATTAACAGAATAAGCTCTAAAATAAAAAGCGCAAATATAATTAAACTAAGCATTAGCAAGTACCTGATTTTGTGTAGTTGAACAATTGATGTAAAAATTGTTATTTTGGAGTATGGTATGGTATTAGTTCCTTGACTTATAGGTTGGTATGAGGCTGACCACCCATACTGTAAAAAATGGTTCACTTTGCCAATGTCACCCCTGTTTCAGGGAATGTCGGCAAGAGTTGCAGGGCTTATGTTCATTTGAGTTTGGATTTTATTTGTAAGTACACAATCTGCATTTGTAAGCGCGAACTACACGTGTTTGTTTGTGGGCATACATCTGAGAGCTTTGAATGAATATATCCTTGCAACTTAGATTATAGATTATAGATTATAGTATGAGAATTTATTTTAGTTCCAGATTTGTAAATTAGAGATATTGAGTGTCTGAAAGTATATCATGGAGTGGTTGTAAGCATATTGTGCGAGGAACATGTGATAATGTACTTACTGAAAGTTTATGTACAAAATAATAAATAAGAAAATAAAGAAACTGAAATAAAACTTAAGCTCACGTAAATAAACAGTAGAGTAAAATGAAATAAGTAAACTAAAGAGAGATAAATAAATATGTAAGTAGACAGTATTTTAAGTAGGAAGTACTTATATGTAGTTACTTAGGTATGTATTTTACATATTTGAATACTTATTGTGTAGAGTAGTGTAAGCAAGTGTTTGTGTTTGACAGTGGTGCACTATTGAGGAAGTGTCAGTCACAGGATATCAGTTTCGTAGATCTTGCTGGTGGTGGCGCCGGGCGCTTGCTCCAGGGATTCCGTCTGAGATCTCGGGAAAGCGCCGGCCAGGTGAGTCAGGCTGCCGGACGTCGGAGCAGCGGCTGCCATGTTCAGCCCCATCTTAGTCATCAAGTTGGATTCACTCCCCGTCTTCTTCAAGTCTGGGGGAGGAACCACAGTCAAGGAGTTGCCTCCTCTCTGAATTTGCTGCAGGCGTGCATATTGCTCCTGCAGAGCTTTCTGCTTCTTAAGAAGTTCTTGATGTCGTTGCTCTAATAAATCGTGGCGGGCAGACGGTGGCTTTGATTTGGAAACTCCTTCTTGAGAATCTACAGAATCACAAGAGCTGGAGTTAGAAGTTGAGAGGATGGGGCACTGGGCGGCAGGGGAAGCCAGGGGGCTCCGAGATGAGGTTCGCGGGGGGGGAGGGGGCGGGGCGCGCCGTCCGGCCAACTGGAGCAGGTCAGGGTTGCGCTCCGGCACCGGCGGCTTGCTGGCAGGCTGGCCGCGCGGGATTACCGGGGGAGATAGCTCGGCATCAGAGGGACATGCTCGCAAGCGGCGCAGCAGCCCGCTCTCTTCGCCTTCGCCGTCAGCTCCAGGTGACGGCGGGCGGGCAAAGGTCTGCAGCTCATCTAGGAGAGCGTCGAGTGCGTTCTCGGTACGCTGGGCTGCGTCAGCGCCGCCTCCTCCGACAGAGAACGCCGCCAGCCCTCCGCCGTCCGGCCCCAGCCCGCGCCCGCCGCTGCCCTACAACACAACCTGCATTAGACTCATCAAGAAGCTCAACACGCAGGCAGCAGACACCCAAGACTGACAGCCAACTCACAAGGATGTAGGGAAAAGGAAACATTTAAACGTTCATAGTAAAACATCAGCATTCAGAATAAAAAAAGCAAATCATGACAGATTTATGAAAAAAAACACTCATTTCGGTAAATCTAGAAAGTAAATCTAGGGATTGTAATAAAAATTATGCAAAAGATGTAAGAACCCCATGAAAGAGTACATCGCTGTGTAGCACTTTGACATACAGGGAAAATTCTCAAGAAAACATTAAATAATAGAACAAACATTCCTGCAAAAGAAAGTGTGAAATTAATACTTAATCAAATTGGTTTTATTCACATAATTTTGAAAAAGGGTGACACATCAATATTTCATTGGGAAAATAGGAATAATTATGCTACAGTAATAATGATGGTTCAAGCAGAAGTGGTTCATATGAAACGTGTTTGTTTTGAAATATTTTATAGAACAGAAACAAAAGTTTGCGAAAGGGCGAGGCCAACTCCAAAGAAACACACCCTTGTTTTCCATGTACATTCCGAAAGTTTATAATAATTAAATAGTGGATAAAAATAATTATAAGTAAAAATATAAAATAAGAAACAAGTAATTAAACATATAAAATGTGTATTTATATTATTGTGTTAAAATTTGGAATAGTCATTTATTCAATATTATCACAGGTACCTTTCTACGAGAAGTGTATCAACGACTACAAAATCAAAAATATACAAACCAAGTGATAGGACAAAACTTGCAATCAAATAAAGCCTACTCTTGCAGCTTATATGTCAAAAAAAAAATACGAAATTAAAAAAATTGATCTTTTCTTTTTGGATAAAAATGACAATGTTTCATTCTATAGTGTGTGAGTAACTATATCAAATTAAATTGAAACTTTTCTTTTTTTTTTTAAGAAATCCTGTGCGGGAGACTACCTAGATTCTAAAGGCTCTAGGGGTCTATGACACTTGTTGTAGTGCCGCAGAGGTGTACGAGCTTGGTCGTCGCTACAAAGCGCCAATACTCAAGCAAGACCCAGTTGCTGTGAGGCTGGATGGACCTTTGGTGACCGGTCATTGGTAAAGGCTTATGAATTTTTCAACCCAGCGAAGAGCATATTTGAAATATAAATGGTATATTTTTGTGCTCCGCCGGGATCCGAATCCACAACCTTCCATTTCAAACTATTGTTTTTAAGAAAAAATAAAATAAAACAAAAATTAATCTTGTTTTTATACTTTGGCGCTGAAACACCAATTTTTTTCATCCTTATTAACTAAAAAATATAGGGCCAATGATTTAAATAAAAAAAGGTTTTTTTTTTTCATGTGGTAAAATTTTTGGATAGGCCTCACTTTCATCAAAGTATGAGTTTTTATACTTAAATTTATCTTGTGTATTATCAGGGATTGAGGTTGAAATAATCGATAAATTCAATCTCTCAAAACCATGATTCCCCACGTACACAGCATCCTAAAACACATATGTACTCGTAGGTATGTTTGAGCTGGTAAGCATCATTTTTTGGATTATATGAAATTCAATTATTTTTAGAATTTGTAAAGGATAATTTATGCAATCATATGTTATTTTAAATAACCATGCAAGGCTCACATCCAGTAGGCAATGCTTCAAAGATTTGTATAATATGCTACATGGAATTGTAATAAACATTAAACATCACAGCTTTATAATATGCATGCATTTCTACTGTTTCCCAAATAAACATCACACTAGAAGCTGACTTAAAAAGTAAAAGCCAATACCACATATGAAACTACGTATAATAAGCTTGATTGGTACACGTTTCTTTATTAATTTATTTATCTTAGTTTAGTATTTCTGATTATGTTACATATAATTTATTAGTCTTGTTTTACATTTCTTAGTTTTTTATTTACATTTAACTTTTATAATTTACATTTCCTTATAATCATTAAAGTTTCTAGGAATATTCTATTGTTTGGTTTTGTTATTATGTTATTTGGTATTACTCCACATTATTTTCGAGAAATGTTCAATACTGAATAATAGCTGTATTACTTGGTGAATACTTGTCTACAATTAACTTTTAATTAATATAAATAAAATAGCCTTAAACTAATCAAACTTTAGTGTCAGTTTCTGCTAAACTTTATAGAACTTAATAAAAGTTCTAATGAAACACTGTTTTATTTTCAATCTATTATTAATTTAATTTTAATTAATAAATACGGATATTTTCGATTTCTCGATCATCTTTATTGTTGGGTTACAAAAACGATCAAAACGAAGCATTTCCAGTAAAATTGGCGCCAGAAGATGGTTACCAGCATTTGAAATTGTAGTCACTGCCAGTATTCAGTACAATATGAAACTGATTTTTATGTAACTGTAACTGTGTCGCTGTTCACACAGAAATGTTGTTAGGGATTTTGTATACAACTCCCTAGGATTAATTATTTTTGAAGCCCCTGGCACACCATAGACTTGAAAAGTTTATTTTTGTTAAAATATACCTATCTGTGAAAGTTTTTTTTTTTTTGAAATAATAGAGAAGGCTAAAATCCAGCTAAACGCAATGGAAAACGCAACTAAGCTACACATATAGTGTAACTTCTTGCCTGCGTTTCCCTGAAGGGGTCGCATGTGGCGCTTCGGGACCTATTTATTTTTACAGGTAAGCGGGCCGGCCTCACACCAACCACTTTCAGTTGAAGCTAATTTGGTTTATTTTATTTTGTATGTGAATTGTAACTGAAAGGCTATGTTTAAGGGTGAAATTCATGTTTTTAGATAATTAATATGATTTTATTTCCCATATTTTGTTTGGTTTTGGTTTTGGTGATTGCGCCATTCGATACTATTTTACATTTTTACATATTTTTGGTAGTTGTATAATATATATACTGTATTAAACCGTTAAACCGTTATTGTGTTTTTATATAATGAACATGCAAATTCCATGAAGTATAATCAGTAGATCAATTATTAAGAGACCCTCAAACTACATCTGCTTTATCACCAGGTTTGTGAAATGACCATGATTTAAAATATGTTGGCCGAATCAAATATTGAAGTCAGACTGAAAAAGAGAAATGAAGCTCTCATGGAACACTACAACAGAACCCAGAAAACACCCTCAGGCTTTAACTGCCAACTGTAAAAACCTGAAGCTACTATTTAGACTGAATAATATTTCTGAGCAAAGGAGTAAAGTGTGTCTCTTCACTTAGCTAAGTAAAATGATTATTTATCAGAATATACTATTTAATCATCCATGAAACCAACGGACTTCTGCACGAAAGAGTGAACTAAGAGATAAACTGTAGACGTTTCACCCTCACCCTCTGTAAATTGATACCTAATGATTTGTGCTTTTCAAAATCTTTGTAGCCTTGAAAATTACTGAGTATTCACTAATTGTTCAAATCTTATAGTTCTGGTTTAACATTTTTTCTCGAGTAGAGTTAAGAATATTCTGTAAAAAAAAAAGTACACAAGTAATTGTAACTAAGCATAGTTTAAGCCGCTTCATTTTTATTGGCAGTTTAATGTGACAACAACTAAAATGTGACCAATATTGTTAGGTAAAATGTCTTTAATCCTAATTTTGTCATTTAATTTTTTTTTGTTGCTCTAATAACTCTTAAATGTCTAATTTTTCTCTTGTGAGAGATCTTTTGATCTATAATTCACACAATAACTTCATATCTACTCATGGATAGGTACTAAGATAAGTATGTTCAGCTATATTTCCATCTTTTAAGAGGCTTTACGACTGGGCGTTGACCTATTAACTTTTTACAAGTTTGAAAGTTCAAAACTTTATTTAGCAGGTTGGTTTATAATAAAGAAATGTGATTGTGTACAGATGTTTTACGTTTATATTATGGGCATCTACAACAATAAAATTAACACTACTACATTGAACATATAACATACATTCCTATTTTATTAAAATGTATACCCGTGTACAAAGTACTCCTAGGAATGAAAGTATAATTGATTACAATTAAATGGGTAATAAAAAGAGAAAGTATAAAAAAAAAAAAATGGAAAAAAAAGAAAAACATAATATATTGAAAGCGGTGAAAGCTTATGTGAGAGATGAATGATTTATTACAAAGAGAACAAAAAATAAAAATAAATACGAAACTAAAACTTTCTTTCTCACCATATCATGTGCATATAAAAGAGATTATACTTAAAAATTAAATATAAAAAAAACTGTGAATAAGAATATGAATGAAAGCTTGAATGAAAATATGAAAGACTGAAATCTTTTTTTTTGATTTAATGATATTTTAATAAAAACTTGAATAAGTATTGTTGTATAACAAATAACAGTAATTTAGAATAAGTCTTTGTTTTTTTTTCCATTAAACAAAACATTACAGAAAGTGTCATTTCAGTCGATTTTTATATTTTCATAATTTTAGACAAACTTCTAATTTTTGACCTGCTTTTTAAATCTATATAATAATTATCTATAATCTTAGTTGCAAGGATATATTCATTCAAAGCTCTCAGATGTATGCCCACAAACAAACACGTGTAGTTCGCGCTTACAAATGCTGATTGTGTACTTACAAATAAAATTCAAACCTCAAATGAACATAAGCCCCACAACTTTTGCCGACTCCGACGAAACGTAGAGCAAATCGTTCTTCTCTTTTGCAAGGTCAGTAAAATCCATTTTTTTTCATTCTATAAAATGTCTAAAGAGGATGGACATAATTTAATTTTTAATTGTATGATTGATTTAAAGTCAAAACATTATCTTTCTAAAGTAATATATTTTTTAAAATACACAAATATTCAGGACAAAAATGAAAAAGTTTGTCAAAAAGCATGTTTATTTACAGATTCGAAATAATGATACCATATTTTAATTTTCATTCTCTAAAATCAACAACTATAATAATATATTTTAATTTTCTTTTCTATCATTCACAGCATAAAGTCTCATATTATTAATAATACTTTGACTAATTTGCATTTAAAAAAATTATATTCAAGATTATGAATTTAATCTACATCTAAATCTAAGCTGCAAAGATATGTATCATTTGAGATTCATATTGAATGCATTCCCACAAGCAGACATGCATAATTTCGCGCTTACACATGCTGCACATGAATGGTATCATTATTTCAAATATAAAGAAAACAATAACAAAATGAAATTTCATGAGATAAAAATTAATAGAATGGTGATTTATATATGTATATATGTAGTGCAAAGGTACAAGTTAGTATATTTCAATTTGAAAACCTACTTGGGCAGTATGAATATTTTTATGCTTTCTATAAGAAATATCATTTCAGGGTACATACTTTATTACATGTATGTTATTATTCAAACAGGTACTTTTTATACTAGATGTATATTGTATAAGTATATTGGTGTTTCTTTTGTTTAAAATTCAATAGTCAATTTTTCAAAATAAGTTGAACAAAAAAATGAATAAAATGGGGGAGTTTTACCTACCATTAAAACTCTTATTATGTTTCTATAGATGTCTGGAGTCCATATTATGAGAGAAACAATCACTTTTCCCCTTTTATGTGGTTTTTTAGTCTATTCCTGGGTCTTTGATTTGCACTTTTTTACACTTTAGGCACTTTCTACTCTATGGTCGCTTTTTCCCCATTTCCAGTTTCCCCATAACCCGGTCGCAATTTTTCATAAAGCTCATAATACACCAGGTAGGGGTTACCTGGACTCCAGACATCTATAGAAACATAATAAGAGTTTTAATGGTAGGTAAAACTCCCCCATTATGTGTTCTGAGAGATGTCTGGAGTCCATATTATGAGAGATCTGTCTATTATCTCCTGGTGACCGGGGACGTCTTTATTTGATATTAACTGGTTGAAATAGGGAAAGATCTTCTGGAGCTGTATGTTTCAACATCTCTTTCTGATAGTATTTTCTGAAAGTGTTTTCCTTTTTCCAGTTGCCTCTTTCCAGTATGTTATCTATTGGATTAAGTGATGCGACCGCTGAACGTGTGCTGCCGGGAGTGGCCTCTACTCCTGCTGATTTTAGCGTGTTCTTTACCCATCCTCCTATGATTGTTCTTGCAGCTGCCTTCACTTGTACTCGGGTGCTGATGAACAGGTTATAAAGATTTTGTCCTGATCTCCTTTCGCGTGATAGTTCAATCAGCTTCCTTATCCAGAAGACTGGGTTGACGTTGTGTTCCTTGGATTCCAGAAGTCTCCGATTAGATTGTCGGTGTTTGAGGGTATCTGTTTTTGATCTAAAGAATGGAATTAACACAATTGATGTGCCTTCGTCGAGAATGTTTCCTTCTGTGATATTTAGCAAGGTCAGATCGTGTACTCTTCTTCCTGAAGATAACAGAAGTAAGATTGCCGTTCTACACGCAACTTCATAGAGAGAATCTGATCGAGGAGTGTTCCTGACTAGCCAGTCTCTCACTATCTGCCGATTCCACACAGGGGACTTAGGAGGGTTGATCTTTACCATTGCTAGTGCTTTTAATGTTTTTAAATTTAATTTCACTAGGAAATCTGAGCTGAGATTCTTTTCCATCATTGCGTTGCAGAAGGTTACGATGGCTGACTTGTGTACCAGCATAGTCCTGTATGATAGTTTTTCGTTAATGAACAGTTGCGCTAGATACCTTGCCAATTGATTAGGAGATGGTGTGTTGGGATGGGTATTATTCGCCAGTATCCAGCGGCACCATCTTTGCCAAGCAGGTTTATATGTGTTGAGTGGGGAAGCTCGCCATCCTGACAGGAACAGTCTTTTCTCTTCCGCGTTCCAGGAATTTAAGATACTGTCCCCAGTCCCAATTTTCCACACTTCCATTTCCAGATCCTGAATCCTGGGTGGTGGATTGCCTGTTGATGTGTTGATTAGTACTGACACCAGGTTCGGTATTTGCATCGGAGGTACGAGTGATCGACGAATTAAGTCTGGACGCCAGAAGACCCTCTGCCACCTCGGGACCACGAGTAGGTAAGTTCCGGTCGCCCCGTTTAGGTGCCTCAGGATCCTCGGTATAAGGTTTGGCGGAGGAAATATCCGACCCACATTGTAGAGCCAGTGCCGACTGAAGGCGTTTTGAAAGATTGCGCATGAGTCTGTGGAGTCTCTGGACACGTAAGTTGAACTCATGTGTGCCATGGTGGATGCGAACAGGTCTATATCTGGTGCTCCGAAATGATTGAAAATGGCCTTCGTTGCTGTTGGTAAGAGATGCCACTCTGGAGGGGATCTTCCTCTTGATAGGTGATCCGCGTCTCCGTATCTTCCCGGTAGGTACTGCGCTGTTAGCGAGATTTCCCATTGGTCTGCCAGAGTCAACAGATCTAGGGTAAGATTTAGGAGTGTTTTGGATCTGGTGCCCCCTTCCTTGCGGATGTAGGCGACTACTGTCTTGTTGTCTGATTGTACCAGAATTTCGGAGCCGGAAAGGTCGTGCGCTGTGCGTTGCAGGGTTGCAAAAACAGCGAACAACTCTTTTCGGTTGGAGTGCTACTTCTTTTGTTGAACGGTCCACTGCCCTGACAGCATCAAGTCGTCCAGAGTTGCTCCCCAAGCTAAGTCTGACGCATCTGTTGTCAAGAAATGTCCGAAGGTTTCCCTGTGGATGGAACTTGATTCGTTCGCATTCCCTATCCACCACTCTATTTCTTGTAAGCTGTCCTCGGTCATTTGTATGGACCCTCTTGGTGACAGGTGCTTCAGTGGCTTGCTCGCTATCTGCAATTGTCTGCAGTGGAGGCGACCATGAAGCTGGCAAAGTTTAGTCTTCCTAGGAGACTTTCCGCCAGTTTTAAGGACCATTTTCGAGAAGTCAGTATTGCTCGAAGTGAGTGGCACAATGCCTCTTGCTTCCGGTAAGAAAGACCTACTTGGTGACAGGTGCTTCAGTGGCCTGCTCGCTATCTGCAATTGTCTGCAGTGGAGGCGACCATGAAGCTGGCAAAGTTTAGTCTTCCTAGGAGACTTTCCGCCAGTTTTAAGGACCATTTTCGAGAAGTCAGTATTGCTCGAAGTGAGTGGCACAATGCCTCTTGCTTCCGGTAAGAAATACCTACTTGGTGACAGGTGCTTCAGTGGCCTGCTCGCTATCTGCAATTGTCTGCAGTGGAGGCGACCATGAAGCTGGCAAAGTTTAGTCTTCCTAGGAGACTTTCCGCCAGTTTTAAGGACCATTTTCGAGAAGTCAGTATTGCTCGAAGTGAGTGGCACAATGCCTCTTGCTTCCGGTAAGAAAGGAATTTGCAATTGTTGTGCGTGTCCCAAACGATTCCCAAGTACTCTAATTGTTGAGTGGGGAAGAGCACTGACTTCTGGAGATTTACATACCACCCCAGAGATTGTAGGATATCTACTGCTAGATGCGATTGCCGACAAAGATCGTCCTTGGATTGGCTCGCAAGGAGGAAGTCGTCGAGATAAACGATTGTCCGAATACCTCGTCGCCTCAGTAGTTGGGCTACCCAATTTGTAAGGGGTTGCAAACATTCTGGGGGCAGATGAAAGGCCAAAGGGCAGACTTGTCATCTGAAGTAATTCTCCTCGATAGACCAGTCGCAAAAATCTCCAATGTTTCTGTGCACTTGGGAGATGAAAGAAGGCTTGCGATAGGTCTATTTTCGACAACCAATTGTTTGGCTGCAGAAACTCTGGCACTTTGTAGTGGCTATGAGTTTGAACGGAACCGGGTCCAGGAAGAAGTTTAACGATTTCAGGTTGAAAATCATTCTCGAGGAACGGTCCGATTTGGGTGTTAGGAACATTTTTGATAAGAAGCTGGGAGATGACTCCGCGGCCTCTATAACGCCGAATTCGGTCATTTCCTTTATTTGAGAGTCCATTTCGGGTGAAGGACTCGTCTGGTATAGCATTAAGGTCTTTTTGTGTGGTAATATCAGAGGGGGAATTGAGATGAAAGGTATTCTTACTCCGATTATCATCTTCAGGATGTGGTTTGGTGCTCCGAGTGACGTCCAAACCTGTAGGGAGGACTTCAAGCATCCTCTGCGAAATGGTTTCTTGTCATTTTCGTGGATGCCTCCTTCTGTCTCCTTTGAGATTTCCTGACCGTGTGTTATTCCCTGCCCTTTTTCCTCTTGAAGAGAATTTGGAGCGTCTCTAAGGCCTCGATTGCTTTCCGCAGTGGGTCGTTGCTGCCCTCTAAAAAACTGGTTCGGTTTCGATGAGGTGCTGGGTTGAGGGCACTGGGTCTTCACTGACAATTTGTCGGTGGTCCCCACTCTAG
The DNA here is from genome assembly GCA_951799405.1 of Agapetus fuscipes. Taxonomy (NCBI): domain Eukaryota; kingdom Metazoa; phylum Arthropoda; class Insecta; order Trichoptera; family Glossosomatidae; genus Agapetus; species Agapetus fuscipes. The sequence goes on along the minus strand of OX637332.1, from coordinate 31,167,761 downwards.
AGAAAAAAGACGTGAGAAACAAGTGTTCGGTACTCGGCGGGAATTTGTTTAACCCCTCTCACATGCTCTTCCTTAACATGCCCTAGCACAGCTTTCCTGCGGAACTGGAGGGCCTCTGTCCGCCTCCCCCATACCGTCTGGAGGATGTCTTCCGAGACTTTCTGGTATGGCGAGTCCAGAGCGAACAGCGTTTTGACCTTTTCGAAAAGGGCTTTCCTCGCCAAGGTCGTGTCGCTCCGGGCTCCCCAGTTGACCAAGGTCTGAAGCCCAGACTGGAACTCCTCTTTCTGGATGAGGAGGGCGTGGGACATGGCTGCAAACGACCGCTCGCCTGAATAGGGGAGCTTACGTCGCACTGGCGAAGTTCATCGTTCACTGCCAGGTCGACGAACGCCGGTTCTGCCAGGTACTTTTTCTGTACCTCGGCGTACCTTACTCCGGCCCAGTTTTCACTGTCGAAGTGCTGGAGCCTTTGGAGCGCTTCGACCCTGTTGCTCTTGGCCTTGGGGTGAGCTGGTTCTTCCACCGTTGTGGCGGCTTCCTGGAAGCTCAGCAGTAGCTCTTCCTGGGCCTCCTCATTCTCTTCCAGTCCCGAAGGTTGTTAGAGGAAGTTGCTGGAAGAGTTTCCTGCCGCCGATTCAACGAGATTTCCCATAGAACTGGCGGGCCAGTCACCGAAAACTGCGTTCGTCAGCATCACGATGTGGGAAACCAGATAATCTATCCTTGGGTCCAAGACAACCCTCAGCCGTTTCTGACGCCGCGGCGGTGAACCTGATTCCGAAGTGTCATATCCGCGTTTTAGTGACGCATCACCTGAATCCTGTGAGATTTCGTCGAGAGGTTGCCCTTTATTGTTATCACAACTCATAACATTGATTTTGATGTTATATAAAGTAAAAACTCCGTTAAAATAACGAAAAACGTTTTTCGTAAATATGACAGCGTGGCATAACCAACAAAAATACGTATGCGAACTTTTAACCACCACAATATCACCTGTTTTAGTTTTTAATTGTTCACAAGGACACAAGATGGTAAAATAACACTCTTTTAAATGTTTTTGCCCAGGAATATTGTCAATTTCACTCAAATTTTCGAAGGAAAAATCAACTGACATGTGACCACAAGGGGAAAATGACGCTTTATGTAAAAAAAAATTGCGACCGGGTTATGGGGAAACTGGAAATGGGGAAAAAGCGACCATAGAGTAGAAAGTGCCTAAAGTGTAAAAAAGTGCAAATCAAAGACCCAGGAATAGACTAAAAAACCACATAAAAGGGGAAAAGTGATTGTTTCTCTCATAATATGGACTCCAGACATCTCTCAGAACACATAATAAAGTACACCTATGTATGTATTTTATAAGGCATTGATAAAACTTACTACCTTCAATGATATCTATGATGTATAACTTATAATCTAAGTCGAAAAGATACATTGACTTTTAAGGATAATATTTGATGCATGTCCACAAGTATGCACATGTAAGTTCGCGTTCACATAATGCCGCATGTGAACATGAAAACCAAATTTTATTGATTGTAGAGGCATTAACTTTGTAATCGTTCATCATTAAGGATAAAAGAAAAACAGCTTTGTTTTCGATTACGTGAGTATATATATTTTTATACCAGCACCCGGTTTCGCAAACATCAGTATTAGATTAACCACCTGATGATGCAAACGGATGTTTGCGAAACCGGTTGTGGTATAAAATTATATATACTCACGTAATCGAAAACAAAGCTGTTTTTCTTTTATCCTTAATGAAAACCAAAACTTGAAAAAGCATAAGCCCTGCATCTCTTGCCGAAGTTCCCTGAAACAGGGGTGACATTGATTAAATGAACCATTTTTCTTCAGTATAGGTGGTCAGCCCCATACCAATCTATAAGTCAAGAAACTTTAAACTTTGAAAAATAATTGACTGTTGAAATCATCCACAAAAAAACACACCTGATATTTTTGGATTTAATTTTTTTACATTCTTATTTTCATATCAACCTTAAGTTATAAAATACTGCCAATAATAAATATGTACAACAAGCCGGTTGTTTCAACTCATGCTACTTTAGCGAGCTAATTTTTTTATGTTTATTTTGTAGCATATTTCATTTTTGTTGACTGCATAATCTGTGGTCAAGTAGTTTGTCCATAAATGCAACTAAGCTACAAATAAAGAGTTACTTCTTGCACAGTTGGCGAGTGAACCTATTTATTTTTCAGGTAAGGTGACCTGTCAGTTGAAGTGGGGGTTTCCCAGCTCCCGATCAGAGGACTGGTACTAATTTCTTGTGAAGGCTGAGTAAACCTTGCCGGTATTTTGTTTTGGGTTTGAAATAAACACCAAAACGGGAAATCATTTCAAACAACCTTGGTGGGATTCGAACCCGAGCCCTCGTCACTGAAAGCAAGCACTCTACCAATTGAGCTATCGACCAGAAAAATATTACATAATAAAAAGAATAGGAACTTTCTAGACAAGACACTTTTTAAGGTGTCATTTTGACAATTAGTGCACATGCAGCATATGCAAGCACAAACTTATACATGTCTGCCTAGAAACTTGTCACCATAACAAAGGCTCACACATCTAATGATGACAATCTATAACTATAAAGAAGGATGTATGTATGTATGTATGTATGTATGTATGTATGTATGTCCCCTATAGACTCATAAACCGCTCATCCGATTTTGACGAAATTTTCAGGAAACATGTAACATATTCTTAGAACGAATCCTGTGAAGTTTGATGGTGATCAAATAAACAGTGGTTCTCAATTCTCGTTATTTCAGCAACGAGGTCGGTAAATTTTGAAACCACCCAATAGAAGAAGACCATTATATTCAACTACAATACATAATCTTAGTTGCAAATATACATTTACATTAAAGATTCATATAAAATGCATGCTCACAAGTAGACACATGTAAGTTCACGCTTACAAATGATGCATGTGTACCCACTCATAATTTAAAATCCAAATCTAAAATGAACAACCCAGTAACTTTTACTTTACGCCAACTTGAAATGGATGTTATTCAGCTCCTGAGTGGCTTGACACTCATTTCTTATGAAGGCTGAGTAAGCCTTGCCGGTATTTTATTTTGGGTTTAAAATGAACACTGAAACGGGAAATAATTTCTGACAACTTCGGTGGGATTCTAACTCGAGATCTCGGCATGGAATGCAATCTATCTATCTATATCTATAAAGAAGGATGTGTGTATGTATGTATGTATGTATGTATGTATGTATGTATGTATGTATGTATGTATGTATGTATGTATGTATGTATGTATATATGTATGTATGTATGTATGTATGTATGCATGTTCCCTATAGACTCATAAACCGCTCATCCGATTTTGACAAAATTTTCAGGAAACATGTAACATATTTTTAGAATGAATCCTGTGAAGTTTGATGGTGATCAAATAAACAATGGTTCTCAATTCTCAATATTTCAGCAACGAGGTCGGTAAATTTTGAAACCACCCAATAGAAGAAGACCATTATATTCAACTACAATACATAATCTTAGTTGCAAATATACATTTACATTAAAGATTCATATAAAATGCATGCTCACAAGTAGACACATGTAAGTTCACGCTTACAAATGCTGCATGTGTACCTACTCATAATTTAAAATCCAAATCTAAAATGAACAACCCAGTAACTTTTACTTTACGCCAACTTGAAATGGATGTTATTCAGCTCCTGAGTGGCTTGACACTCATTTCTTATGAAGGCTGAGTAAGCCTTGCCGGTATTTTATTTTGGGTTAGAAATAAACACTGAAACGAGAAATAATTTCTGACAACTTCAGTGGGATTCTAACTCGAGATCTCGGCATGGAATGCAGTTACTCTACCAACTAAGCTATAGACCGGACTTTTTACAAATATGGTGGATGGATATCGGTTTGGTTAGGGGTAAGCAACCTGCGGCTCACCAGCCACATGCGGCTCTTTGGGTGTGAAGTTACGGCTCTTTAGCTTCATACGCAAATATAAAAAAAACACAGAATTATACTTCTGATCGAAAAAAACTAAATCGTTCTGAATCGATTAATGATCTCTCCGCTACTTGTACTCGCTTTTCACCCCCCACCCTCCCCCCGCCCCATCGACGCTATTTATTGTTGGCAAAAAAACATTTGTGGCTCTTTACAAATCCAAATCCAAAATAAGATATGTATCATTTGAGATTCACATCAAATGCATTCCCATAAGCAGACACGCATAATTTCGCGCTCACACATACCGCATGTGGAACTACAATATAAAAACCCAATCTTAAATGAACATAAGCCCTGCAACTCTTGCCGACCTTCCCTGAAACAGGGGCGACATTGGCAAAGTGAACCATTTTTTACAGTATGGGTGGTCAGCCTCATACCAACCTATGTCAAGGAAAAACTTTGAAATTTGTAAATTGTAATTTTTGGCTCTTCCGACTCAAAAGGTTGCCGACCCCTGGCCTAGACAAAAGTTCCAAATTAAAAAATGTTATTCAAGTATTCCAAGTTGAATTTTAGAAATGTAAGAAAGCTTTTATATCCCGCACTTATAAAAAATACGATAAACGAAAGTTCGTAGGTCACAACTAGAAGACCTTATTGAAATATATTATTATTATTAAAACCTTTTATTGAAACATACTTTTAATTAAAATATACATAATATAGTTGTTTTTTCAAAAAACGCATTTCTGTAAAATTATATACTCACCACAAATTTAAAGATCGTTTTTTTCTCGGCGGTTAAACGTCTTTCTTCTATGTGACCATGGTCCAAAGCAACCAAGATAAACAAAATGTTTGCCTTTTACCTAACCCGGCCGTGCGACTTACAATTTTGTTGTCAATAGAAAATGTTCCGTGTGCACTACCTAAAACTTTCACTTATTGAAATAATGGATAGAGCACATTTTAAATGTGGGGAAAAAATGTGAATTCACTTGGCCGGGATAAAGACAGGACAGGGAGTCGAAAATTTAACATAAATTAAACACTTTTATGGAGATAGTTGAAAAAACACTTAAGTGCATCATATTGTATGAAGCATTTTCCCCAACTGCATACGTTTCACAGTGCGGTTACATTGAAAAATATTCCTGATTGTTTGGAATACATTTATTTCTTCACTTTGCTCAAAGAGTATAGTGAATTTTATAGATTAGTTCTTTAATTGTATGATTATAAAATTTAATTTATTGTTTATATTCTTTTCTTGTATAGGTCAATATGCATCTGACCAACTATAAATAGAAAATGGTTCACTCTGCCAATGTCACCCCTGTTTCAGGGAAGGTCAGCAAAGAGTTGCAGGGTGTATGTTCATTTGAGATTTGGGTTTTTATGTTGTAGGTTCACACGCAGAATGTGCAAGTGTGAACTTATACGTGTCTGCTTGTGGGCATGCACTTAATGTGAATTCCAAATGTAACAATTATATCCATGCAACTTAGAATAGATTAGATGAGTGACGTTACATAGCCGATTTTTTTATCTTAAATATAAATGGAGCACCGCAATCGATTTTCCCTATGCTTGGCTCTGCTGCTTAACAGTTGTACCTAGACCTTTTTTTTTAGAAAACGTGAAGATTAACCTAGAGATAAATTGTGTGAAGCTTGATTCCGATTAGCACACTTTTTTTTTTGATCCTGTTGTTTCCTCTTTTATCTGTAGAAAAAAATTGATACCACATGCCCAAATGGCGTAGTGAAACACGCCGGGTACTGCTAGTAAATTATGAAGTCACAGAGCCACGTTAATATTTGCTGCTGAGGGCCTTAGTGATATAGACTGTGACATTTCAGTTTAGTTTACCCGCTGAGGAAATTTGGAACATCCGTGCAAAAAACATTCCGAGCCCATTTAGCTATAAGAAGTTGAAACAACCCGCCTTGAATGAGTTTTTTTGAATTTTAAACAATTTTTTTAAAAGTTAATGTTATGATTGATGAATAATATTGTCTGTACAGTAAGATGATTATGCATTTTTATTTAGTACATGATATAATTTTGAAAAAACACTAAAACAGTCAAAAGCATAAAACTATTGCCCAATCCAAATAACTCCAAAGAACAAGCCAAAAATGAACACAAAATATGTTATTCAAATAGGTAGCCAATTAATAATACAGGGCTTCCACCAAGAGAATGCCTTTTTTCAGTTTGCCAAAAAATATGTGAGCTAGAGTCGCCTTCGCATCCTTAAATGTGTTTAATGTTTCTAAAAACTCGAAAGAAAAGTGATTGCGCAGTACTAATTGAAAGAAGTGTAAGAATCGAAGTAAAAATTAATCAAATAAGTCCTACAGAACTAAAGGCGGTAATTTAACATATTTTTAGAAAATTAAATTTATAAATGTATGCAAACTCAGGAAAACCTTTTCTTATGATTTACATACATCTCATTTAAAAAATAATGCTTCCTTTGTTTCTATAGGATACAAATAATATTGAATTCTTGAAATGTGTTTAAGACTTAAAAATACAAACCTAACTATTGATAGATTTTATATTAGACCAAAACGGATTTTTTTACCATCATATTATAGGAGAAGACTCATTTCTCAATGCTTTTTTAGAGACTTGCACACTATATTTCAAAAGAAAAATAAAAAAAATCAAGTAGCTAATAATCATCGGGTTTGCAGGGATTCCGTATCTTTGTGTCTTATGACTGCACTTTTTTATCTGAAATCTGCAAAACAATATTGATTGATCTCGAAATAAATGTATTTCATTAAGATTCTTTGAAAACCTGCAAAAAAATGAATAAATCAGCAAGTAAAGAAGAAGAAGAGCTTAAGGATGAGGGCATTAGTTCTCTGAATCGCAACATTTATAGATCTAGATGAACCATTGTGAACATACCTAATGAACCCATTCATAGAACGAAAAGGGCACTCTCTGGGCGCATTTTCCTGCCAAAAGTGTGATATATGTAATTTGATAAATTTTGCAAGACAATAATATTATGTTAAAAGGTTATTGTAAAAGTGTCAATATGAATGAAAAAAAATGTGACAGATACGAATCACAAAATTAATATAAAAATGAAAAAGATAATAATGTAGGTAGTAATATATTTAATATAATAACATTATTAGGTAGGTTTTATATACTCATGAACTGTGCTCTTGAAATTGGCACTCCACTTCCAGCCATACTAGATAATGTAAACAGGAAACAAAAAGCAAATATGGAACTTCTGGTAACACCGAGACATCGCATGGAAACTTAACTAAGCATTGAGGAGGACAAACTTATTGTAAACACAGAATATGAAATGCGGGGAACGTTGGACAGAACTCGAGGCGGCACCAAATCATCAACACTCCTCTCGTAAATGAGAGAGAGGGCCTTCCCCTTTCATTACTTTACTGATAAAACATGTATCGTTTTATGTGGAAAAAATATTTCTGTCCCGCTTGTACACATATTTAAAAAATCTCTATTCATTGATAGAGATTCTTATCACACACACATGAATGAAAGAGCTGATTTCATCATCCCTTCCATTGATATAAAAAACTTTCAAACCTTTGAGTTTTCCTCGATAAATGCCTACAAACTTTATTTGCTGTATTGTCCAAGAAACATTATTTTGATAAACATTAAACAAATAACCTAAACTGAATTAAAATATAAGAGGAAAAAATGAATGTTTCTTAAGGTTCAATAATACATTTAAAATGAACAAAGCATCTAGTCAGAATGAAAATAATTAAATGCTTACTTTAAGGATTTAAATGTGTTTCATGTCAGCCATCTTATATTAATTAAGTACCTTCTTACTAACCAAACACCAAAAATAAAGTATTGTTTTTATTCATGTAAAAAAGATTACAAATTCACAAAATATATTTTATTATTTTTAATGATAAACAATGTTTCCTTGAATTTCCTTGAATGATAAACAATGTTTCCTTAAATTTTAAATGTATTGAACCATTATTGAACCAAAGAAAATGAAGTAACAGAAAATAAATCATACTGGTTGTACTTATTTTACCTACCTATTCGACTTACCATAAGTTTTACCCGAAAATTTGCATTTTTTTCATTTATTTTGGTTGAAAAGAAATAATATAAGTGCCAGGGGTGCTATGGACTTACTAGGTGCAGGAGATGTCCATATTGACTCAATGAATGTTATCCACAAGCTTGTCCACACAAACTTTAAAACATTTCAGATCCAAAAGTGAGAGATCTATCTATAATCTATCTATCTATAATCTAAGTTGCAAGGATATATTCATTCAAAGCTCTCAGATGTATGCCCACAAACAAACACGTGTAGTTCGCGCTTACAAATGCTGATTGTGTACTTACAAATAAAATCCAAACCTCAAATGAACATAAGCCCTGCAACTCTTGCCGACATTCCCTGAAACAGGGGTGACATTGGCAAAGTGAACCATTTTTTACAGTATGGGTGGTCAGCCTCATACCAACCTATAAGTCAAGGAAGAGAGATCAATTTCAAATTGATTATTTTTTTTCTTGAATGTATATTTTTAAGTGTTAATCGCAATAATTATTCAAGCAAAATTTATCTATTCCACATACTTCAGAAGAGGAAAATGATCAATAAATATTTTCATATGAACACACATTTCATGTCGATAGTAAAAAAAAAATGAGAAGCTTGTTGTTGCAAATGGATTAATTTCTACAAACAAATATAATTCAGTTTAAAAATAGTACCCAAGTGTTGCTTAACAATTATTTAGGCATGCGTCTGAAAAATAATTTAGTCAATTGTTAATACTCACTAGAAAATGCATTTAAAAACCAAAACAGTATTACTTATTAAAAAATGTTTCAATAACGTAACTTTCTAACATTCACAAGTTTTCAATATACTTGATTTTTATAAGTTTTACCAAATTACTCAAAGAATGTGGTAAGTAGGTATAGTTTCAATAAAATTGATAAGAAATTTGTTAGTAACGTACATGCAAGTCTAGCATATTGGTAGAAAACAAAAATCGGAGAAGTTATTTGTCACAGACAAAAAAGTGTAAGGGTAAAACCAATAAGAGAAAGTGAAGTGCAGAAGATTTTTTAAATTTCAACTGGCATACAAGGAAAATGGAAAAAATCCCTTCTCGCACAACATTATTCAATAACTTATCAACCTATCTGTCATCTATCTAAACTCCACAGATAAATTATCATTAAAGATTTATATTAAACGCACGCCCTCGTGTGGACCAGTGTAAGTTCATGCCTACACTTTTTGTATGTGCGATATCAAAATAAAACCTACACCTCAAATAAACATAAGCCTTGCATCTCTTGCCACGATTGAACAGGGGTGACTTTGGCAAAAATGACCATGCAAGTCATTGCTACTGTGAAATCTGTGAAAACAGTGTAAGACTATTTGGAATCTAAATCTAAATCTAAGCTGCAAAGATATGTATCACTTGAGATTCATATTAAATGCATTCCCACAAGCAGACACGCATAATTTCGCGCTCACACACGTCGCATGTGGACCTACAATATAAAAAACCCAATTCTCAAATGGACATAAGCCCTGCAACTCTTGCCAACCTTCCCTGAAACAGGGGTGACATTGTAAATTCGTAAGTGTATCATGTTTTTAATAATCTCATGAAATTTAAACATTGAAATTTCAGGAACTATTTGATACATAATTTTTTGACTCATGGAGCGACATAAATTCAAACATTTTTTTCATCTTTAACCAATTCTTTCATTTATTGGCCTTCAGGGACTTCTCATCCCTGATCAGAAAATTTGATGTTATATCCAAAACAATCAGATGGGAAAGACATTTATTTCATTCAATACTGCATGGCTTGATAAAAAATCTTCCGATATACATAGTAGGGGAATTTTCAAGTACAATGTCAATGTTCAGTTCCAAAACAAAAACCATCCAAAAAACATAAAACTGTTTTTAGTTAAAATTCAATTGACAAGCTTTCTTGGTTTTTTTTTATATATTATTTTCGAAATAGTTTCTCATTCAATCTATAATTTTTTTCCTATGGGATTGAGAGTGTGTAAATAAAAAAATATAAACAACTACGTCATCATGCAGCTAAGCCAAATTTGGTGATGGTACAATTCAATTTTGAAAAGGTACAATTTCGATTTATGAAAAAATGCGAATTTTCGTTTGCTGTCCGTAATTTGAAAAAAAAGCTTCGACTTTAAAAACAATCTTTCTTTTCATTGAACACCGTGCTGTGTGAGGAAAACTAGCTATTAGAAAAGAATTCAATGAAAGACAAAGAAGGAAAAAGAACCTAATACTGCTTAAGGTCACTAAATCAGTAATCTTTTGCTAATAAATGGATATCATAATTTCTTGAAGGACCTAATGTAAGACTCTACAAATTTTAAATCTGAATTTATACTTCAAAATAAATTGGCAAAGGAGATACATTTATTACAAATAATCAACTATAATAGGTAAATACAAAGTTAAATACTTCTAATAATCTTTATAAATACTTCATTCTAAACAAATACTTATTGATACTAAATACCGTGTTTTTCTTCATCAAATATTAAAGGACAGTCTTACGTAGAGTTAGCTGTGTTGTATGAAGCAATGGGACATTGTTAGTGGTCTAATGACTAAGTCAGTATCATCAAGTTTTACTCTAATGTAAGGCTAGTTCTCATAACAGGGAGTGGTCGCTGCATTACCTTGCCATTGGTGTTGTTGACGTTGTTTTCTTGGGAAGTTCCCGAGCCTGTGGGAGAATTCCTTCCGCTATCACAGGGCAGTCGTTGCTCCTGGACACTGGCCAACCTTGAATTTAAATGACGCATCACAAAAGCTTGAAAAACCGACACCAATAGCACAAAATACCATTTTTTAATCTTCTGGCAGAAGACACAAAAAGAAGAATTGCAAAAAAGTAGCAAGGAAAATGACAGTCTTCATCTATAGAGTTGAGATTAAATGCAAGGTAACGATAACAGCAATGGTAGGATTGATGAAGGGAGTCAGGATAAACATATGTATCGATAATGATGAGGTGTGACGATCACAGATCACTGCATTGGCTGGGGCACATTCAGCGAATGGACCATCGGGGCCTGGAGAAGACGATTGTGATGACCGGAGGGACGCCGGACAGTGGGAAGACCACATTCAAGATGGCTGGATGGAGTGGTGGCGAATTGCCGTGCCGTGGGAATGTGGGACTGGAGGAGGAAGACGTTGAATAGACAGCGCTGGCAGCGGTTGCTAAGGGAGGCCAAGACCCACCCCGGGTTGTCGTGCCAATGATAATGATGTGACGATCACAGATAACACAAGCTCTTTTTAAAGCAATTTAACAAATAAAAATAATATGTTTTTAATGAAAATTCTTTAGCGCTAGAACCCCTTGACAAACTGGTTAGTAGCAATTTTTTTGAGGAAAAATTTATGACATTGAAGACCAAGTGTGTATTAGTGGTTTTTCCAAAATGAGATAAATAAATGGAAATACAGGAAATCATATTTTCACAAATTCCGTATATTATTCTCATATTTGAAAAATAATATATTGCCGCCTTTATTTCCATACGTCGTATAATAATAATAATAATAATACAATATTTTTATAGCGCCTTTTCATGACTCTTGGTCATCCCAAAGGCGCTTGCTCATATGAGCGCGCAAACAGGTAAGTCTTCAACCCCTTTCTAAAAGTGCTCTCCAGATCCTTTTCGCGCAGGTCATCTGGGAGGCCGTTCCATATCGTTGGAGCAGCCACCTTGAAGGCTCGATCTCCAAACTCCAAGTATGCGTAAGGACAGTGTAAGGAGTTTTGAGGAGAGGATACGTTCCCTTACCTTTTGAGAGTCACCAAGGTGCCGGTGAGCTTTTTACAGCGACGTAATGAATGCTCCAGTCTCTCAGGTTCTTCTTTCAAAAACTTTTCATCCCGACACACCTAAAACAAAACCCATAAAAAGATTATGTATCTTCTTATTCGATGGTGCTACAGCCGAATTTGAGCCATGGCTTTGTTCAATCTATGCCTTCAACTCTGTCAGTCATATGAGAGGCTGTTGTCCAGTTCGAACATTTATAATTGGACGGTCATGGGCTTAATAAATAAATAAACTTCTCTAACACACTCTTCCCTGGGTTGAAAAGTTCATAAGCTTTTATCAAAGACAGGCCACCATAGGTCCATCCAGACTAACAAAAGGTAGATCATGCCTGAGAATCGGCACTTCTTTAGTGAAAAACAACTTTGCAGAAGGATTTTGAGGTTTGCTTTACACAAAAACCAAACAAGTCATCCTAATATTTATTTGAAAACCTAGACGCAGGTTCAGCTGGGTCAGCTGGGCTACTGAGCGCCCTTGCAGTGACAGTAGCCACGAAACGGCGCTATTCAAATAATCATCATCATCAAGCACTTTTGGGATGGTCCAAAGTCCTGAAAAGATGACAAAAATCCCAAACTTTATTATTAGAACTTGGTTATATGTAAGAAAAAAATCACCTTTTCCAGTTCATTGTTAAGGACAACTTTGATTGTATCGTGTAGAGCTGGAAATCTAACTTTTAAATCGGCAACCGTCTTACTGCTCTTGGATAAGATGAGAGCCATCTTCTCCACATCCACCATGTTGACTCTCGTTTTTCTGAAATCAAAGACAATTCCATGCTTTCATTATTCTTACACATGCATGAAGAAAGTGTAAAAAGGAAATGTCAGAGGAAAGCGCGGAAGGGGAAGGCCGAGGAAAGAATGGTTAGACCAAATACGTGAGATTGCGAAAGAATGAAATCTGCAGAGTGAGAATAAGAGAAGAGTATGTATGAAAATTGAACACCCTTGGGGTTCAAGGGTGCAGATGCGCAACACAATGTAATTATGCAAGTTTTTACATATTAGCCTCTCTGCATCAACTCCACTCCCACCTACCTGTGGTGAACCCTGTTAAACCTAGCAACCCAGGAAGAGATTGTGGTAACCAACCCCTTTGGAAGCCTGGGTAGGTGAGCAGACGGGAGACAGGGGTCTGGGGTGCTCGCGTCAGTACTGAACTGGCGAGGAGCTTTCTGGATGGTACCGGTGCAGGCCGCGTACCTGAGGATGGTGGTTGCCAGGAAACTGTACAGCCGGTGTCCACAGCCCGAGTCAGCTGGGCTACTGCACTGATGGAGGGCAGCAGTATCCATCACAACTGGAAGTAAGCGGAGGCAATGGATGCCAGAATGGTTACTTCACAGACTATTCCAGGCGCAGCTGCAACAGCCTCAACGACTGGAATACTGCGGTGCAGAAGGCAACGGGAAACCACTGCACTAATTTCCCAAGAAAACCCAAAATGACAGCAAACCAATCAATAGGAAGGCCGTCGAGCGATCCGGCTGACACCCGGCGCCTCTGGGGGTCCGGGCCCCGAGGTGGGAAATCGGTGACCGGGCACATCGGTGTGACGCACCAGGCACCATGTGGGAAATGTGCGACTGGTGAGGCAAATTCCTTTCCAAGAATGTCCGTGCGTGACAAACACAAAATTGGCACCTGGAATGTCCGAGGACTACGCTTGCCAGGAAAGACAGATATTCTTGAGAATGAGATGGCCAACCACAGTTTAAACATACTCGGAGTCTCAGAAACACACTGGACAGAAAATGGACACTTCACAACAGCCAATGGCAATACCATCTACTTCTCAGGCAATGCAGGTGCAACATTTAGCGGGGTAGCAGTTATTTTAACAGCTCAGTTAAATAAGTCTGTCATTGGATACAATCCCATTAATGACAGAATGATCCACATCAAACTGAACACCCAACCTTGCAAATTTAATATTATACGAGTATATGCACCAACTGCCGATGCCACAGATGAAACCATTGATGATTTTTATACCACTCTCAAGCAAACACTTGCTCAAATACCAAACAAAGAAATAACGCTGGTTATCGGAGATCTCAATGCAAAAGTTGGATCTAACAGTTACCTTGAGGACACAGTCGGCCATTACGGTGTTGGCATACAAAATGACAGAGGTGAACGACTGATCCAATTCGCCATAGAGGAAAAAATGACAATCATGAATACCTGGTTTAAACAGCACATCAGACGCCTGTACACGTGGATATCACCAGGTGATAGATGTCGCAACCAGATTGACTATATCATGATAAAAAACCGCTGGAGATCTTCAATAGGCAGTGTTAAAACGTATCCTGGTGCTGACTGCGGCTCTGATCATAATTTGTTAATTGCACAGATTAGAGTCAAATTTAAAATCATCAAAAGGAATGTGTTTAAAACTTTAAAGCTTAATGAGCAAGAAATAAAATGCTTTGGAGTGGATATTAGGAATCAAGATGCTGATTTCCAAATAAACTCTCTCAATAATGTTGACCAGTGCTGGAACAGCTTCAAAGACAAAATTGTCCAAACTGCCATTTAACATCATAAACCCAGAAATGAAAAGAGGAAGTCTTGGATATCGGAACCCACATGGGACATGATATCAAAGCGGAAAGCTATGAGAATAACAGGGAACTCATCCGCAGAAACAAAACAGGAATACTCTAGACTTAATAAAGAGGTACAAAAACTTTGCAGATGGGACAAAAATAAACATCTCTAATATCTGTGCTGAGATAGAAGCAAAAACAAATAGTGTCACAACAAAGGATCTCTTTCAAAAGGTCAAACTCTTAACCCACGATTTCAAACCTCAAACATGGGCAATAGAGGACCACAATGGAAGCACTTTGACGGACATTGATAGCGTCTTAGAGAGATGGCGAGATTACTGTTCTGAGCTATATACCGACCCCTCAATAGCTGCAAGTCCTACTTTTGATGGTCAAACCATGGAACCCGATATTCTGGAAGAAGAGGTTCGAGATGCACTGAAAATACTAAAATGCAACAAATCCCCCGGCAATGACTACTTACAAGCCGAACTTTTAAAAGAACTAGGGGATAAGGGCATAAAAACAATTTTAGATCTCTGCAACCTTGTATGGAAAACGGGAATATGGCCTCAAGAATGGACCGAGTCTGTATTTATTCCTCTTCACAAAAAAGGATCATCCAAAAAATGTGCAAATTACAGAACGATAGCACTTATCTCTCACACCAGCAAGATATTGTTATATGTGCTAAAGGCGCGTTTGCACAGCTATATTGGATGGCAAATTCCTAAGGAACAGGCTGGTTTTGTGAAAGGAAGAGGTACAAGAGAACAGATTCTCAACATCCGTCAGATTATTGAAAAGAGCAGAGAGTTCCTGACGCCAGTTGTCATATGTTTTATTGATTACAAGAAGGCTTTTGATTGCGTAAAGTGGGAATATTTGTGGAAAGTTCTTAAGGAAATGGGGGTTCCATCCCATTTGATAAAACTCATCCACGGACTTTACACTCCTAGTAAGGCAATCATAAGGATTAATGGCATGAACACAACAAGTTTTCCCACAGAAAAAGGTGTAAGACAGGGATGCATCCTCTCCCCTGACCTGTTTAATATCTATGGGGAATACATAATGCGCAGGGCTCTGTACCAATGGGATGGTGGAGTGTCTATTGGTGGCGTAAAGCTGTCCAATTTAAGATATGCGGATGACACAACACTTTTGGGCAAAAACCCGAGAGAGATGGCAGATCTCCTTAAACGAGTAGAGACCGAGAGCAAGGCACTGGGACTCGAGATCAACCAGAGTAAAACCAAGATCATGATCATAGATCGATCAAAAAAGTTTGGTGATCTGGGAAACTCATTTCAAGGTTTGGAGATCATAAACGAGTTCCAGTTCCTTGGATCTCAAATTAGTAACGAAGGATCTTGCGAAGGAGAAATTAGACGCCGTATCGCCATTGCCAAAAGTGCCATGTCTAAGCTGGACAAAATATGGAAAGACCGGGGTGTGAGTAACAGCACCAAGATTAAGCTTGTCAGGAGTCTGGTCTACTCTATTTTTCTTTATGCTGCTGAAACATGGACCATAAAAGCAGCAGAAAGAAGAAAAATTGACGCTTTTGAAATGTGGTGCTGGAGGCGCATGCTTCGAATCCCATGGACGGCTAGACGCACCAATTAGTCCATTCGTCGGGAGCTGCGTTTGGATGGCTTGACTCTGGCCAACATGTGTACACGCCGTATTCTTCAGTTCTTCGGACACGTTGTCCGTGGCAATGAGGATAGCCTGGAACGACTGGTTGTGATCGGTAACTTGGAGGGGAAGAGAGGAAGAGGTAGATCCCCCACACGATGGACCGATCAAGTGAAGACAGCAGCAGGCACCTCGGTAGTTGGAGCGTTGCGGGCAGCGCAGTCGAGGGAGAGCTGGAGAAGATTGGTTGCTTCCACAAGGGTCACAACCCTCAGTAATGAGGAATAGGATTAAGAAGAATGTATGAAAAAGGTGAGGAATATTGAGGATATGAAAGTGGTTTGTAAGGACAGAAAAAAGTGGAGGCACATCTGCGGAAGTAGCGGCAGGATACAGTACAGTACAGATGTTTAAATTAAAACAATTGCAGATATAGAATAAAACTTCTTGCTGTGTCGCCCCCTGTGTAGTTGCATTAGGCAAGTGAAAGTTGTTTTTTTCAGGGCAGCCTTACACCAATTACATAATTTGTGTGAGATTTAATGAGAAGTTAATCCCTTGGAATCAGTAAACATCAAATTATTGAAATACATTAACAAAATAGTTATCATAAGCATCAGAGGGTTAAAAATATATTTTACTTACTGCATTTTCTTAGTTATTCCTTGAAATCAAATCAATTTCTCATTTGTTTATGGAAGACCTAAGCAATGCTATGTGTTTTAACATGTTTTTGCCTTTTTGCAGTGCACAATCTGTTAACAACAGATTAGATATTTAAATATCAAAAATAAATCAATTTTCCACGGCAATGCTAACTACACTCTTGATGATAAAATAACTAAATAATCTTGTACCAGCGGCTGGAGAGGTGTTTTCCGGGATATGTTGCCGTGGTCTGTGCGAGCACGGAAGCTCCAGCTCCCACACTTTTTTTTATATATTTTTTTTAAGGAATCCTGTGCGGGAGGCTCCCCAATTCTTGAGAGTCTTGGGGGTCTATGTCACCCTGGAAGGGTGCCGCAGAGGTGTTGCTTGAGTTCTTGGTTCTGTCGTGAGGCGCTGCAAGGAAGTGGTGATTGATGTTGGTTTTGAATAAAACCGGATTAAATTGGGAAGGGAACACAGATACTGGTAGACCATTCCATAAACGGGCAGTTTGGCAAAGGAATGAGTCATGAAAACGCCAAGTTCTCATAGTTTTGAGATCGACTGCAAAGGGATGAATGAGAGTCGTACTACGAGTTTCCCTTTCTGAAATGCGAGGGGGAGGGATTAATGAATGGAGCTCATTAGAACAAGCTCCGTGGTAATATCGATAAAAAAGACTGAGCATTCCAACTTTTCTTCTGTGCTGGAGCGGCTGCAGATCGGATGTCAGAGAAGGATCATTGATCAACCTCACTGCCCTCCTTTGCACAGAATCAAGTTGGTCACTCAACTTCTTGGACATACCACACCAGAGATGGCTGCCATATTCGATAATGGGGCGGATTTGGGATTTATACAGAGTCAATAACTGGGCTGAAGTAAAAAACCTACGGGCTCTGTATAATATGCCGAGTCGCCGGAAAGCAGAAGTTGTGCGAGACTCAATAGCATCATGGTATTTTAACTCTGATGACAGAGAAACACCAAGAAGATTAAGTGTTCATGGTTAGAGAGGGAGACATTGTCGAAAGTTGGGAGATAGTTGTTTGGAATCCTCTTTAAGGATATCAGACATGCTTGAGTCTTTTTGATGTTGAACTCTACAAGGTTGTCAGTGCCCCAACGGCTGACAGCCCTGAGATCTGTATTGATCTTTGAAGCTAATGATTCACGAGCAATAGATATCGCTGAACTATTTGGGGGCTTTGTAAAAGAGAACTGCAACTGCTGACACTGCAACAGATCCTGGAAAGCAACTCTCCAGCATCATCAGCCCGCCGTGTAAGCCTAATACTCTTATTCAATCTTCTACCTATTGATGACATTCCCTCTCAGCTGTTCTACAGTCGACTCCAAGTCAGATAAATCAGCTTCCAACTTCAGCATTTCTTGTCTGTAAAATTCTTCCTCCTGGGCAAGGCGCATCTGTAAGAAAATTGAAATAATGCCTTAAAAAAGATTCCATCTAATTGAACTAGCAGTGCCATAATATACCATACACTAATGGCGGTATTCACCATTGCCATGAGAATGCTTAAGTTTTGCTTAGGAAAAATTTCTAGTAAGTATCGAAATAGTAGTAATCTATTTCGATACTTACTAGGAATTTTTCCTCAGCAAAACTTAAGCATTCACATGACAATGGTGAATACTGCCATAAGTCTGATTGCCTTAGACCACTTAACCATAATGCAAAAAAAATATCAGTAAAACAAACAATCTTTTGGAAGTGTGGTTTAAGTTGGAATTGAGGTTGTTTGACATATTTACAATAATAACTACACACGTAATTTTTTTTTTTGGATATTAAATGAACCGTTTTAAGAGAACTGTCCTCGGATGTTTTACTAGCAACGTAGCTAACGTCTTCAGGAGATATCCTCTCTGCATGATGAGTGAGGATAAACTCATCCTCAGTCATCATGCATAGTAAAAAAATTATCTGTGAAGTTTTCATTATTGTAAATCTTCTGTAGGGGCATTCAGATGAGGACAGGCAAGTAAGCAAGCAACTACACATTTGAGACAGTAATACACAAGTCCTTTATGACAACTGATCCATAGTTTAAGGCGAAATCAGTGTTAAAAGACAGCTGTGTCTACTCGCTGCCTTAGCTCTTGTTTGCCGTATACGCCATTGAGAATTTTTTACACGAGCAATGTTTGCATGTGTACTGGACCAATGTGTCTTATGAAAACAAGAAATTTATTTTTAAAAATATTTAAAAGAACTCGGTTTTTCTTAGCTCAGATTGTGTAGAATTTGATTCTTAAGACAACTACATGAAAAAGTCATATTTCACAAGATTGGCGTATACGGCAAACAAGAACTGGGGGAGCGTACTGTCTTTGTATTTTGTAGGTTTTAGATCCAAAAATTCTCAATAATTGGTGGTTTGGTTGAGCAACCCAAGGCAATATTCTGTGCAATAGAAGTGAATATGTCCAAATAAATGTTTACCGATTCCTCTTGACACGTGAAGCCCCCGCCTCCAGACGTGGCAGTTCGGAATTTTACAAACGTGTCGTTTATCATTTCTCTCATGGTGTGAGATTGCACGAGCGCTACCCGTCGCAAGTTTCGCATCTGAAAAATAAATTCATCATATTCAAGGTGATAATCATTTGTAATCTGCAATTGTTTCATTTTTATATACATTTTTTTTATATTCCAAAATTTCCTATCGATATTTTGTCATCTTTTGTGATAATCAAACATGTTTTTTTTAACTTAGGATACAAGTATCGTACCAAGGTGGATGTGCAATAATAAGGTGAATAATAAAGGCCGTCTGGCACATAGTGGAGGAGTGTCCCATCAGAAGACACCCTCCTGGCCTGAAAGACTTCCACGAAGCCACAACAGGAGCAGTGGAGTGGATGGACAGCTTGGATCTTCGCCTCTGGCGCGGTCCAATGGTCAAGAAATTTGTTGCGCTTGCCAAGTAAGTAGGTGTAACAACTGACAGCTTTGGTTGATTTCCAAATGTTCAGAGGAACCAAAGGGAGCTAGTTTCGTCCAAAGGGAAGCCAGCTTATTAGCAGATAATCCAAATAAACATAATTGTGAGACACACAGGCCATCAATGATCACAATCACACTTTATATGAGTGTCACAACAATGTACATGCACCTCGTATCGCAAAAAGCAACATCATTCGCAAAAAACGCAAACGCAACTAAGCTGCAACTACTACATCGTCTCTAAAAGGATCGCACGTGGTTAGTAGAACCCATTATTTTCACAGAGCCAGCCTTACGTCCACGGCTTGACTTGAAGTTTCTTTGTACCCTCAGGAATAAGTTATCATTTATTGTGAAGGCTCCAGGATTGTAAGCGGCTCATGAATGTCTTCCGCTATTCACAACTCAAGAGAAAGGTGACCAACTGCGAGAGCCAGCACTGCCTTTTCAGGTTTCAGATAACAAGAATATGATAATAAACAAAACTAAAATACCAAGCTTGCAAACTTAATCTATTCCTTTAAATTGTATTTGTATGATCTTCTCTTTGAATATACGATGGTTGCAAATATGAGTGTCCATATTTGTGGCTAGTGTCACTAAACGGCGCTGTACAAAATCATACTTCATACAACTTTTTTTGCCAATAAAACTATGCGGTTTTGCTTTCATTAAAAATTTACCAATTTGACTCAAAGACACCAAATTACATTGTGGCTGAAAATCCTTCAAAAATGGTTTAACAAAGTCACACCTAGTCATGGTGATAATGGACGTAAGAGAAGACGAGAAAATAGAAGGAAAATGTAAATTTGGATTCCTAGCTGCATTCTTATTCCAAAACTTGGTAAGGATTCCTGTTCACCGTCCATGAGTCATATTTTTATATGTTTACTGTAGCGCTTGCAGTCAGATAGCAATACTTAGCAAAGGTAAAAAAGACAGATGTACATTTATGAAGATGTAAACATTTTAGAAATCAAATTTCAAACCAGTTTTTCTTTCACATACAGCCCAAGAGACAAAAAGTACCAGGAGTGTGAAATATTGTGCAAAAACTCAACCATCATGTTAACAGAAAAAATGTATGGTAGATAAAACAACACCTCTAGTGAATGTTTAAGTTTTCATTAAATTTTCTGTTAATGCGACGTTTTCAACCAGATTTTTTAAAGCTGAATAAAACAAGCGATACATGGTTTTCTTCATCTTTTCAATTGTGATTATTAAAGGCGCAAAAACAAGTAGGAAATTATATTTACAGAAAAAGAAGTAAGTAATTTGATTCTCAATGTCCTCAATTTTATTTATTCTTCTTGTTTACAACCATCAATTAAATTTTTTATTCTTGTTCTTTGACTACGCTACGACCCAATATGAGCTTTGGCCTCTTTCAACTTCTATTAACAACAACAAATAAATATGTATTTTGAATGAATGTTCAGTCTCTTTGGTTATTTTTAAAGAAATTTTGGGTTGTGCAAACATTATCTTGTGTTAAGTAAAGTATATTGTTGCAAATGTGTAATAGGGTAATATCACATATTTTTTTCATTGTATAAAATGGTAGAATACATTTTTAAAAATGCATCTGCGTTTTTAAATATATATCTTGCTTAGTTTGTAAACTAAAGCTCTTTAAAATTAGCGTATTCTCGATTTCCGGAAAAAAGGTCATTTTGTTTATTTAGGCAGATATGACGTCGATGCATCTTCGGAGTGTAGGTATCGACGGGCCTAGTGGCGAACGCGCTGCGTTTTGGCGCCACTCAAATTCTCCGCATTTTATTTTTGAAAATGATCATTGATATTTTTATTTTTACTACACAAAAAGTATATGGTTGTGATCCTTGAAATGTACTCTACAGAACCATATTATTTTCAACCGTTTTCCCTACCACTGCAACTACCCTATTGTGTGTCAGGTACTAGATGTCAGGTACATATAGGGTAATTGCAGTGGTGGGGAAAATTGTTTAAAATACTATGGTTGTGTAGAGTACATTTCAAGGATCACAACCATATATATTTTTAAGTAGTAAAAATAAGATATCATTGATGATTTTCAAAAATAAAATGCAGAGAATTTGAATCCCACCAAAACGCAGCGGGGCCGGCTAGCCACGCTGTGACGTCAAAATGACTGATAGATCCGTCGGTCTTCGAAGGCCTAACGGTACACTCCAAAGATCCAATAAACCATCGACGTCACATCCGCCTAAATAAAAAAATATCCTGTTTTACCGGAAATCGAAAATGCGCAAATTTTAAAGAGCTATAAATAATTTAAAAACTAAGCCAAATATTATTTTTTTAAAAACGCAGACGCATTTTTAAAAATGTAGTCTATTATTTTATGAATTAAAAAAAAAGGGAAATTACCCTATTGTGTGTTTTTACTTGTCTGTGATAAAGTGCGTGAAGTCTCTAGATGTCAGGTACGTGTATAATTTGCATTGTTCTAGATGACTCGAGTGTTTGGTCAAGTAAAATCTTCGAGAATTCGAGAATCATCTATAGTCTTACTATACATAGATACCAGATCTCTCTACAGCCAGAGTAGTCAAGTGACTGTTGCATTGTGTAGGTGAAAAGTTGACTGCGTACGTGAACTGAATCAAAAATAAATTGTGCAAAATAAATAACCGCAGTTTTTAGTAAATTGAACCCGGTAAAATCATAAAATGTTTCTTACGTCCATGCGCAGATCCTTGCACCTCTTCTGCAGGTTCTTGAGCTGACTGTGATACTCTAAGGGCTGAACCACCACCAGCTGATTGTTCGCAGTCGCCACCATGACAGGCTGACCTCCTGTCAGTACTTTGGGCTTGGGAGGCGGCACAGGCTTCAAGCGATCTCTCTCTGAAAAATACATGGCTTAGGTGTTAAAAAATTAACAAATAATAAAAAGATTGTAGTTGTGTAAGTAAGTAAAAGTTAATCTTTATTTATTATCTGCAATGTCTGTATTAGTGTCATATCACCCCTATCTCAGGGAAGTTTATATCCATGTGAGATTTACGCAACGCAACTAAGCTACACATATATGATATAGTGTTACTTCTTGCCTGCGTTATCCCCGAAGGGGTCGCATGTGATGATTCGGGACCTATTTATTTTTACGGGTAAGGGGGCCGGCCTCACACCAACCACTTTCAGTTGAAGTATCGGTTTCCCAGCTCCCGGGGGAGCTGGGAAAATTGCTGGTTCTCATTTCTTGTAAAGGCTGAGTAAACCTTGAGATCGAACCCTTGCTCTCTGCATGGAATGCAAGCATTCTACCAATTGAGCAATCAACCTTTTTTACGAGCTTGGTCGTCGTCGCTACAAAGCGCTAATTTTTAAGCAAGACCCAGTTGCTGTAAGGCTGGATGGACCTTTGGTGACCGGTCATAAAGGTTTAAGAATTTTTCAACCCAGCGAAGAGCAAATTTGAATATATAAATGGTATATTTTTTTGTGCTCCGCCGGGATTCGAACCCACAACCTTCCATTCAAAGTCCGAAGTGTCCCCACTGAACTACGGACCGGTCATTTGGGTTTTTATAATGGAATGATGATGAGTTGATGATTTCTTTATAGCGCCGTTTTGTGATGAAGTCACTCCAAGAGCGCTTGAGTTCAAGCTTACATATGGCATGTGTAAGTGCGAACTTATACATGGTGCCTGCCAGTGGGGGGAAAAAATATATGAATCCTTAATGTTAATATAATATCTTTGCAAGTTAGATTTAGATTTTAGATTTAGCAAAATAAATTTTGATTTCAGATCTGTTTAAGAAGAAGGAACAGAAATTAAAATCAAGTTTAAAAAAATTATACTCAAATTCAGGCCTCTTATATTGATACCTTAAATGTAAAACTGAATAAGTGACGTATTAAGGGTTTCTCAGATCAACGCACCTTTTTTCCTATTTTCCATGAGAGAAAACACTAAATATATGTGAAAATCCTACAGAAATTTTTCATAAGCGCTTCCTTACATTTAGTTCACTTACCATGAGAAGTTTCACCCAATAAAATATTTTATCCACGATTTCTCAAATCAGTGAATCGGCATTTATTCTATAATCTATAATCTATAATCTAAGCTGCAAGGATATGTAAGCATTTAAGGCTCATATGAAATGCATGCCTACAGACAGGCACATGTAGGTTCGCGCCTATACATTCTGCATGTGTGCATACAAATAAAGAAAACCTCACATGGACATAAACCTTGCAACTCCTGCCGCCGTTCCCTGAACCAGGGTGGCATTGGCAAAAGTGAACCGATTTTTACAGCACGGGTGGTCAGCCTCGTACCAACCTATCAGTCAAGGAGCTTTTTATTTTTATTCAGTTTTACTTTTAAGGTGGCGATATATTTGCCAATACAGCTTCCCATTTTTTGACTTTCATATTTGAAAACTTAAGTGAAGAATCAACAGAAAACCACAATTTTGTTATTGTAGAAGATTTTGTTATTGAAAAGTTTATGTGAGAATTGGTGTGAGGTGCTAGTTTCTAGTTGAATGCAGATTTCTACTCTCACTCACCCTGTGACGACATTCTCGGCAGCGTTGAAGATTTTATTGCTGGTTTTGGTGGTTTTGTGTCAACTGTTGCAAATCAAATACCAGAAACAGTTAATATGTTAGTGAAATACAGAAGAATAATACACACAACCATCAATAATTATTACAAGATTAATCTGTTTAGGTAATTAAAGAGTTAAACATGATCTACTGATAGGTACCAATTTTAAGAACGTAGATCTCTTAGATTTTGACTTGAATAAAAAAGAGAAAGAGCTACTTGAAAAAAGAGAACTACGAGACTCATAAAGTTTGCACTTCTTGCCATGTTGTCGACAAAAGGGTTGCATTTGGAATGGCATGTAAACCCATTTATTATCACAGTGGAGGCGGCCAGATCTACCCTTATGCTTAGCACAGAAAAAGGGTTCACTGCTACTGATTCAGAGGGATCTAATTTCTTGTGAAGGTGCAGTAAGCTTTGTGGACAATGATTTGAGTAAATAGAAAACTTTGAAATGGGATATCATTACTGACGCCATCAGTGGGAATCGTACTCTAGTCCCCCAATTTTATAAGAAAGCATTCATAACTGAAGATTTCAACAATATACTCGTACTTTAAACAAAGTATTTTTACAACAACTTATATTTTTTTCAAGAAATTAACTCAAAAGTATTGCAGATTTTTTTTTTAATGTTTGGTTGGTAAAACCTTCCCATCTGACTAAATATGGGTGCACAAATATTATCCTATTAATTTCAATAATATTTTTATCATAGCCCCGTACCATAAGAAAAGAAGTCTAAAATATTTACTACTAGGTTACAAACCTGAGAACTTTTCAGATATGATGAGGAACAAAGATTATGAGTAAAAAACAAATGTTTATGATACGTCTAAATGTTGGTAAATTGTTTTGGAACTGAGCAGGACATTTTGTGAAGGAAAGGAAAAGATGGGACTGATTTTTTTCAAATTTCTGCTTGGAAGTTGGTAGACCTTTAGGTAAGGTTACTGTAAAGCATTCCCTTAGGTCTGGCCAATACCTTCGCAAATGCATCGTCATTTTGTTTTGTTGCTTGGAAGTTGGTAGCCCTTTAGGTTAGTGTGACTGTATCCACCAAGCATTCCCTTAGGTCTGGCCAATACCTTCGCAAATGCATCTTCACTTTATTCTGTCCTTGCACACACTTTCATTTCCTCGACATTCATCAATCACTCTCATCATGTATGCTCTTTTCTTTTTCTCACTTTACAGATTTTATTCACTTGTAATCTCACCTATTGGATCAATCCATTCTTTTTTTGATTTTCAGATTTCACACTTACATTTAACGTTGTCTTTGTATTACCCATTTAGCCATTCATCATTCATTCTTTTTATATGCTTGAACCATCTCATTGTACTCTGGATTATGGAAGATAGTGAAGACAGTAATTTTTAGTATTGGAGCTGTGCTGTATCCTGCTGACGTTCCCCTAGGGGTGGCAGGTACCTCCACAGATGCATCTCCATTTTTTCTGTCTTTGCATATCTCTTTATCTCTTCAACATTCATCACCTTCCTCATACATACTTTTCTCTTATTCTCACTCTGCAGGTTCCATTTTTTCGCAATCTCACCATTTTGGTCATTGGAGAATAAGGAAATATAATTATATTCAGAAGGGGATTAGTAAAGGAGAAGAATTACATACGAAAAATTCTCAAGTTTATGCCATTAAGAAAATAATCTAAGGAGAATCTAAATTATTTATCAATATGACTTGTTAATGAAATATAGCTCTCTGTTACCCCGATACCTTTACGTATACTTTAAAGAGAAGTACTGAAATTTTGTGGAGTAAATATAAAGAAATCACCTGCATGTTGAGGGCTGTGCTGCTTAGGAGAGTTCATGTCGGGAGGCTCGTCACTAAAGGACACCGACTTCTCAAAGGAGACGGATTTATCTGAAACATCGTGTAATGCAAACATTTAAACTTGAACACAATCTGAATTTTATATACTCACCCATATAACAATGATTTATTTTATTCTGTTACAATGTATTAATCAAGTATTTCAAATTAGACAAGAAACCTGAGAAATCTGATATCTATAACAAATGACGGTATATTAGTTCTTGAATTATGCAAGAATATGTGTTCTATAAAGATGTAGGTTCTATAAAGATGTAGACACCTCTGCGGCACTACAACAAGTGTCATAGACCCCTAGAGTCTTTAGAATCTAGGGAGTCTCCCGCACAGGATTTCTTAAAAAAAAAAAAAAAAAGGCTTGCTCGTACATGTGCTGTACATTTGCTTCTATGAGAAATCTAGCATATATGGACATAAGCTGTCCATTCCTACCATCGATTAATATAAAAGAAATAAACAGGGCATATGAGCCTTTTGGCGTGCAAAATTGTTAGTGCTTTAAGGCGTCTATAATGAATTCCCAAGCAGCCATCGACAAGGACTGCCAAACAAAAACCACTCTTATCATACGTGTTGTTTTTGACATTATGTTGATGCCATCTTCTAATCTAATCTAATCTAAGATGCAAAGATATGTTACATTGGAGATTCATATAACATGCATTCTCACAACCAGACACGTACAAGTTCGCGCTTGCACATGCCTCATGTGAACCTACAACATAAAAACCAAATCTCAAATGGACATACACCCTGCAACTCTTGCCGTCCTTCCCTGCAACAGGGGTGACATTGGCAAAGTGAACCATTTTTACAGCTTGGGTGGTCAGCCGCATACCAACCTATAAGTCAAGGAACATACAGGACAAATTACATTTTATAAATCAGAAAATGATAATATCATCATCTTTATTATCATAATAGGAGGATAATTTATTAAAAAGGTACACATAACTACAGAGCGCTGTTTTTGTTTGTGACACACCTCATGGACTCTCTCAAATCACGGAAAAGATTTTTGTAAAGATACGTCTTTAACCCTTTGGCTGCGGCTGGCATGCATAGATGTCATGACGTAACTTGCATACAGTGCGGCTGGCATCTATGCATGTCATCCAAGTTTAAAGCTTCCCCTGACATCGGTGTTAAAATTTTTCAAACTTTTTTGTTGCTTACATTATAGGTACACTAATATTATCTCATATTATACATATTTTGAAAGTATTCTTTCTCAAATATTTCGTCAGAACAGCTCGATCTCTCGTCCCGCGCGTGTGTACCAATGTTTATAAACAAAATCCAGGCAAGTATACTCTATTCAGATAGATATAACTGTTTACGTTTTTTTGTAAAATACCTAGTATATATTTTCCTCTTTAGTGACGAGTATTTAAGTGAGTAAAAAAATTGTTTAAAAACTAATGGATATAAAATCTAGTTATGGAATGTGCGTATAATATATTTTTTTAAGTAATATTATTGTGATTTACTTACTTGTTTTTATTTCAAACAACAAGTGAAAACATGTGTTGAAAGTGTGTGATTTATGTTCCTGGATAACTAATTAATGGGGGAGTTTTACCTACCATTAAAACTCTTATTATGTTTCTATAGATGTCTGGAGTCCATATTATGAGAGAAACAATCACTTTTCCCCTTTTATGTGGTTTCTTAGTCTATTCCTGGGTCTTTGATTTGCACTTTTTTACACTTTAGGCACTTTCTACTCTATGGTCGCTTTTTCCCCATTTCCTGTTCCCTATTTCCAGTTTCCCCATAACCCGGTCGCAATTTGTCATAAAGCTCATAATACACCAGGTAGGGCTTACCTGGACTCCAGACATCTATAGAAACATAATAAGAGTTTTAATGGTAGGTAAAACTCCCCCATTATGTGTTCTGAGAGATGTCTGGAGTCCATATTATGAGAGATCTGTCTATTATCTCCTGGTGACCGGGGACGTCTTTATTTGATATAAACTGGTTGAAATAGGGAAAGATCTTCTGGAGCTGTATGTTTCAACATCTCTTTCTGATAGTATTTTCTGAAAGTGTTTTCCTTTTTCCAGTTGCCTCTTTCCAGTATGTTATCTATTGGATTAAGTGATGCGACCGCTGAACGTGTGCTGCCGGGAGTGGCCTCTACTCCTGCTGATTTTAGCGTGTTCTTTACCCATCCTATGATTGTTCTTGCAGCTGCCTTCACTTGTACTCGGGTGCTGATGAACAGGTTATAAAGATTTTGTCCTGATCTCCTTTCGCGTGATAGTTCAATCAGCTTCCTTATCCAGAAGACTGGGTTGACGTTGTGTTCCTTGGGTTCCAGAAGTCTCCAATTAGATTGTAGGTGTTTGAGGGTATTGTTTTTGATCCAAAGAATGGAATTAACACAATTGATGTGCCTTCGTCGAGAATGTTTCCTTCTGTGATATTTAGCAAGGTCAGATTGTGTACTCTTCTTCCTGAAGATAACAGAAGTAAGATTGCCGTTCTACACGCAACTTCATAGAGAGAATCTGATCGAGGAGTGTTCCTGACTAGCCAGTCTCTCACTATCTGCCGATTCCACACAGGGGACTTAGGAGGGTTGATCTTTACCATTGCTAGTGCTTTTAATGTTTTTAAATTTAATTTCACTAGGAAATCTGAGCTGACATTCTTTTCCATCATTGCGTTGCAGAAGGTTACGATGGCTGACTTGTGTACCAGCATAGTCCTGTATGATAGTTTTTCGTTAATGAACAGTTGCGCTAGATACCTTGCCAATTGATTAGGAGATGGTGTGTTGGGATGGGTATTATTCGCCAGTATCCAGCGGCACCATCTTTGCCAAGCAGGTTTATATGTGTTGAGTGGGGAAGCTCGCCATCCTGACAGGAACAGTCTTTTCTCTTCCGCGTTCCAGGAATTTAAGATACTGTCCCCAGTCCCAATTTTCCCCACTTCCATTTCTAGATCCTGAATCCTGGGTGGTGGATTGCCTGTTGATGTGTTGATTAGTACTGACACCAGGTTCGGTAATTGCATCGGAGGTACGAGTGATCGACGAATTAAGTCTGGTCGCCAGAAGACCCTCTGCCACCTCGGGACCACGAGTAGGTAAGTTCCGGTCGCCCCGTTTAGGTGCCTCAGGATCCTCGGTATAAGGTTTGGCGGAGGAAATATCCGACCCGCATTGTTGAGCCAGTGCCGACTGAAGGCGTTTTGAAAGATTGCGCAAGAGTCTGTGGAGTCTCTGGACACATAAGTTGAACTCATGTGTGCCGTGGTAGATGCGAACACGTCTATATTTGGTACTCCGAAATGATTGAAAATGGCCTTCGTTGCTGTTGGTAAGAGATGCCACTCTGGAGGGGATCTTCCTCTTGATAGGTGATCCGCGTCTCCGTATCTTCCCGGTAGGTACTGCGCTGTTAGCGAGATTTCCCATTGGTCTGCCAGAGTCAACAGATCTCGAGTAAGATTTAGGAGTGTTTTGGATCTGGTGCCCCCTTCCTTGCGGATGTAGGCGACTACTGTCTTGTTGTCTGATTGTACCAGAATTTCGGAGCCGGAAAGGTCGTGCGCTGTGCGTTGCAGGGTTGCAAAAACAGCGAATAACTCTTTTCGGTTGGAGTGCTACTTCTTTTGTTGAACGGTCCACTGTCCTGACAGCATCAAGTCGTCCAGAGTTGCTCCCCAAGCTAAGTCTGACGCATCTGTTGTCAAGAAATGTCCGAAGGTTTCCCTGTGGATGGAACTTGATTCGTTCGCATTCCCTATCCACCACTCTATTTCTTGTAAGCTGTCCTCGGTAATTTGTATGGACCCTCTTGGTGACAGGTGCTTCAGTGGCTTGCTCGCTATCTGCAATTGTCTGCAGTGGAGGCGACCATGAAGCTGGCAAAGTTTAGTCTTCCTAGGAGACTTTCCGCCAGTTTTAAGGACCATTTTCGAGAAGTCAGTATTGCTCGAAGTGAGTGGCACAATGCCTCTTGCTTCCGGTAAGAAAGACCTTCTTGGTGACAGGTGCTTCAGTGGCCTGCTCGCTATCTGCAATTGTCTGCAGTGGAGGCGACCATGAAGCTGGCAAAGTTTAGTCTTCCTAGGAGACTTTCCGCCAGTTTTAAGGACCATTTTCGAGAAGTCAGTATTGCTCGAAGCGAGTGGCGCAATGCCTCTTGCTTCCGGTAAGAAAGGAATTTGCAATTGTTGTGCGTGTCCCAAACGATTCCCAAGTACTCTAATTGTTGAGTGGTGAAGAGCACTGACTTCTGGAGATTTACATACCACCCCAGAGATTGTAGGATATCTACTGCTAGATGCGATTGCCGACAAAGATCGTCCTTGGATTGGTTCGCAAGGAGGAAGTCGTCGAGATAAACGATTGTCCGAATACCTCGTCGCCGCAGTAGTTGGGCTACCCAATTTGTAAGGGTTGCAAACATTCTGGAGGCAGATGAAAGGCCAAAGGGCAGACTTGTCATCTGAAGTAATTCTCCTCGATAGACCAGTCGCAAAAATCTCCAATGTTTCTGTGCACTTGGGAGATGAAAGAAGGCTTGCGATAGGTCTATTTTCGACAACCAATTGTTTGGCTGCAGAAACTCTGGCACTTTGTAGTGGCTATGAGTTTGAACGGAACCGGGTCCAGGAAGAAGTTTAACGATTTCAGGTTGAAAATCATTCTCGAGGAACGGTCCGATTTGGGTGTTAGGAACATTTTTGATAAGAAGCTGGGAGATGACTCCGCGGCCTCTATAACGCCGAATTCGGTCATTTCCTTTATTTGAGAGTCCATTTCGGGTGAAGGACTCGTCTGGTATAGCATTAAGGTCTTTTTGTGTGGTAATATCAGAGGGGGAATTGAAATGAAAGGTATTCTTACTCCGATTATCATCTTCAGGATGTGGTTTGGTGCTCCGAGTGACGTCCAAACCTGTAGGGAGGACTTCAAGCATCCTCCGCGAAATGGTTTCTTGTCATTTTCGTGGATGCCTCCTTCTGTCTCCTTTGAGATTTCCTGACCGTGTGTTATTCCCTGCCCTTTTTCCTCTTGAAGAGAAATTTGGAGCGTCTCTAAGGCCTCGATTGCTTTCCGCAGTGGGTCGTTGCTGCCCTCTAAAAACTGATTCCTTTTCTGTACTGGAACGTGCGGTTTCGATGAGGTGCTGGGTTGAGGGCACTGGGTCTTCACTGACAATTTGTCGGTGATCCCCACTCTAGAGCAAAAAAGACGTGAGACTGTCTTTGCCAAACAAGTGTTCGGTACTCGGCGGGAATTTGTTTAACCCCTCTCACATGCTCTTCCTTAACATGCCCTAGCACAGTTTTCCTGCGGAACTGGAGGGCCTCTGTCCGCCTCCCCCATACCATCTGGAGGATGTCTTCCGAGACTTTCTGGTATGGCGAGTCCAGAGCGAACAGCGTTTTGACCTTTTCGAAAAGGGCTTTCCTCGCCAAGGTCGTGTCGCTCCGGGCTCCCCAGTTGACCAAGGTCTGAAGCCCAGACTGGAACTCCTCTTTCTGGATGAGGAGGGCGTGGGACGTGGCTGCAAACGACCGCTCGCCTGAATAGGGGAGCTTACGTCGCACTGGCGAAGTTCATCGTTCACTGCCAGGTCGACGAACGCCGGTTCTGCCAGGTACTTTTTCTGTACTTCGGGCGTACCTTACTCCGGCCCAGTTTTCACTGTCGAAGTGCTGGAGCCTTTGGAGCGCTTCGACCCTGTTGCTCTTGGCCTTGGGGTGAGCTGGTTCTTCCACCGTTGTGGCGGCTTCCTGGAAGCTCAGCAGTAGCTCTTCCTGGGCCTCCTCATTCTCTTCCAGTCCCGAAGGTTGTTAGAGGAAGTTGCTGGAAGAGTTTCCTGCCGCCGATTCAACGAGATTTCCCATAGAACTGGCGGGCCAGTCACCGAAAACTGCGTTCGTCAGCATCACGATGTGGGAAACCAGATAATCTATCCTTGGGTCCAAGACAACCCTCAGCCGTTTCTGACGCCGCGGCGGTGAACCTGATTCCGAAGTGTCATATCCGCGTTTTAGTGACGCATCACCTGAATGCTGTGAGATTTCGGCGCGAGGGGTTGCCCTTTATTGTTATTACAACTCATAACATTGATTTTGATGTTATATAAAGTAAAAACTCCGTTAAAATAACGAAAAACGTTTTTCGTAAATATGACAGCGTGGCATAACCAACAAAAATACGTATGCGAACTTTTAACCACCACAATATCACCTGTTTTAGTTTTTAATTGTTCACAAGGACACAAGATGGTAAAATAACACTCTTTTAAATGTTTTTGCCCAGGAATATTGTCAATTCACTCAAATTTTCGAAGGTAAAATCAACTGACATGTGACCACAAGGGGAAAATGACGCTTTATGTCAAATTGCGACCGGGTTATGGGGAAACTGGAAATAGGGAACAGGAAATGGGGAAAAAGCGACCATAGAGTAGAAAGTGCCTAAAGTGTAAAAAAGTGCAAATCAAAGACCCAGGAATAGACTAAGAAACCACATAAAAGGGGAAAAGTGATTGTTTCTCTCATAATATGGACTCCAGACATCTCTCAGAACACATAATATACTTTTTCATAAATTTTGAAGTTTCATAAAGTAATTAAGGTAGGAAATCAATTTATGTGTAAAAAAATAACCTCAAAAAAGTATTCCGTTCTGGCGGTGCGTATGTAGCAAATAAATTCAGAATCGAAAAGGTTAACTCTGATAATGTGAGTGAATTTAAACATTGTGAATATGAGTTTCGGTGCTGAATTAAGCACAGATTGAAGACACTTGAATTGTTTTTTGGCTGAACTATGTACAGTGTTGAGCAATAGTGAACCCAAGACATCACAAAAGCATTAACCAGGGTCCTGACTGTTTTCGACGCTAAGCATCACCTGATTGCCTTTATCTGACGTAGTTAAAAAAACAAAGAGTATAGAATAGTATCAAACTGATTTCCATAACAAAAGATGTCTTCATAATCTCGGAAATATAAGATAATGTTATCATAGGTACACCGGTCCGTAGTCCAGGTGGTAACACTTCGGACTCGTAACTGGAAGGTCGTGGGTTCGAATCCCAGCGGAGTACAGAAAATATACCGTTTATATTTTCAAATTTGCTCTTCGCTGCTATGAAAAATTCATAAACCTTTACCAAAGACCGGTCATCAAAAGGTCCATCCAGCCTTACAACAACTGGGTCTTGCTTGAGAATTGGCGCTTTCTACAGCGACGACCAAGCTCGCAGAGGG
Organism: Agapetus fuscipes; assembly: GCA_951799405.1. Classification (NCBI taxonomy): domain Eukaryota; kingdom Metazoa; phylum Arthropoda; class Insecta; order Trichoptera; family Glossosomatidae; genus Agapetus; species Agapetus fuscipes. The sequence goes on along the minus strand of OX637332.1, from coordinate 31,134,349 downwards.
CTCTTGAGGTGTGATACACACAAAAACAGCGCTCATTAAATAAATCAGCCTAATTGATTTTTTTTTAATCAAAAAAGAGACATGAGACAGCGGTGATTTTTTTTTGACAGTCTTCATTGGCGGTTGCCTGGGAACTGATTGTAGCAAAACACTTGGATGACATCTTAAATAATTCAGTGATTTGGCCCACCAAATGGCTTTAATGCTCTATTTATTTATTTTATAGAGTAACATACCTAACTTCACTTAGTTAATGAATTTGTAAAGAAATAACTATTTATTTTTTAAATTCAAATATAATTTGTATGGATATAAAGAAAAAAAAGACTTAAACAGTATTTGAAATAAAGTGCCATGGACTGTTGTTACTAAAGAGCACCAAACCAAGCAAGGCTCATTGGTCATGGATTTTGTGGGATTATAACTAACGAAATAGGGATTCCATTGGTACTTTAGACAATTTAGGTTATTTTCATTTTATACATAAATATTAAGTTGTGCAATTTATTCACCAAAAGCTTTGACAACATTTATAATATGAGTCCTGTATAACCAAAGACAACAATCTAGGAATTAGTTTAAAAAATCAGATAAATACAGGAAATCATTTTCTTAATCATTTCCATACATTTATCTCAAACTCAAATAAATACTGGATTGTCGCTTTTGATTCTATCCAACTCATATAAAAGATAGCAAAAAGCCATTATAGAAAAAAGCATAATAAAGTTTTTTTAAGGAAAGGATTCACGTAATTTTGTTTGTTTTAAAATGAATGTTTAATTATTACTGAAAACCTTTGCTTAAAACTTAAATTAGAGATAGTTAATTAAAAGATATCAATAACAATAATATACTGAACTAATATTTATTAAAAAATATATATTTATTAAAAAAGTATACAAGGATAACAATATTCAAGAGTATTTATGTGTTAAGTATATAAAATAAATTGATTATGTAAGCATGTAACTGTTTATAATTACTTTATTTGTATACTCTTATAAATATGTTATATGAGTACAATATGTGAGTATGATGCATAATATATATTTAAATTAAAAATATAAATATTAATTAAAATGCAATATAATTAAAAAGGAATGAAAAGCATTGCACTAGTATGTAAGGATATTAAATGTTGAAGCAGCATGCAATATTTGATATGAAAAATAATGTCAAAAAATGAGATGCAATAGATAATAATAAAATAATAATAATCAGTATATTGAGGGGAAATATATTTAATAAAAAAACATAGTTGTATAGTGATAGGAATGTTAATTTTTGTCTATGCATTTATGTTTTATTGTAATAATTTTTTTAAAAAGAGATGAAAAAATAATTTTAGATGAAATACAATATTTAATTTTTTTTAGAACATTGGATACTGCTTTTTTAGCTACATATGGTAGATATTTATGCTAGATATGTGTAAGCACGAAATTATGCATGTCTGCTTGTGGGATTGCATTTAATATGAATCTCAAATGATACATATCTTTGCAACTTAAATTTAGATATGTTTGTAATTGAAGTGGTTGGCGTAAGGCCGGCCCACTTACCTATAAAAAATAAACAGGTTCACTGGCCATATGCGACCCCTTCAGGGAGAACACGGCAAGAAGTTACACTACATGTGTAGCTTAGTTGCGTTTGCGTAGTTGCGTATACTAAAGTACGTTCTAAAATCTAAATCTAAATCTAAGCTGCAAAGATATGTATCATTTGAGATTCATATTAAATGCATTCTCACAAGCAGACACGCATAATTTCACGCTCACACATGCCGCCGCATGTGGACCTACAATATTAAAAACCCAATCTCAAATGAATATAAGCCCTGCAACTCTTGCCGACCTTCCCTGAAACAGGGATGATATTGGCAAAGTGATCCACTTTTTACAGTATGGGTGGTCAACCTCATACCAACCTATCAGTCAAGGAATTATAAAATGCATTATAAAATGCTTTTAAATATTTATTGCCAAAAACAGCATAGACTACTTCTTGATGGTTATCTTAGAATGGCAATGTGTTTACAAGTTTATGTAACTAGTGTCCTTGTCATCCAACAACAAAATTTTAGATTACCAGATTCCAAACAACCTGGCTGAGTGACGTTTCATTTTTTTGTGGATGAGATTTGCATTCACTCAGTTGGTTGGAATTATGAGAAAAATCATGTTTTATTAATTTAATTTTTGAAAACAGAGCTTCTCCAAAAATTATAAGGAAGGAAGAATTTTGACCGGTCCGTAGTCCAGTGGTAACACTTCAGACTCGTAAATGGAAGGTTGTGGGTTCGATTCCCGGCAGAGCACAAAAAACATACCATTTATAATTTGAAGGGACTTTTAATTATTCGAGTAATTAATTAGAAGGGTAATGGTAATTAAAAACATGTTAATATGTGCAATTTATGCAAGTACAGAATGCAAAAACAGCTATCTGGAAATAGTTCACAATAAATGCTTAATTTATGTCATGAAAAACTTTACAGCTTATGCTTTCTGTCCTATATTAAAAAACATTTGTTGGACAATGAAATGACCGGGCACAAAATTCACAATCAGATTTTTTTCTCGGTGAGCAAATTTCAATAACAGCGAGTAAGGTCCCGAGCAACCAAACAACAAAAAAATAGTTTGCCTTTTCCACGGGAAGCCCACTACAACTGAAGTCATTGGCGTAACCTATCCCCTTACCTTTATAATAAATAGGTTACAATCATCATATGCAACCTCTTCAGGGACTATGCGGCGAGAAGTTACACTAAATGTGAGCTTAGATGCGTTTCCGTTGTGTCATTTTACTGTTTTCAAAATGGATGGATCCAGAGAAGTATTTCATTGATTAAAAAGAAGGAAAATACCTTTATTCTTATGAATAAAATTTATTCAAATTAGGAGATAATAAGATCAAAAAATAATTCGATTTTTAAAGCATTATTTTGTCATCAACATCTAAATAGTCATGGTGATTTTTAGAGAAAAGAGGAAATTTAAAAACACAATAATAAAGAATACAAGTACCTAGATAGTAATGTGAATCAATTAAGTATTATTAAATATGTAAAACAAATCCTGTTTCAAATTTTCAAAAATATGTTTTCTTAATAGTCACAACTAGAATATGATTTTTTTTAATAATGTCATCTAACTAATTTAAAGAACGAGAATAAAAGTTTATTAGATATGTAAGTATAAGAAATTAAAGTCAAAAGAAGAAATGAATACAATTACAAAGCAAAATTTTACCTTTTCCTTGTATCATGCCACGATGCTTTTTGTGTAAGTTTTCACAACTAGCTATGTTTAATTTTTATAGGTTAAAAGACATTCAATTACAAAATAAATAGGACACAAGACGCCATTTTCTTTTTCAAACACAATGTTACGACTACTGAAATAAAACACAATAAGAATACAAATAGAAAATCAATATGAAAGGGGGTCACTTACGATATCTACCCTTGCCTAATTTGGGAGCTCTCTCAGTACGGAGAAAGGGGTCCACAGACTCTGCGCACCAGGTTAATACAATACTTTTAATAATTTCACAAGCAAAACAAATTCAAAAGTTTAAAGCGAGAAGAACCATGTATAGGATACCAACTTTGAAAGCGTTTAATCTTGATGAGCGGAAGGTAAGACAGATTGGAAAGAAGTGTCTAAATATTTAAATATGAAAAATAAACGTCAACTAATTTTACTATGAAGAAATTTTGAAACTCTGTTGGTGGGGTTTAACACAAATGGGAATATGGCAGAGTAGTAGTTTGGTGCACTAATTTTGAAGGAAAAGCCAAAAGAGTTTGTTTTTTCAAGAAATTGGTTTTAGAAATTTTGAAATGGTGTGTATAACAAGTTCCTCATAATCTATATTTTTATAATGCGTATAAAATCTTGCCAGAAAAAACAATGTTTTTTTTCAGAGTCATAACAACTACTTAAATGCAATCAAACTTCCAGAAATCAAGAATTGTAATTAGATTTTGAAATTATATATAAATCTTTTATTCCAATATGTTAATAATAAAAAGGTATTGATTGAAATCAGACCTCTTTAAAGCTCAATTAATTTGATATTGTGTTTTTTTTAAACTTCGTATCAAAGCAAATAAATACTCAAAGGAACAAGTTGCATTAAAAATAATTCAGTGGTCAACGTTAACCACAAATAAGGTTTTATTTAAACTATTGTCCAATATGTTCAAGTATGAGTGGATTTAAAAACTTCAAAGGCAAGATTCTCAAGGATCTCTTATTCAAGTGTGTTTTCAGTTAACTGAAAAAAAATCAGGAGACACAGATTAACATTTCCAAAAACAAAGGAAAATTTACAGTCATTGCAAACTAGATGCATTCTGCCCGATTTGTCTAAGTTTTTTCTATTCGGCACCAGTTCGGTCACCAGTCAATAGTGTATGGGGATATTTGAAAGTTTCACACATTTGTTCCATAATAATCCATAGAAAATCCAAGTCTGAAATGGCACTTAGACAAGTAATATTTACCCAATAAACTAATGGTGTTATTTACACACAGCAAATCTGTGGCTCATTCGCAGTCTAAATAGAATTCCCCATTGAAATAAAAATGTAATCGATGAATCATTTGTAAATCAAATGGTTTGTGAATACCATCATATAAGATCTACCTTTTGTATCTGAAATTGTTTAGGCCACAATGTAATTTGAATTCTATGATATATTTTTTAGTTTATTTATAATCAAGCAAGTTGATGTTGATACAACAAGCCCATTTATTTAAGTATTTAAAAATATGCCAACAAAATAATAAGAAGTTCTTAAACAATATCCATAATTGAAAGTGAGCATTGATGCTTTTAGGTTTTGTAAATTTTGCATTTTGTTCAAATAAACTTCACAGAAGTAAGATTTGAAATATTTTTTCAAAGACTTTGGATTGTAATGTTTATTTTTACTGTGCTTTCTTTGCTACTCACTGCAGTCAGGTAAACACTAATTGAAGTTTATAAGCCAAAAAAGCTACATGTTAGAGGGATTCATACATAGGGGTCACAAAAAGTTCCAGTCCAAGACTCCAAGCACAACATGTATACACTACATAAAACAGAAACACCACAGGTGAAGGGGGAAGTTCCAATGTCATGGTAAAGCAAGATTCTTTATATTACATTATAATAATAATAAACAATAAGGTAATACATAATATTATATAGGAGTTTTAGGGTTACACGGCCAGCTGATAATGCTGGAGAGACGTTTACCTGGATCTGTTGCCGTGGTCTGTAGGAGCTGGAGTTTGCGGTCGTTTCACCGATGTCTACGATGGGTTTCTTCAGCGTGAAAATGAAATGATGAATATGATCTTGATGAAACTGTGAGTTCACAGTTTCATGAAGAAGTCCTTTGTAGACATGGGCAAAACGTCCGGAAGCTCCAGCTCCCAACGACCACGGCAACAGATCCCAGAAAACATCTCTCCAGCATCATAATATTTTATGTATATTTGTAAATGTTATAAAAAATATTTAAGTGTAAAAGCTAGAAATATATTTAGATACCTAAAAAAATTGTAAGTTTACTTTTAATACAAATTTGAGATTCAGTTGTTTGAATTATTATTATTACACTAAGAAAAAAAAAACACATTTCAAATTATTGTGTTTAAAACAAAGCTTGTTTCAACTGTTTTTTAAAACCGTATGAAAGAAAAAATATTTTCAGATCATTACTATGTGTATCAGTGGCGAAGGGTGCTATACAAGCCGATTCCCATCGGTTTCTCGTTTAAAATGAGGCAGAAATGATAATAAAGTAGACTGCATGGTTTCAATGGGGGAAAAAATGTATTGCTTTTTTGGTTTAAATGTATTTTTTTACTTTATGCCTATATTTTTTAACTACTTTGTTACATTATTTTATAAGGGAAGCCGATGGGGACCAGCTTGTATGGCACCCTTCGCCACTGATGTATATAGAAAATGATTGGGATTATATTTTGGCTTGAAAGTTGGATTTTAGACAGAATAAAAAATATATATTGTTGTGTAACAGGCATGCCAATGCATAGATTAAGGCCTACAGAGACTTTTTAATAACTTCTTTGCATGTATTGCACAGAATTTATATGTAAACATAAGAGTGAGAAATATGTCTTTGTGTTTTTTTTTCAAATTATTGTTGCATCATTAATACAGAGCCCTCAATGAATAGGGATGTCACTAGGGAATGCAACTAAGCTACACATATAGTTAACTTCTTGCCATGTTATCCCTGAAGGGTTTAACATGTGCCGAGTGAAACCTTTATATTTTTCAGGTAAGGAGGCCACCTGTACGCCAACCACTTTGGTTGAAGTAGAGGTTTCCCAGCTCCCGTGAGGGCTGGTACTCATTTCTTGTGAAGGCTGAGTAAACCTCGCCCGTATTTTATTTTGCAGTTTGAAATAAACACCTAAACGGGAAATCGTATCTGACACCCTTGGTGGGATTCGTACCCTGTGGAAGCTCACGGCATGGAATGCAAGCACTCTACCAACTGAGCTATCGACGGGGTTTGATGATTTATTTGAAAAAAAAATTATAACATAATAAGCATTGCTCCGTTGTTCTTTTTTTCACAGCTGAATCAGCCGACTTTGCACCTTCTGACTAATACAATCTTACTGAATCGGCTGCCATATTTTTTGTGAATATTATCAGTAAGTTAAGAAGAATGATGTATTGATAAGTACGGGTGAGGAAATGCAAGGAGACAGATAACGTGTAAGAAGCAATGTGTGTGGAGTGAAAGATGAGAGAATGTTTTATTCAATCTACAAACCTACTAATGAAGTGGTACTGGCTGATGATTTTAGCACGCTTACAGGTCCTGAATGAAAAAACGTACTTTTTGTGGAGAAAATAAATAAAAACGATAAACATTTCCTAACACAAATATGAACCTTTTGATTTTGTTTTGTTTTAAATGGATTTGGATGTAATTGATCTTTTTCAACTATTTTTTGTAAGTTCCACAGCAAATAAGGTTTTGTTTTCAAGGTTTCATTTTAGTCGACGGTTGAACCCACGCTTTGACAAATTAATGATGCATTTGTATGAAGACCTGTCAATCCAAGATGGCCGCAAGTAAACAGGTGATTTGTCTTCATACAAATATTACAAAATTCGGTAGGTAAGAATGACCGTGCTGATGAAACTTCCAGCTTAGGCACCATTAGTTTGTCAAAGCATGGGCTCAACCGACGACTAAAATGTCTAAGAATAGCCCCGTTAGTGATGAAAACATTAGTTTCCTTGTTATAAAAATAATAATAAAATATTCTTTTGAAGGCTATCTATCACAATCACAACCCATGTCAGTAGACTATGTAGTTTCAACATTTCAATAGATTTTATCATACGATAGCGAAGAAATCCAACATGGCTGCATGTGGACAGCTATCTAGACAGTCAAATGTATTTCATACAAATTGTATTGAAATATTTGACTGAATAATTAACTGACAACTGTTCACGCTTGGACATGTTCAATCGCTTTAAATTAAAATTAAATTAGGCTGTTTTATTTGGTGAGCGCTGTTTTTGTGTGTATCACACCTCAAGAGCCCTCTGCGAACTTGGTCCTCGCTGAAGAAAGCGCCAATTCTCAAGCAAGACCCAGTTGTTGTAAAGCTGGATGGACCTTTTGATGACCGGTCTTTGGTAAAGGTTTATGAATTTTTCATCCCAGCGAAGAGCAAATTTGAAAATATAAATGGTATATTTTTTTGTGCTCCGCCGGGATTCGAACCCACGGCCTTCCAGTTACGCGTCCGAAGTGTTACCACCTGGACTACGGACCGGTCCGCTTGATTACCATATCATATGATAAGATCAATCAATTTGCCGAGACTACAGGGGCTGCTCAATCTTTTGAGCTTGCACTGTGTTTATTGCTTGAGCTGTGAGAGGTTATCTATTTATTTGTAAAGGTGAGGAAGTCAACCTTACAATAAATACTTTCTTGAGCATGAATTTAATGAAAGCCTAAACCGGTTTAAGGAAATCTCACTTTTCGTTATGATTGCACCTTGCTGGTCCAAAAATTTGGTTAAGTTCTTCAAAAATGTATTTTGTCCTTACACAGGTTTGACTTTGGGCATCTTGCTTGGTAAGAGAGTGCTCAAACCATTGAACCAACAAATGAAATAAAGATGGACTATGAAACACAAAAAACCTCTAAGTGCAATCCTTCACCAGTGATAAAAATCAGATATGTAAATATACTCGAGGCAGGTATTGTAAATGTTCCTAAGAGCCAGTTGTATCATCAAAAGTTAACACCAGGTCAACAAGCTGCAAGAGAAAACTGACTTCTCAAAACCTCCACTTCAACAGAAAGTGATAACGCAAGACACACAATGCATGGAAATGTTCCTCCAGCCACGAGACTCTTCCTTAGAAGCTTCTTTGAACAACAGATCAAGAAGATCACCATTACTCTAGACCAGATGCATTTAAGATTGGGTCTAAGGGTGGATCAAACCAGATGAGAAACCTCCACCTGGCAATCATCCCCCTATATGGCATCTAGAGAGCCCTTAACTGATTCTTAGATTTGGGTTTAAGATTTCTTAGATGAGATTTCCTTGACTTATAGGTTGGTATGAGGCTGACCACCCATACTGTAAAAAATGGTTCACTTTGCCAATGTCACCCCTGTTTCAGGGAAGGTCGGCAAAAGTTGTGGGGCTTATGTTCATTTGAGGTTTGGATTTTATTTGTAAGTACACATTCAGCATTTGTAAGCGCGAACTACACTTGTTGGTTTGTGGGCATACACCTGAGAGCTTTAAATGAATGTATCCTTGCAACTTAGATTATATTATATTATAGATTATAGATGCAAGACAAACTTGCAGAAGCGGAAGCTGTTTGACCATGGACAGAACACTCTGTGTGACTGCAAGGTTATCCAAGACTCGATGCACATGTCAGGGTGTCCTCTAATGCACACTGACGGACCTGCTTTAAGGAAACGACAATGCAGTGGCTGCTGCTAGACACTCGAAATATTGAGCATAGATTATTTTGGAGACTTAGATCAAGTAAGTACTCAACTATAAATGAATACGAGCTGCACATACATGCACTGTGATTTCTTGCTATGTTTTCCCCAGAAGGATCATGTGTGGTAAATGTTAGTCAAATTTTATTTTCAAAAGTAATACCCAGTCGTATACCAACAACTTAGCAAGAAGTAGGGATGTGTCTCTTTTTTGTGAAGGCTTTTCAAACCTAGCTTGAAAAAACACTGAAACAGATAATTCCTTCTGCCACCCTTGATGGGGATCGAATCTTAGAATCTTAGTTTAGATCCCAAGCCAGCAATTCTACTATTTATTAACATTATCATAGTACACATATTGATATTATGTAGACATAAGATGATACAATCAACTTTAGGCATCACATTCCATCCAAGTTTTTTTAAATTTAAGCATTTCTTAGATAGATCTGACTCTTTGAAATTTTTACAATACCCGCAGATAATAATAATTCGACAAGTACCACAAGTACAGACCATTGCGTAAATACTCCAAACTAACCATGACAAAACAGAAACAGGTATAAAAACTAAAAACTCCAGACGCTGCTGTACGTATCATTTTTACATATTTCTCTTGTCAGGGTTAACGCGATGGACGAGTATTAATACAATTTTTTATACTCAAAGTAAATGCCATTTTAAAATAAATAAATCATATAATATAGGTCAAACCCCAGCTAGAAAACCTATTAAAAGGTGAATCAGGACATCCCCATCTCAAGATCCAAGGGCAACATTTTTTGAAGAACAGATTGGAAGACAACATGTAACATAGATAAGAAGTGGTATGAACCTTGGGGTCGGAATGATTGCTGGAAGTCTCTGGGACTTAGAGCCGGCCCAGGAGCTTGCAGGGCCTTCTGCACCAGGCCAGTCAAGTTAGCCAGCTGTCTCTCCATATGCTCAACGCGCATCCTCTGCTGCAGGTCCTCGCCGTGTGGAGCAATCCTGGAAAATGTGATGGACATCCTTTAATCATGGTACGTAACAATAATTAGAAAAAGCATAGGGAAAGGATGCTCAGCAAAGACAGTGATGACTGATTGATTATTTATATCCTCCTACAAAATAGTATGTTTAAACAAATTGGAAATGAAATGACGAGTTCAGGTTCTCATACTGATTTTGTACTACATTTTATGTACTGTTAAAAATCATTCTGGGGTTCAATACATTGACATGAGTGACTACCTATAAATCCATACCTTAAAGGTAAAACTGAATAAATTAACATGAGTTCCTCAGATATGCACCTTTCTTCCTTTTTTCAACGAGAGAAAACAAAATACAAAGTGAAAATCCTGTAGATAAGGTATACAGCATGTGCAAGCGCGAAGTTATACGTGTCAGCTTATAGGAATGCATTTAATATGAATATTAAATGTAATTTATCATCGCAACTTATGTTATATTATATAGATTATAGACTTCCTAATAATGAGTTCACTTACTATGAGAAGTTACCCCCAATAAAATGTTTAGTCCATGATTTCTCAAACCAGTGAATCAGGCCTTATTCAGTTTTACCTTTAAGATGGTGATTTGTAGTTTTAGGCTTTCCCTTTGATGCCATATTTGATGCCAATAGCAAGCTGAAGAAGTCCACCGTAGCCAAAACTTCCATCTCCGATAGAACATGACAACAATCTTAATCTAAATCTAGCTTGCAAAGATATGTATCATTTGAGATTCATATTAAATGCATTCCCACAACCAGACACGCATAATTTTGCGCTCACACGTGGCCCATGTGGACCTACAATATAAAAAACCCAATTTCAAAAGAACATAAGCCCTGCAACTCTTGCCGACCTTCCCTGAAACTGGGGTGACATTGGCAAAGTGAATCATTTTTTAAGTGTGAGTGGTCAACCTCATACCATCATATAAGTCAAGGACCATTTATATAAGCAAGTAGACAAATGTAAGTTCGCATTTAAATATACTGCATGTGTAATTGAAAAAACCCTGAGAGATTTGCTACTCTTACCTACAAACAACATTAAGATACCATTTTTGGTACTGCTGTATGTGAAAAACGGTAAAACCTAATTATTTTCATAGGTAAGGTAAAGTCCTCTACAAGTCTACACAGGCCCGGATTAAGGGCGGTTCGAGCGGTACAACCGAACCAGGGCCCCCACACTCAGGGGGCCCCCACAGGGCCAACAAAACTCTTATATTTTTATCAGTGCCCAGGTCTTTCCGGGCATTTGTGACCAAAGGGGCCCCCGATGACCGACTTAAATAGAAATTAGTTTTAAAAGCATTACAACAAAATATCTTTGGGGTGTAAGTCTTATGAGGCAAACGCTACTAAGGGCCCCCCCAAAAGCTAAAAAATATTGTATGGAAAAAACTTCAACGAATTTTTTTTCGGAAAATATATGCATCTTTGAGGTTATGGAAAAGTAGGAGGGACGGGAGGGGATTTTCATGGAGGAGGGGTGGGGAGGGCGGGGGCTGTAGGGGGCCCCGAGCTTTACCCCGCACCAGGGCCCCCAGAGGGGTTAATCCGGGCCTGAGTCTAAACCAACCACTTTATTCTGTAACTGAGTTACGCAATCGACACAGATTGTCTGACTGTTCTGTATTTTCTGACTCACAGTTCTAAAACTATACCTAATAATGCTGAGTAATCTTTGTGATAATTTAGCTATATTTTATTCACATGCATTGGAACAGTGTAAATTATAACCAGACAATCACCGCTGCCAGGCAAACCAATAACTCATATTCTGTATTTGGTGCAATCACAGACCCAGATCTCCCTTGCAGTTCAACTGAATGACATGCACACTTCAATTTGAGATGGCAGTTAAGATATGAGGAGTAGGTACATCTAGAGGATTGCGATATCTTGGTGTAAGAAATAAGAAAAAGGGACACCCATAAGCAAATGAATCTAAAATCTATAATATAAGTTACAAAGATATATTATATTTGATGTTCATATTAAATGCATTCCCACAAGCAGACACGTATAAGTTCGCGCTTAAACATGCCACATGTGATTTACAATATAAAATATAAAAACCGAATCTCAAATTAACATTCGACCTTCCCTGAATCAGGGGTGACATTGGCAAAGTGAACCATTTTTTTTAACAGTATGGGTGGTTAGTCTCATACCAACCTATAAGTGAAGGAATCTTTGATTTAAATACTGAACTGTAACTGTAACTCTGTCGCCATTCTACTAGTGGTGACCAGAGCCTCTGCAGAGCTGCCTCTATTTCTTCCTATCCTAACATACCTCTTTCCATTCATTCATATCCATCACCCTTTTCGTACATTTTCTTCTTTTACACTCACTTTGTATATCCCATTCTTTCACAATCGCCCATTCTTTTCCCATCTTTACCATTTCCCTAGCAATCCGGCTGTGTGACGTCCCAATTTTACTGTCTATAAAATTTGTTCCGTGTCGATTCTAATATAAAATCATTAATTAATTATTATTTCATTTCCAAGAAAACACAGAATATGTTAATCAATCAAACACTGTTATATTATAATTGATTGCAACCATGCACATAATTTACATGCAATTTAAAAAAAAGATAACACTGCACCTAGTGCAAAAAATTGCGTAAAAGTCACCTCGATTGCGTAAATCGAAAAAAAGTACAGAAACTAAATCGCCTTGCAGAAGTGCCCATCGTATATTCCATACACTTTTTATTTACGAATTGAAGGTGAGTTTTAGGCCATGTTTTATACTCGTGGTAATGTATTAAAAACGCAGACACAGCGCAAGTAAACATGGTCTGAAATATTTTTAAGTGTAAATCTATCTACTTATATGGTTTAAAAAGTGAAATGAATGAATGTTAGTTTAGTGTTTATTGTTAGGTTAAAATCTTACCTACCAAACAAAAGCATACATTTCCCCAGAGAATGTTTACATTTCTAATGTAATCTAATCTAAGTTGCAGAGATATGTAATATGGATTCATATTATATGTATTCTCACAAGCAGACACATAGAGTTTGCCGTATGTGTACACCCTGCAACTCTTGCCGACCTTCCGTGAAACAGGGGGGCATTGGCAAAGTGAACCATTTTCTACAGCACGGGTGGTAAGCCGCATACTAACTATGATAATGCAAAACGAACCAATCTTGAAATGCTTTGTTCCTCCTAGGAGGAGCTCAAAAGGATGTGTCGAGTGCAATCCTAAGACGTAAAAACCCAAATATCAAATGAACATACACCCTGCAACTCTTGCCGACCTTTCCTGAAACTTCATTCCATTGGTTAAGCGTACTGCACAAATAAACACCAGAAAATCCTAATAATCTATCTTAGTTACAAAGATATTAAATATCCACTTTGGTTTTCTTTCAGGTATTTAATTTTTATTTTGTCATGCTCAATAAATCTGCAAGACTTCGCAATTACACACAAACACACATGTATTGCAGCTTATTAATAATAAATAATAATATTAGGATGATTTATTTGGTGAGCGCTGTTTTTGTGTGTGTCACACCTCAAGAGCCCTCTGCGAGCTTGGTCGTCGCTGTAGAAAGCGCCAATTCTCAAGCAATACCCAGTTGTTGTAAGGTTGGATGAACCTTTCAGTGACCGGTCTTTGGTAAAGGTTTATGAATTTTTCAACCTAGTGAAGAGCACATTTGGAAATATAAATTTGTGCTCCGCCGGGATTCGAATCCACTACCTTCCATTTACGAGTCCGAAGTGTTGTCACTGGACTACGGACTGGTCCAAAGTTATTCTCGAAGGAATCGCATGTGGCGAGTAAAGCCAATTTATTTTCACAGGTAAGGGGGGTGGCCTGAAGCCAACCTCTTCAGTTGAAGTGGAGGTCACCTATTCAAATAAAATAATAAATTTAAAAAAAATCTTAAAAGCAAATCCATTGAACATACTAGATAAGATGAAATGACTTTTTGTCGAATTTGCTTAACTGATTTCTCACTTTTTTGCAACCCTATTCGCGCAAACTTAATATGAACATTGCAAAGAAAACCTGGGCATTTGATTATTTACTTCTATCATTTTATTCCTCTTCTCAGATTCAGGGATGACGCAGAGAGGTCCTCCGAAAGTGGTTTGATGCCTCAAATAATGTATTTAGAGTAGAAGCTAGCTTGCAAATATATTTTAGAATACTTTTATAATTTTTTTTTAAGAAATCCTGTGCGGGAGATTCCCTAGATTCTTTTTTTTTTTTTTAAGAAAATCCTGTGCGGGAGACTCCCTAGATTCTGAAGACTCTAGGGGTCTATGACACTTGTTGTAGTGCCGCAGAGGTGTACGAGCTTGGTCGTCACTACAAAGCGCCAATACTCAAGCAAGACCCAGTTGCTGTAAGGCTGGATTGACCCTTGGTGACCGGTCATTGGTAAAGGCTTATGAATTCTTCAACCCAGCGAAGAGCACATTCGAAATATTAATGGTATTTTTGTGTGCTCCGCCGGGATCCGAATCCACAACCTTCCATTTACGAGTCCGAAGTGTTGCCACTACGGACTACGGACCGGTCCGAGATGCCAACGACACGCGGTGTACCTGAGCGGTCACCCATCCAAGTACTGACCACGCCCAACGTTGCTTAACTTCGGTGATCTATGGGAACCAGTGCTTTCAACATGGCTAACGTCGTTGACTATAGACCCCTAGATTCTAAAGACTCTAGGGGTCTATGACACTTGTTGTAGTGCCGCAGAGGTGTACAAGCTTGGTCGTCGCTACAAAACGCCAATACTCAAGCAAGACCCAGTTGCTGTAAGGCTGGATGGACCTTTGGTGACCGGTCATTGGTAAAGGTTTATGAATTTTTCAACCCAGCGAAGAGCAAATTTGAAAATATAAATGGTATATTATTTGTGCTCCGCCGGGATTAGAACCCACAACCTTCCCATTCAGAGTCTGCAGTGTTACCACTGAGCTACGAACCAGTAAGGTCCGATTGAAAAGATTCAAATGAATAGAAATCATTTTGACAGTAGAGTCGGAATGTTCCAAATTTCCCTTGGCCGTCACAGCAGAGGAGCTCCACTTGATACTCACCAGAATGAATGATGCTTTTGGTGAGAATGGGTTGAACTATGGTTGATGATATATGGGTTGAACTGTTGAATGGTCTTCACATGATTTGCAGAAAAAAATAAGAACTCAAGATATATTTCGCAGCTGGAGGAAGGCGAAGAAAATCTGAAGAAAATATCTGAAAATGTGGTACAAGTTTTGTCAACGACGTTAGCCATGTTGAAAGCACCGGTTCCCATAGATCACCGAAGTTAAGCAACATTGGGCATGGTCAGTTCTTGGATGGGTAACCGCTCAGGTACACCGCGTGTCGTTGGCATCTTGGACCGGTCCATAGTCCGTAGTGGCAACACTTCGGACTCGTAAATGGAAGGTTGTGGATTCTAATCCTGGCGGCGCACAAAAATATACCATTTATATTTCGCATGTGCTCTTCGCTGGGTTGAAAAATTCATAAATCTTTACCAATGACCGCGGTCACCAAAGGTCCATCCAGCCTTACAGCAATTGGGTCTTGCTTGAGTATTGGCGCTTTGTAGCGACGACCAAGCTCGTACACCTCTGCGGCACTACAACAAGTGTCATAGACCCCTAGAGTCTTTAGAATCTAGGGAGTCTCCGGCACAGGATTTCTTAAAAAAAAAAAAAAAGCGAAGTTCCATCCAAGATTCAAGAAGTAGTTGTGTCCACAAAAAAATAATATCCTATATATATTACGTTTTAACTTTTATATGATCCGCAAAGAACCAAAGGTGGCAACCTAAGATATTCCTTCAGAAATGCGATTAATACATGAAA
Organism: Agapetus fuscipes; assembly: GCA_951799405.1. Taxonomy (NCBI): domain Eukaryota; kingdom Metazoa; phylum Arthropoda; class Insecta; order Trichoptera; family Glossosomatidae; genus Agapetus; species Agapetus fuscipes. Next base: position 31,118,450 of record OX637332.1, on the reverse strand, counting down.
ATGATTCTCGTCATTTCCACATATTTATCTTATTTTCCAAAAATACCTACATTGCCGAATTTGTTCTTAAACGAATCACATATTTGTGTGTGGCATCTATGCGAAGCAAGTAAAAAAATATGTTTGAACATTCGGAAAACAAAAAATTGAATGAAAGTGTTTGAGTTTTCATGAAATTTGAATGGCAAATATAATTCGCAATAATATCTATTTTACGCAGCGCAAGCAAACATATATTTTAGCAATCTTAAATATTAATTTTCAATTACACAAGTTAGAATAGAGTTTCCATACGTTACAAAATAAAAGTTAATTAATAACAATAAAACAAAGTTTAAGGGTTTTGACATTGTCAAGATTCATTTTAAATTAATAAAGTATAAATAATATAAAAATAAAGTTTTTCTTTATCAGTCGATTTATTTCCTCGAGCGCTTTTTGTGTTGTCACCCCATTATTAAGAAAACAACTTACAAACTTTAAAGTTACAAAATTGAATTCCGGAGACAGTTTTAGGTGGCGCTTTTGTAATTTTTAGATATGTTTGTCGTTCTCTTGATACTGGCGTGATAACACCGAAAGCATTCGAGGAAATAAATCAACTCCTCGTGAAGAATTTTATTTTATTTTAATTATTTAAAAATTCAAATGGGTTAAACATAGTTTTAATTCACTTATTTATTTATTTTTTATGCTCGAGCATTTTCGCCTAATGAGGCATCTTCAGGAGCAGATTGGTTACAAATATTTTTCAAAACTTTTTATTTTATTTATTATTGTTATTTTTATATTGTTAACAAATAATATATTTGTAAAGCGGCGTCTTATGATCTTCCGTCCCCACAAAGACGCAGGTTGTGCAACTGAAAAAAGATGGGTTTTAAGCTTCTTTCTAAAGACCACTCTCTTTTCTACTACACACAGCTTATATCTAGCAAGGAGTATCAAGCAAGGAGAGCATACAATATTTATGTCAATATTCTTTGCAGTTGGAAATATGTGTGGGAAAGGGATTGAGGACAACGCAGGATATCAAAAGCGCTATTCCACTAAACTCCTTATGACCTCAAGCGACGAGATAGCGATTCGTGTCCAAAAAAATATTTTTTCGTGATTTTTTTTCTATGAAGTTCTTTCGCAAGCGCTAGCAAGCTCCGACTTGGATTCTAAATCTAAATCTAATTTGCAAAGATATGTATCATTTGAGATTCATATTAAATGAATTCCCACAAGCAGACACACGCATAATTTCGCGCAACCCAATCTCAAATGAACATACACCCTGCAACTCTTGCCGTCCTTCCCCGAAACAGGGGTGACATTGGCAAAGTGAACCATATTTACAGCATGAGTGGTCCGCCGCATACCAACCTATAAGTCAAGGAGCATACACGACAAATTACATTTTTTTTAAATCAATAAATAATAATATAGGTATATGGACATCAAAAACTTGATTGATATCCAAAATGTAAGGAATTCAGTAGAATAGCCCTTCAGGGTGGAGAAATCAACGCTAATGATTTAAAAAAATATGTTACATTAAAATTAGAAACAACCATGATGTTTGCAGATTTTTGGTGAAAAAGTAGCTATTGAATAAGTAGACTGATGTACTTTTCCTACCTGTTGTTATCGTAAGGAGCGCCCCTGGCGGCAGGACGAGGTCCAGGCGGAATCTTGACACTGTAGAGAGAATACTGATCGTCCTCCAACATGGCCGCATCACTAAATGGAAAAGAAAGACAGCCACTTAATCTTTAAGTGCTAGAATATAAAGTACGATATAAAATGATTTATTTTATGTTAATTAATATTAATTAAATAACACACAGTTTTAATTCACTTTTATTTTATTTAAATTATGTCTAACGTTTTCGCCTAAAAAGGCATCCTCAGGACAATGACAATCAAAAATTAAAATTCTAATTTTAATTTTGATTGTCATTGTCCTGAGGATGCCTTTTTAGGCGAAAACGTTAGACATAATTTAAATAAAATAAAAGTGAATTAAAACTGTGTGTTATTTAATTAATATACAATGGACTTTCACTGTGTTAACCACCGAACCCTGAATTTTTATTTATTTATTTTATGAGTGATATTTTTGCACAATCACACTCAACATTTCCTCTGTACATTTGGTTAGTCTATAAGTGTGCACGCTGGAAATAAAACACCTTCAATGCGAAAGGAAAACTTTGAGAGACCTAAATCTAAATCTAAGTTGCAAAGATATGTATCATTTGAGATTCATAATTAATGCATTCCCAAAAGCAGACACGCATAATTTCGCGCTCACACATGCCGCATGTGGACCTACAATATAAAAAAAAAAACATCTCAAATGAAGATAAGCTCTGCAACTCTTGCCGACCTTCCCTGAAACAGGGGTGGCATTGGCAAAGTGAACCATTTTTTACAGTATGGGTGGTCAGTCTCATACCAACCTATAAGTCAAGGAATAGAGAGATCGAGAGTTAATAACGAATCGTCCCACCAGTGCTTGTTTGCCTTATCTACGATTTGATTCAAATATAAGCTTTCTATGAAATTGTCTTAAAGATCATATTCTACACAATTTGAGTTAAGTAACAAAAAGGTAAAGCATATTTTTATAGTCAATGCCCAGTTTTCACAAGGCAAATTAATTACCTCTGATGGACATAAGACAAACAAGCACTAAGGGGACGGAATGACTATAAACAAGTCCAGAAAGATCAATTCATAACTCATGAGTAGGGACTGGAAAATTTCGCGATCGCGATAAAACGAATTTGGTCGCGAATATTGAGGTTTTTATGCGAATAACGCGAAATTGAGGTTTTATGCAAATATCGCGAATTTTCTTACTTTTAGCAGAAATTGTGGGAAAAAGTTGTCATGTGTCGCTTTTGCAACGCAACGATTTCGTGTGAGAGAAAAAATTCCTGCGAAAAACCTTTGCAAGGTGCAAAGCACAGTAAAATTGGTCGGTGTTATGGTCGAGGGGGCCAAGTGGGCTGATTTTTCTAGCGTGTTTGGAATAGAACAACGTTGGCTCGATCCCCGCCTGGGTCATTTGACCATAACTTTTCACCTTTGATGTCCCACAAATCCAGCTTTGAGGCTTTCTCAAAGTTTTGTGCAAGCTATGGCGGGAACTCGTCGGTCTAATTAGACCGACATTCTTTCTTCTTTTCTTTTTTCTTTCCCACCTCTATGGTGGTTGGTCACTTAGTCAGGAGAGCACCTCCCGAACAGTCTCAGTAGTAACATCTCGAATTTAGGCCTTAAGTCATATGTTAAGACGCTCAGAATCACTTTGCATTTTTGTTTGTAAATTTAAAATCCTCGAGCCCTAAACCCTCACGGCTATAACCTTTCAGTGATTTCTGAGCCTCCTTTGCTTTGTGTAAACACTTGGGAAAGTGTAGCTTCACGGGAGGGCTCCTGCCACTCGTATCTCACATAAATTTTGCATGCGAGTCCTGTGACACATCCCCGGATGGGATGGATATACAGGGCGTGGGTCAGTGGAGGGGAGACTGACCCTGAGAGAAGGTGTTGACCATCACTTTGACCCTAGTTCAACATATGTAATTGGGTAATATTAATTAATAATTCATTAAAATAAACAATAATGAATTTTTAATTGATGATATTAATACCTGTTTCTGTCCAGGCAGAATAGGTAAGAGAATTGCATTCCTATTCACAAATCTATTTTAAAATAATTAAATATAAAAAAAAATATATAAAAAAATTAAAAATATGCAGAACTGTCCTGGATCACCCAAACAGACTTCAATCGTGACATCAATGAAGGAAAATACTTCAAGGAGTGTAGCTGTTGCTGGATTGGCCAAGAGCACAGTTGAGGCCAACATCCCTTGAAAAATTGGATAACCCTCATCTCAGAGACTGGATGCACAAAAATTAATTATTTTTTAAGGATTTGATATTGCAGGATATTCAGTGCGTCATTGAAATATTAATATTGTTGTAAGCGGTTTTTTGTAAGTTATGTAGGTACTCGTATTGATTCAAATGCTGTTTATTCATTGTTTTCGTATGTAAATATTGTTGTTTATATATTAAAGTGTAAATATTAGTAATATATATTGTTTTGCAATTATATCAACCTTCATTTTGATCAAATCAACGCTAAAAAATAAAACCGAATTTCCCTGTTTTCGGTCAAAAATAACGCGAATTTCCCAAAAAAGCACACCGAAATTCACAAAAAAATAACACCGCTATTTTCCAGTCCCTACAGTCATGAGATAGAGAACACATTATTATGGATATGGATTGAGAATCAAGCCTCGATTGGTTAAAGGGTCACTCGAACTGTAAAAAAAATCAAATAAAAATTATTTCTAAATATTACAAATCAAAATAATACACATAACTATGAAACTGTATGCATACACCAGTCAAAGTCCGTTAGTTAAACTTTCCAAAAGCAAAGAACGATCCCCAGGGCTGGAAGTCTCATCACCACCGTAATTCTTACCTAACGAATATCGGTAATATTTGTATGAAGACTAATCAGCTGTTCACTTGCAGCCATCTTGGATTAATAGACCGTCATTTTTTTTTTAAATAGATTTGTGAAGAGAAATGCAATTCACCAACCTATTCTGCCTGGCCAGAAACAGGTATTAATATCATAATTTAATAATTCATTATTGTTTATTTTCAATGAATTCTTAAATAATAATTACCCAATAACATCTGTTGAACCAGGGTCAAAGTTATGGTCAAATGACCCAAGCGGGGATCGAACCAACGTTGTTCCATTCGAAACACGCTAGAAAGATCAGCTCACTTGGCCCTCTCGGCCATAACCCCGACAAAATAGAAATCATATAAATACGATATACGACAGTCATACAAATATTACCGATATTCGGTAGATACGAATTACCGTGGTGACGAGACTTCCAGCCCTGGCCTCGAATTGACACTGTTTAGCGTCGATCAATCTTGACAAGAGCCATGAAAATGTGATTCACATGAATACAATGCTCACAAAATTAGCCTATGTTATATATATATAACTTACCCAGTTTCTTCGTCTATAACTGGCGTCATAGCTCCGCGTGTCGGTCCCACGTACTGGGTATAGTAGGGCTCTTCGTATGCGCCTCTAGAACCACGTTCAGGTGAAGACATATAGCCGTCGTTGTGTATGCGATCAGCTGGAAGTATTTCAAACACCACGTTAGTAAGTTCTTAGAATGATCACGAGCAAAACATTGGGAGATCGCATCCGCAATAACCACGTACGAATAACCTGTGAAATGGAGGACACAATGAGATGGAGTAGATCCAGGAGGCGATTTTGCAGAGATATTTTTTCTAGATAAGCCATGAAACACACGCACACATTGAAGCTTGTGAGATGTCACTCAGTAAACATGGGAAATCATGTCTGACACATTCGATAGGAATCGAACCCTTGCCATCTGATTCTACCAACTGAACTCTCGACGGGATTTCAGCCTCACGTCAGTAATGGTATTTTTAAGGAATCTAAAACAGCGCGTCTTCTTATTTTTCTTGTGCATCTTTAAGACAACTTGGACTTTCGGTACTGCAACACAAAAGTTGGATCTTGAGATTCTGCGAATCCGCAGCCATAGGTTCTTATCCCAAGTTGGTATACTTCAATCTGGAGCCCGTCGTTCTTCTATTCTCCTCTGTATCACATGCAGGAGTCAATATCCAGAAATTCTAGTAAGCACAACGCCCTTTGAAAGTATTTGAATTTCCATACATATTTTGTGAAGTTTAAATTGATCGTGACGATCCCTCATAGGGATAAAAAAAATATGTAGGTCTCTACAACGATGATTAGGCTATATTGAAATTTATATGAATTACTGGTGGATGAAGAAGGCCCAGGAGAGATATTTGGGATGAGTAAAATGAAAATAGTACCAGGAAGGCTGTAGAGCTGATCTCCTCCCCGGATGGCGTCTCCAGAAGCAGAGAATGGATAGCACCGCTCAGATCCACCACGGATAGACGTGGTGCTGCCGTAGGCTCGCAAAGGCTTCGGAGGAGCACCTTGATTGATGAATTAATGTTACAATCAACGGCAAGTGAATAAATATTCTGATCAAATCAAAGACACGAAAAGGTGTAAAGGTTGAACATAGTAATCGGGTTGATTATCATATTTAGATCTGTACGAAATCTACGCAATAAGATGGATTCGAGATAGACGTAGTCGTACACAGTTTGTCATACAACATGTTCAGTTGCAGTTGCAGTTGCTGGTCCTCTGGACTGGAACCACCTGCTACATCATGTGAGAGAGCTAGAGGACCATGGAAAGTTCCGGAATGCACTGAAGACAAGAAAATTTCTGGCATCACACGCACAAGCGCCCTTGGAGTGACTACATCACGAAACGACGCTATAAAGAAATTATCAACTCATCATCATCAAAGGGGTTTTCTTATGTTGGATTATTTATAATATAATTGTGTGCCAGGTTCTTCTTCTGTGAGTGCCTTGCCAGGTTCTTCTGACGTACCTACCTATGCGATTACTGCGGCAAAGACTTCACAAATCCTCTACATCTTTAACCCCAATCCAGTCTGGCATTTTGCGCTACCACGACGTCTGCCTTCTGCGACGTTCATCCGGTCGATTGAGGACACCAACCACAAATTCCTTGTGATTAGTACGAAATAGCAAGGAGCGCATCCCGATGCAGTTGCATCGAATCAGCAACTTCGGATTTTGCCTTGTTCCCTTAACGAACAAGTAGACCAAGTAGAAGGCCTTCCGCCACAAAAAAGATATGGCATTGCATGAGCGTTCTGTGATACGCTTCCCCGGATGGGAGTGTACAAACGGAACGGGTATGAGGATGGGCTTGCGCATCTTCCCCGGCGTCCCTATATCTTGCCTGACATTATCAGTTGTAGAAGATGGTAAAATTTTGAATTCGGTGAGTCCTTTATAATAATCTTTGACTGAATAGTCTGCGATTCAGATATTTTCCCTGAGCAGTTCGCTCAAACACGCGGGATAATTTTACAAAATTTATAACCAGCACCCCATCCCAACTTTATTTGATACGACAAACTTTATCTACAATAATTACAAGTAAACAGTTTAAAAAAAAAATTTTTTTTTGATCGGATATTACACGAACCGTTACAAGAAAACTTAAATTATTCTCGACGTTTCGTTAGCGACGTAGCTAACGTCTTCACGAGGCATCCTCTCTGCACGACGACTGAGGATGAACTGATTTTTTCTCCTATACAATTGTAACAATTTTAAACTGTTTAGTTATTATTATTGTAAATATTACAATCGACCGTAATTCCAATCTAAACCTGACAATTACCACAAACTTTGTTATACCGTAGTTGTTGAGTTCTCTCGGGGTACGCGTCAAACACACAAATGGTATTTTGGATCCAGTATAATTCATTGAAATGAACAGTTATTGATTGGTTACCTGGCAGTGACTTGACTCTGTCTGCCGGCACTGGGGCCCCGCTGGCAGGGGAGTAGGCCCTGATGAGGGAGCCCCCCCTAGGGAGGGTGCTGGCAGACCCTGCGCCCCCCATGTAGTACGCCGGAGCCTTGGCGTTCCCCTGCTTCAACAATAACAAGAAAAACAACAAATTAGACGTGAGAAATGTGAATATATGAACATCTTGGTTGAATTACTTGACAAATAGTTTTTGCAAAAGCATAAGTAAATAAATATTAGGATGATTCAATTTGGTGAGCCCGGTTTTTGTATTAAGGCGTGTTTTAAAGCTAAATCTGCCGTTTTTGTTTCTTACACTTTATGGTCTTAGCAAAATAGTTACAGTACCTAATGAAAAAAATCAAGCATGTTTATTAATTTTTTATCTTAATTATAAAGCTTAAACAAAATATATAACTTAAGAATTGCCACCACAAAAAAATATTTAAAAAACGCGTTTTTTTACATTTTTAGCTTTTTTTTCGTGTGTGCTGTATTTTGGATTTTTTTTTTGCTTTTTACTTACAGAACTATACATTGTTTAGGTTCAATACTTAACATTTTTTCAATAATGTCAATAGTTTTTGAGTAAATATGGAAAAACTGAAACTACTAAATTAATTAAATTTTAATTAAATAAAGGAAAGAAAAAAAAAAAAATGTAAAAAAAAAACGCGTTTTTTTAAATATTTTTTTGTGGTGGCAATTCTTAAGTTATATATTTTGTTTAAGCTTTATAATTAAGATAAAAAAAATAATAAATATGCGTGATTTTTTTCATTAATGTAACTATTTTGCTAAGACCATAAAGTGTAAGACACAAAAATGGCAGATTTAGCTTTATAACACGCCTTAATACAAAAACCGGGCTCACCAAATTGAATCATCCTATTATTTATTTACTTATCTAATCTAATCTAATCTAATCTAAGTTGCAAGGATAAGTTACATTGAAGATTCACATTACATGCATTCTCACAACCAGACACGTACAAGTTCGCGCTTGCACATGCCTCATGTGAACCTACAACATAAAAATCAAATCTCAAATGGACATACACCCTGCAACTCTTGCCGTCCTACTTATGCTTTTGCAAAAGCCTTAATCACACCTCAAAGCCCTCTGCGAGCTTAGCCGTTGTTGTAACAAACATCAATTCTCAAGCAAGACTCTCAGTTACTGTAGGGCTAGATGGATTCATAAAGGCAGATTAATTTTTCAACCCAGCGAAGAGCATATCTGAAAATATATATTTTTTGCTTCGCCGAGAATCGTTCCCGCTACCTTCAATCATGAGTCACACAAGATCATTTTTTTCTGCAGCTGTTTAGATAATGTGATGTTTATTAGTCAACACCCAGCTGAAAGACCTCATAAAGTCTGAAAAGCTGGACGTCCTCATATCAAGAATAGTTTGAATTTAATTACTAGAGGAATATTGCTGGAGAGATGCTTTCCGGGATCTGTTACCGTGGTCTGTGGGAGCTGGAGCTTTAGGACTTTTTGCCCATGTCTAAGATGGAATTTTTTAGCGTGATAATGCAATGATGAAGACGATTTTTACGAAACTGTGATCACAGTCGTAGACATGGGTGAAACGTCCGGAAGCTCCAGCTCCCACAGACCACGGCAACAGATCTCGGAAAGCAACTTTCCAGCAGCATCAGCCGGCCGTGTAAGCCTAAAACTCCTAGAGGAATATTGTTTTATTTCTACTTAATTAATACGATATAAAAAAACGTATAAATTTATATCTTGCTAGGTGCACAGGTACACCTAGGTCGCAAAAAAAGTTTCTCTTGTTAACAATATTTTATTAAAACTTGAAAGCAATTTGTATACAATTTAAATGTTTCGTCATAACGTCAAGTTGCATCCAGTTGCAAAAAAAAGGTTTTCATATTTTCTCTGAACCCAAACGTGCGTATCCAATTGCAGAATAAATTAGGCTTTAACCGCTTTATTGCAATTTTAGTAATTACTTACTGTCAACGTTCCATTGCGGAGATGCGCCGCAGTTGGCAACGACTTGTTTTGAAGACAGGAGGTGTAAAAAAATATACTTTATTTTAAAAGTTAAAAATAAGTAAACTTGTTTTAAATTTAAAAGTAACAATATTATGTTTATCTGAATAATTTGACAGTCGCTTATTTTTCCATTCACCTTTATAAATAATAACTCCTTAAAAAATGCAGAGACTCTTTACATGAAAATTAGTAATAAGAAATGTTCGCGAGATAAAAGCTTAATTTATAAAAATAATAATTAAAACTCTTCTTTGAAGTTTTAAAACCAAGAATATGTATTTTCAGTCTAGAAATACATTAGATTATAATAATCTATAATCTAAGCTGCAAGGATATATTCATTTAAAGCTCTCAAATGCATGCCCACAAACAAACAGGTGTAGTTCGCGCTTACAAATGCTGAATTTGTACTTACAAATAAAATCCAAACCTCAAATTAACATAAACCCTACAACTTTTGCCGACCTTTCCTGTCACAGGAGTAACATTGGCCAAGTGAACCATTTTTTACAGTATGGGGGGTCAGCCTCATATTAACCTATAAGTCAAGGAATTAGATTAGATTAAATTAGAAATAATCATTTTTAAAAATACATACGGCTATCTATAATCTATAATCTAAGTTGCAAGGATATATTCATTCAAAGCTCTCAGATGTATGCCCACAAACAAACACGTGTAGTTCGCGCTTACAAATGCTGAATGTGTACTTACAAATAAAATCCAAACCTCAAATGAACATAAGCCCTGCAACTCTTGCCGACATTCCCTGAAACAGGGGTGACATTGGCAAAGTAAACCATGTTTTACAGTATGGGGGGTCAGCCTCATACCAACCTATAAGTCAAGGAATTAGATTAGATTAAATTAGAAATAATCATTTTTAAAAATACATACGGCTCATTTATATTATTATTCATTTTATTCTAAGTACCTCATATAAAATAATGTTCAATAATGCATTAATCGCAGAATGCAATATGGAGTGAATTCAGTATTTTCAGAATTCAGTATTTTCAGAATTCAGTATTTAATAATAAATAAAAATGTGCATATAAGTAAAATATTCTAGAAACTGACTTTTGATCATCGAAGTATTTTTTCCATTTTCATCAGATCCCAAGAATTTTCCCGCTCACGAATGAAAGGAGAGCTCGTGAACGGCAGGCGCATTGCCAATGCAAAAAATCCAAAAGTTAAAAATCCATTTTTAATAAAGTAAAGCCAAAATTCCCAGTAGCTTCTATTAGGTATCTTCACAACCTTGCATGTGAAAACTTTTAAAAAATGTATAAAAACGCACACAGCCCAAGGATCATCCTATAATTTTGTTTTTTAATTCGCAGCGTATTTTTTTCCAGTCAATTGTGAGATGTCTGTCCAGTGTCCAGTCTTGAAGCTTTGTAAACGAACCTTGTAGTACATTTTGTAAGAATATATTTTTTTTGTCGGTAAGTCAGTTCGATTTGTATTCCTTGACTTATAGGTTGGTATGAGGCTGACCACCCATACTGTTAAAAATGGTTTACTTTGCCGATGTCACCCCTGTTTCAGGGAAGGTCGGCAAGAGTTGCAGGGCTTTTGTTCATTTATTAAATATACTGCTTATGTTAATTTATTAAATATACCCCTGTTTTAAACGCGGACTTACACGTGTCAGCATATCTTGGTATATTTACAATAATAATAGTTCTATACAGTTAAAATTTATTACTCGGATATTAGACAAACCGTTAGAAGAGAACTTACATTATTCTCGATGCTTACATTATTCTCGCTTAATGTCTTCAGGAGACACCCCCTTTGCACGACGACTGAGGATGAACTGATTTATTCACCCCAATCTTGGCAACTTAGATTATAGATATTTTTGCCATTAAATAATAACACGGTTTTAAAATAATCAAAACTGTTTTTTAAGTACAAGTTTATGACTTTTGTTCGTTCAACAAATACATGATAAATAATTGTTACAAAGTTCCCGATGTGTTTCAAAGTAGTTTGTGTTTTGCTGTGCGTTTCTATGGTGAGAAATGAGCCGACTGTCCCATCAACGAGCCCCGTTCTCCACAAAGTCGCCATGACACAAAAAGGATACACGCAAGTAAGTCTATCAAGGTAATGATGTGATAACTTCAAAAGTGCTCGAGGAATTAATACTAATAATAATAAAGATTTATTCCGGCCTGATCTAATCTAATCTAAGTTGCAAAGATATGTTACATTAGAGATTCACATTACATGCATTCTCACAACCAGACACGTACAAGTTCGCGCATGCCTCACGTGAACCTGCAACATAAAAACCAAATCTCAAATGGACATACACCCTGCAAATCTTGCCGTCCTTCCCTGAGACAGGGGTGACATTGGCAAAGTGAACCATTTTTACAGCATGGGTGGTCAGCCGCATACCAACCTATAAGTCAAGGAACATACACGACAAATAACATTTTATACATCACTAAATAATAATATCTATGGACAACAAACAGAAAACAAATTCCAATTTAATAAACCCTAGCCGCCAACATTACAGATCAACCGCCATTTCTTTCTGTCCTTACATACTTGTTTCATTTACTCCAGAGTCATAACTTTCTTCATACAGGCAACGCAACTACGCAAACGCAACTAAGCTACATATATAGTGTAACTTCTTGCCGCGTTATCCCCGAAGGGGTCGCATGTGGCGAGTTGAACCTATTTATTTTTACAGGTAAGGGGGCCGGCCTTACGCCAACCACTTCATTTGAAGTGGAGGTTTCCCAGCTCCCGAGAGTGCTGGTACTCATTTCTTGTGAAGGCTGAGTAAACCTTGCCGGTATTTTATTTTGGGGTTTGAAATAAACACCGAAACGGGAAATCATTTCTGACACCCTCGGTGGGTTTCGAACCCGAGCTTTCGGCATGGAATGCAAGCACTCTACCACCTGAGCTATCAACCGGACAAGGCTCTTCTTTTATTACTCTGGATATTCCATTCATTCGCAATTTCGGATATTTGGTCCATCCATACCTTTCTCGGTCTTCCTCTACCACAACATCCATCTATTCTTGCAACTTATACTTTCTTCGTCAGTCTTTCCTCAGTCATTCTCTCCATATGCCCAAACCATCTTAACAAACTTCTTTTAATCTTCACTTTCGCAAATAGTGCAATACGTGACTAGCCATATTAAATTTTCAGGTTATTACAGAGGAGATAAAGAAATAACAAAAGAAAAAATAAAATAATCATGATACAGAGAAAGAAAAATAAATCTGAGAAAAAATTAAAAAGAAAGCATAGGCATCTACATGAAAAAACTAACAAAAATACAAAGAAACCAGAAAGCAAAAAATATAAAAAAAAAAGCATGTAAAACCATGAAAGCAATAACACACAGAAGAAAGAGAAAAAAAAATGTATGTATACTGGTTCACGTAATAATCTAATAATCTAAGTTGCAAGGATATATTCATTCAAAGCTCTCAGATGTATGCCCACAAACAAACACGTGTAGTTCGCGCTTACAAATGCTAATTGTGTACTTACAAATAAAATCCAAACCTCAAATGAACATAAGCCCTGCAACTCTTGCCGACATTCCCTGAAACAGGGGTGACATTGGCAAAGTGAACCATTTTTTACAGTATGGGTGGTCAGCCTCATACCAACCTATAAGTCAAGGAATACGAGTAATAAATAACATTTAAGTATAAAAAAAAAAAAAAAAACAACAAAACCTTAAAAATAAATCTATACAAAAAAGTCAAAAAATTCTTATGCAAAAAATGTAGCAAACTAATAAACTAACATTACAAATCAGCATTGCAGATTAGCCGCCACTTCTTCCTGTCCTTGCATACTTCTTTCATTTCATCCAGAGTCATAACCTGTTTCATACAAGCTCTTCTTTTATTATGACTCTGGATATCCCATTCACTCGCTATTTCGAAAATTTGGTCCATCCATACCTTTCTCGGTCTTCCTCTTCCACGCCATCCATCAATTCTTGCAGCATACACTTTCTTTAAGTAAAGATTAATAGAATTATACTTAGATGGTTTGGACATTTGGAGAGAATGAATGAGGAAAGACGTAAAGATAATAAAATAATAATAATAATAAAGCGATTGGCTTTATTTGTAAAAATAAATAGGTTCCAAACTACAAAATATTAGGCTGCACATGTAAGGCGACAGGCACGAAGTTGCAGCTTAGTTGCGTTTGCAATTGTTATTTGACTAAAAGATTTGTATGAATCTGATAACTGATTTTGACTGTATTGATTAACGGATTTTGTATGAGGCAGATCAACCATGCTGTACAAACTTGGTTAAATTTTTAAAAACGCCACCCCGGTTTCAGAGAAAAGCGGCAGGAGTCGCAAAGTTTATGTTCACGTGAGGTTTGGTTCATTTTGTACCTACACATTTAGCATGTGTGAGCGCGAACTTACACGCGCCTGCTTGTGGGCGTGCATTAATTATGACCCCTAACTGTCAATACATTTTTGCACACCTAGATTATAGATTATGTGAGGTGTGGTTTATTTTACAAATACACGTGCAGCATGTGTGACCTCAAACTTACATGTGCCTGCTTGTGGGCATGCATTAAAATATGTGAGCCGTAAATGTTTATATATCTTTGCAAAGTTAGATTATAGATTACGGTTGACTGAGGCTGACCGCCCATACTGTAAAAAATGGTTCACTTTGCCAATGTCACCCCTGTCTCAGGGAAGGTCGGCAAAAGTTGTGGGGCTTATGTTCATTTGAGGTTTGGATTTTATTTGTAAGTACACATTCAGCATTTGTAAGCGCGAACTACACTTGTTGGTTTGTGGGCATACATCTGAGAGCTTTGAATGAATATATCCTTGCAACTTAGATTATAGATATTATAGATTATTATAGTTAATTTATTGAAAGCATATCATTATTTATACCTTTAGAATTGGTAATTAAAAGAAAATTCAATATGTAGGTACTTTAATTCAATTTATCTCCTCGTTTACAGATACACAAATAAAAACATAAGCCTCCTCAGAATAATTGCATTATTTTTGTTTATTTGCTTTTACTGCATAAATACTAGAGCGTGTTTCCCTTCTTACTGTGGGTTCGGCGACAATTCACGCTGAAGTACTGCCGCGCACATTAAATTAATTATCAAGTTTCAGTTTTTTTCATATTATCTCGAAAACTGTTCACATAACCTAAAATATTTTTTAAACACTCTCTAGACATTGTATCATTCTATAATTATGAAGAAAAAAAATATGACCAAAATATTAAACAACAAAATTATAATAAAAAAATGTGAACAAAAACGTGTTTTTTAATTTTTTTTTTGTAGCGTCATTTTTTAAGTTTTATAAAATATTTTAACTTTAAAATTTAGATAAAAAATCAATAAACACGTGTGATTTTTTCCATTAATGTCACTTCTTTACTAAGGCCATAAAGTGTAAGAAACATTTTTAGTGTGTGTCGTCTGTCGAAACGGGGGGTAGAAAGGAAAGACGCCTCGGCTACCATTGACGTGGGCAGAACCATTCACGTGTACTCAATGACAAGCTGTCACTCGATTTTGGAACATTTTAATATTCATGCGAAGCAAAATAAGTGCAAATTTCGTATCTCAGAATAAATTAAAATCCTTCTACATGTGTGATCAAACATATCTTTATAAAAGGGCAAAGAGGAAATTTCTGGTACTTTTCTTGTTATAGTTGATTTGTAATGTTGGCAGCTTATTCACTCTTAATTTTATTTTATTTATTTTTTAAGTACACCTCTTGACTTTTTTGTTGTTGTATAGATTTATTTTTAAGATTCTGTTTTTTATTTACCTAAATGTTATTTAATATTTGTATTCATTGACTTATAAGTTGGTATGAGACTGACAACCCATACTGTAAAAATAGGTTCAATCTGCCATTTTCACCCCTGTTTCGGGGAAGGTCGTCTAAGTTATCGGCTCCATGTACATTAAAGGTTTGAGTTTTAATTCGTACTTACCCAAGCAGTATTTGCAATCGTGAAGTTACCTCTTTACTTCTTTCATTTCATTCATGATGATGATGATGAAGATTTGTATAGCGCCGTTTCGTGACTGCTGTCACTGCAAGGGCGCTTTATAATATTGTCGTCATAATATTGTTTATGCATCCCCTCCTTTTGTCGTGGCTCTGAATATCTCTTGGCATTCCAAAATATTAAAATATATGATTATAATAATGATTCGGCTGTCGATGATTTGTTTCAGTTCCTGAAGTACCGGGTGGATGTTCCTCCCTTGAGCCAGTTTACGTTTTGCTTGTGGATAAAGAGCCACAACCTCTCCAACCCTCAACCTCTGCTCAGCTATTCACGTAAGGACAACATTATACCATTAATCATCCTTCAATCAAATAATTAATATCGTGTTAATCAAATTTTAAATACGATGCATGTAAAGAAGATACATAAAAATGTATGCATGCCCGTAAAGGAATAATCCTGTCGATAGCTCAGCTCGGGTTCAAATTCCACCGAGGATGTCAGAAATGATTTCAAGCCTAAAATAAAATATCGGCAAGCCTCTACGAGAAATGAGTACCAGCTCCCTTGGGAGCTGGGAAACATCCACTTCAACTGAAGTGGTTGGCGTAAGGCCGGCCCTTTACCTGTAAAAATAAATAGGTTCCACGCGCCACATGCGAAATCTTTCGCGGATAACGCGGCAAGACGTTACACAATATGTGAAGCTTAGTTGCTTTATATAACCAGGGCTGGAAGTCTCATCACCACGATAATTCTTACCTACCGAATATCAGTATTATTTGTATGAGGACCTGTCAATCCAAGATGGCCGCAACTGAATTTGTCTTCATACAAATATTACCAATATTCGGTAGGTAAGAATAACCGTGGTGATGAGACTTCTAGCCCCAGATGTTTAAACGGTAGGAGTCACAACGTAAATGAATCTTATTCTGTTGGTTGCAGGTTTCGAGCGCGACCGTTTGGTGCGCGCGTGGATCAGCCCCGGCGGCAAGTGGCTGTTCACGCGCGCGCTCGAGCACGAGCTCAGCACGGCGCGTCTGGATCTGCGCGCGCACCGCTGGACGCACGTCTGCCACTCCTGGCACGCGCCCAACGCGCGCTGGCAGCTCTACGTGGACGGGAGGCTGCGCGACCAGGGGACCACGCCCAAGGCAAGATGGTGCAAGCATTTCGATTGAGGGAAGATCGAAAAAAGTTAAGATTGATCAGATTGGTGAAATTGTGAAAGATTGTGATATGCAATGAGACTGAATATGAAAATTAAAAAGGTGATGGATTTAAATGAATGGAAAGAAATGATTTATCAGCTGATTACTCAGCACAGGTTCTGGCCACCCTTAGCGTATTGTATGTTACAACCGAGGTTCTTGATAGGCTGATTTATTTCATCAATATGGCATAAATGTGAAATAGAACTAAGTTATCTAAAAAAAAGTAAAATAAAAAAATAATTATCATTCCGTAAATGCACACATCTTATAAATTTATTTTAAATGTTAAAATTTAATTAAAATTCTAAGTTACCCTTGCAACTTAGATTGTAGTATGAAGGTCATTCAACAAGGCCTGTCTAACATACGGCCCGCGGGTCACGATGTGGCCCGCGTAAGCCTTTCATCCAGCCCGTGACGACATCAATAGATATTGCGCAATAAGTTCAGTCAATCATCTATCTATCGACTATGAGAGTGGTCGGCAAAGTGCGGCTCGGACGCGATAATTTTCATTGAAAGGAAAATTGCTAAGAAAACAATGACATCCTATTTTTATTTAATTTCGTTTTTTTTTTGTTTATAAAAGCAACAGCTTGTAATAAGATATTTCAATGTTTTAAATAGAAGAAAAAGAGCGTGGAAGTTTTTGCAAGGGACGAGTGCAAGTAATGAAGGCTCGCAGGTCTGAAGTTTGACAATAAAAGCGAGTTTAATGGCGGGAACACCGTAAGTTACTCTGTTTATTATTGCGTTTCAGCTCCAGGACCTCGTTATCCCGGGCGGCGGGGACATCGTCGTGGGACAAGAGCTGACAGACTTCCACAAAGGTTAATGTCCCTACGCTAACGTTAACGTGCTTGTTTGGCTTATATACTAAATAAATCTAAATCTAAGCTGCAAAGATATACATCATTTAAAATCATATAAAACGCATTCCCACAAGCAGACATGTATAATTTCAAGCTTGCGCATGCCGTATGTGAAACTACAATATAAAAACCAAATCTCAAATGGGCATACACCCTGCAATTCTTGCCGACCTTCCCTGAAACAGGGGTGACATTGGCAAAGTGAACCATTTTTTACAGTATGGGTAGTCAGCCGCGTACCAACCTATAAGTCAAGGAAAGTTTATCTACCATTTCATTAAAAGAAGTCCGGTAGATAGCTCAGTTGGTAGAGTGCTTGCATTCCATGCCGTGAGCTCAGGTTTGAATCCCACCGAGAGTGTCAGAAATGATTTCCCGTTTCGGTGTTTATTTCAAACCCCAAAATAAAATACCGAGAAGGTTTACCCAGCCTTCACAGGAAATGAGTACTAGCTCCCTCGCGAGCTGGGAAACCCACACTTCAACTGAAGTGGCTGGCATAAGGCCGGCCCCTTATCTGTAAAAATAAATAGGTTCGACTCGCCACATGCGAAACCTTTCAGGGATAACGCGGCAAGAAGTTACACTATATGTGTAACTTAGATGCAATGCGATGCTGAGCTAAGAAAAAAACATATAACATGATAATATGAGTGTTGCTTAAAATATTTTTTAAATTAGTTTTCAGTTTTCATATGACACATTAGTCCAATACGCATACAAATATTGTTCACGTAATTACCTCTGATGGACATAAGACAAATAAGCACTAAGGGGACGAATTATCTTACCATTTTCATTTTTATCATTATCTTCATTAACATATTTATTTTAATTTCAATCTTCATTATCACGTTCAGTTTCGTTGTAATCTTAATTATCATATTCATTTTCATTTTAATTTTTTGTTTTTTGTTATTTTCATTATCACTTTACATTGTTGGTTGTTTTCATCTTTGGGATAAAAATTTCATAATTTCATTTAATTAACAAACAATAGGTAAGTACGTACATAATAAAAAGATACATAATAATAATATCAGGAGGATTTATTTGGTGAGCGATGTTTTTGTGTGAATCACACCTCAAGAGCTCTCTGCGAGCTTGGTCGCTATAGAAAATGCCAACATTCAAGCAAGACCCAGTTGCTGTAAGGCTGAATGGACCTTTGGTGACCGGTTTTTGGTAAAGCTTTTTGAATTTATCAACCCAGCGAAGAGCAAAGTTGAAAATATAAATGGTATATTTTTGTGCTCCACCTGTATTCGAACCCACAACCTTCCCATTCAGAGTCCGCAGTGTTACAACTGAGCTACGACCGGTCGGACTATTTCCGTTTGTTATTGCGATGACGTATTGACGATGGATCTGAGAATGGCGGTACACAATGGCATATTGTTACCGACTTTGATGTATGGAAGTGAATGATAGTGAAATGAGTAAAGTATGTACGGTAGAAATGAAGCATTTGAGAAGTATGACAGGAAAAACTTTGAGGGATAGAGTTAGGAATGAATGGGTAAAAAAAGAATGTAATTTGAAAGAGGATGTGAAAGTTAAAGTACAAAAGAATGTGATGAGATAGTGTGGACATGTGGAAAGAATGAATGATGATAGACTGAAAAAGTATGTATACAAAGAAAGTGTGAAAGGAAAAAGAGGGAAGGGACGACCGAGAAAAGTATGGAGTGATCAGATTGAGGAGATTGTGAAAGAATGGGATATACAATGTGAGCGTAAAAGAAGAAAATGCATGAAAAAGGTGATGGATATGAATGAATTGAAAAAGGTATGTAAGGATAGAAAAAAATGGAGGCAGCTCTGCAGAGGCTCTGGCCACCCCTAGCGGAATGGCGACAGAGTTACAGTTACAGTTACATACTTAACTGAGTTTACTACGCTTAGATCAGAATTATTTTTTTATAATCAGATATGTATCGATTCCATAACTGTTACTGTAACTTTATTCTCCTTCCACTAGGAGTGGCCAGAGCCCCTAGACCTACTTTTATCATGACAAACTTTTTTCAACGTTCTAAATTTGTATTTCGTAGTAATATCGACGATTTGTATTCATTACATGAAAAATAAAAATGTAACCTTACATAATCCTTGCTGCATTAGATTCAAGATTTCTGTGTAATTTATCAAACTGATGTTATTGAATAATTACTGGTCCCTCAACGGTCTCTAGCTCACCGGTAGATAGCTCAGTTGGTAGAGTGCTTGCATTCTATGCCGTGAGCTCGGGTTCAAATCCCGCCGAGGGTGTCAGAAATGATTTCCCGTTTCGGTGTTTATTTCAAACCTTAAATTATAAACACCGGCAAGGCTTACTCAACCTTCACAAGAAATGTGTACCAGCCCCTCGGGAGCTGGGAAACCCCCCCCTTCACTGAAGTGGTTGGCGTAAGGCCGGCCCTCTTACCTGTAAAAAAAAAAGGTTCACTCACCATAGGCGACCCCTTCGGGGATAACGCGGCAAGAAGTTACACTATATGTGTAGCTTAGTTGCGTTTTTTTTTTGCGTTTTCCTGAAATGATTTTTTTTTCTCTTTAAGGACTCGATGATGGGATTGAAGGCGAGATATTCGGATTCAATATGGTCCTCTCGGCTACAACGGAAGCCGGAAATCACAGATACTTCCAGAGACAAGTGCCCGATACAAACCAAGAAGCCAGCGTGCAGCGCGACGCTTTATCCGAGTATATACGCTTGCAAGACTTGCAGACCCAGCCAGACCGAACGGATGTCACAATATCCGAAGATCAAAGCCATTCACGTGAAGAAAACAAGAAGAAAGTTGACGTGAACTCGCTCAGATTAGTCACCGAGGGTTTTTTCAATGATGACGCTGAATATACGCCACAAACGACACAAAAAGGAAGACTGCAAGATTTCAGTGGGGACGATTTATTCTTCAATAAACAGAGGCCTTTTTTAAAGAAAAGAAGACCCATTGAAAGCTTACCAGATGAAGAATTATCGAACGCGACTCCTGAAGAGTTTGTGACGCCTCCAAGGAAAAATGCTGTAGCGTCGTTTTGGAAATATCGAGATAATCCTACTGGAGACTTTGCTATCTTTCCAGATTCAACTGCTGATGCTACTCTAGAGCAGCATCCACATTTACCTCCAATTGGAGAGCTATCAGAATTTGAGACGCCTCCGCCTCCTCAAGCTTTCAACGAGCCGCATCCTCAAACGTTCAACCATCCACCTCCTCAAGTTCCAACTCTTGAAGTGTTTCATCACCATCACCACGAACCAATAAGACCGGTTGAACCAGTTTACACAACTCCACCATTCCCACCGATATATGAAGCTGTGCATAAACCGAAAGAAGCATTTGAAGTTCAGTATGCGAAAGATAATTTCAAAGGAAATGAATGGTACGACCAAAACAATTATTTTCCTAAAGAATTGCTCGCGCCTAAAAGCGCGCTTAGAAGGAAGCGTCCTTCACATAGGAGTAAACCAAAATACAAGTCTCATCATCATCAACACAAAGAAATGTTAGTGGACACTTCTGATCTTTTTCCATACCCAACTGAAGCAGAATACTTCTATCTGAAAAATGCCCCTGTGGTGTCGATAATGAGAAGAAATTTTGATAAAATTAATGCGCATAATATAACGCGAAGAGATGTCGCTGTGAATGAAAAAAATATTGAAATTCTCAATCCCGAGTCCGTTATATTGTATCCAATCAAAAGTGATATCAATGTAGAAGTTTATCCGAGAGGAGGAGATACTGATGAATACAAGAACACAGAAAACGAAAAAGTAATGAATAACAATAATGAGAATTTCGTTACTTTCGTTATAAATTTAAAGAATAAAGAAAGCAACAATTTGAAAAACCACAACTTTTTTGAATCACAAAAGATCAATTATGAAAGCAATAAGGATGAGGTTTTGAACGATGATCAAAAATTGGAAAACACACGACAGCCCAGTTTTGAGGTTTTATATTCGCAAGCCCATTACACAGGAAATAGAAAAAAAGTATTGAACAATCTCGACAAACCTGACAATAAGATTTATAGTTATGTAAACCACAAAGCCAATCATGATTATACAAGTGAAGATAAAACAAATAATATGCTCTTCGAATCTAAAAAACAACCGGAGCTGTTGCATAATTCAAGCCCAGAACTGAAACAATTCTTACATCAACGGGAAGTCCACCCGACAGATTCAAACTCTTACATTCAAAATAATTACTTATTCAAACATGAAAACGACCAACATGTCAGGGAAACTCAGAATGGTGTTACGCACCGAGCGAGAACGCCTGACTTATTTTATTTCATTAAAAACGAATCGAATAACAAGGGCGGAAATGTTGTAGCTCAAAAGTATCCATCAAACATTTTAGATAAAATTAACGAAGCTGCACGAGATCCTTTAGGTAGCGCAACTGGTCAAAGTGATCTTCACAACCTCAATCACTCTCAGTTTAAAAAGGTGGTGAAACTTGGGAATGCCCTGAATGAAATCCAGATTTTTAGACAACACGGAAACGACAAGACTACCAGCTTTGTAGGCAGCCACGATTCTATCCCAGATCTTCATAAATACCGCAGCGATATCGATGAAAAAGAATCAGAGCGCGAAACAAATATTAAAAGCGATTCTTTCTATGTGTTTGATGATATTAATGTGAACAACCATGACCCTTTCAAAGGGATGAGGAGGAGACCAATTGATGATGGCACTGAAGCAATACAATCTGCTGGAAAGCAACTGGTGGATCTTGGCTTCAGGAAATGCCTTCAAGGACAAGGATCAGCCTTGGCGACAGATCGAGCTTCACTTGTAAGTTGGACAAGAACACCAGTTAGACTGTTGGGTGGAGCGACTCTCAAAAAGGCAAAGGCAACATGCGGATCATTTTGAAGACACAAATAATAAGTATTTGTCTGAATTATTACGCCTTATAAATAGGATTGTACTCTTTTTTGAGTGGTACGTGAACTAAGAACTTTTGTAATCTACTTAGTAGTCAGAATAATTATAAATTTATTAATGAAAAGCGTTGGTGTATAAATAAAAATATCAGGTTTATAGGGAAAATATATATTAATAATTTTGTATATTGTATGTATTCAAGTAATAGGATTTAAGTATTCTTTTCGAATGCAATTTGCGAGAAAACATATTACAAACAATAAAGACGGTTGAAGAGCATTAAGATTTTGCATTTTTAATACTAGCACAAGAGTAGGAATGAAAATTGTGAAGAATTAGAACAAAGTTGCTGCAAAAGAAAATATGGACTCTTTTCTTACGTAAAATGAGTTAATTAAACTAGAAAATATACTTATCATTACACCTGTACTTGTAGAAAACAGAAGATAATATTTTTAATCCCGTCGATAGCTCATTTGGTAGTGTGCTTGCATTTCATGCCGTGAGCAAGGGTTCGATCTCAAGATTTACTCAGCCTTCACAAGAAATGAGAACCAGCCCCCCCCCCCCCCCCCGGGAGCTGGGAAACCCCCACTTCAACTGAAAGTGGTTGGTGTGAGGCCGGCCCCCTTACCCGTAAAAATAAATAGGTCCTGAATCGCCACATGCGACCCCTTCGGGGATAATGCAGGCAATAAGTTACACTATATGTGTAGCTTAATTGCGTTTTTAAGTTGAAAAAAATTAAATTCACGCGGTGAGAACTTGAATATATTTTTATAAAAGTAACACTGTCTGGGGCCTAAGTGATTCCAAAAATATACCTTTTGTTAGTATTGTCAAATGTGAGAAAAAAATATGGCAGTTAACAAAGAGAAACCTTTTAAGATGACGGAGCATTTTAAAAAGAAAATTAACCAGACAGGACGCACAAAGGAGAAAAATAAGAGGAGAAAGAAGACCGACTGACCATAATGAAGAAACGTAAGGTGTGTTGGGTAAAAGAAAATTATACCGTCAGGCAAAAAGCAATACGTATAGTGAAGACAAGTAGGTATGAATTTCAAATCTAAAATACACAGATACATCAACATCTTTTATTAGTTTGCAACGGACTAACACAAGTAGAGACGTGTGTATCTGTCACAATTTTCAAATGCCTTATTGAGAGTCCCTTCCTGTTGGCGAGTTTTCAGCTGTATGTGCCGGATTGCAACAGTCAGAGGAGACGTCATGACCTTTTTTATGTACCTCTCTCCCGTACTGATGTCATGGCGCAACATGCTTAGACTCGGAGTGTACCTCTAATAAACTCCGCTAACCTAGACATATTTCAGTTCACTTTTGCCAATGCCACCCCGGTTTCAGGGAAAAGCTGCACGTTAATGTGAGGTTTGATTTATTTTGTATGTACACATGCAGCATATGTAAGCGTGCACTTAGGTACACGTGCAAGCTGGTGGGTATGCATTAAATATGAGCCTTAAATATCGATATATTTTTGCAACTTAGATTATGGATACAGTTCCTCCCGGCTTGTTAATGACTGTGAGAGGGTGCGAGAGGGGTCGTCGGTCTAATTAGACCGATATTCTTTCTATTTTTCTGTATTCTTTTCCGCCTCTAGGCGGTTGGCCATTTAGTCAGGAGAGCGCCTTCCAAACAGTCTCAGTAGTAGCATCTCGAATTCAAGGCCTTAAGTCATATGTTAAGGCGCTCAGAATCACTTTGCATTTTTGTTTGTAAATTTAAAATCCTAGAGCCCTAAACCCTCACGGCTATAATCTTTCAGTGATTTCTGAGCCTCCTTTGCTTTGTGTAAACACTTGGGAAAGTGTAGCTTCACGTTAGGGCCTTCTACCACTCGCATCTCACATACATAACTTTTGCATGCGAGTCCTGTGACACATCCCCAGATGGGATGGATATACAGGGCGTGGGTCAGTGGTGGGGAGACTGACCCTGAGAGAAGGTTGTTGTGAGAGGGTGCAGTGCAATCACCGTTACCTTTTGCGCACAACGAAAAAACGCGTTTACTCATACTACACGTGTACCTACTTTAAAGATATACAGTACGTGTGGTCAGCCTCACGGCAACCCATTAGTTAGCCAAACAGTAAAAGTAGTTTGAATTGGTAATCTGTATCAAAATTGAGAAATTATGACTTTCATAAGAGTGGCCTGGTCCCCGAGATTGCATAACAAAGTACAAAAAATATAACCAGCCATACTCATGTCGTATTATAAGAACCAGTCATTCATAAGTAGATAAGTCCAGAGTCGATGGTTTGGTTCAAAGATAAATTGACTCAAAAATCCATTATGAGAGTAACATTCTTCGCCCAGTTTTCTTGCCACTTTTATTTTATTGATTAGACAAAAACAAAGAATGTGATGAGATGGTTTGGGCATATGGAAAGAATGAATGATGATAGATTGACAAAGTATATATAAAGAGAAAGTGTGAGAGAAAAAAGAGGTACGGTATGACCGAGAAAAGTATGGAGTCATCAGATTGAAGAAATTGTGAAAGAATGGGATATTCTTAGTGTGTGCAAAAGAAGAAAATGCATGAAAAAGGTGATGGATATGAATGAATTGAAAGAAGTATGTAAGGAGAGGAAACAAAATGGAGGTAGCTCTGTAGAGGCTCAAGCGGAACGGTGATAGAGTAACAGTTACAGTAATAATGTAAAAAAATGAAAAAACTTATCTTCACGAGTTGATTTTATTTCCTCGAGCGCTTTCGATGTAATCGCATCATTATGAAGAAGACAATCAAGTCGTAAAGAAAAAACTTTGTGTTTTATTTTCACATTTTTCATGTAAAATGAATCTTCACAATGTTCATTAACAAACCGTATAAATTTTAGACACAAACGTTTTTCATTCTCACACTACCATCAGTACCCTTAGTACGAGATGCAAAACTTATTTGGCAATTATTAAAGAGTGATTGCCCCCAAAATCTGCCATTTTTGTTTATTTGAACTTGATTTTCTTTATCACTGTAACTCTTTTGCTAAGACCACAAAGTGTAAGAAACAAAAACGGCAGATTTTGGGAAAAATCACGCTTTAATATTTTCCGTAAATTTAACTTTTCTGAAGTTTTGCAACTCGTACTAAGGGTGCAGGTGAACGAAACTTGAAAACAAAACAAACGTACAAAAATGCTATGTATATTTGTTTTGTTGTGACGATCCCGGTATGAGGCTGACCCCCCGTGCTGCAAAAATCGGTTTACTTTTGCCAATTTCACCCTGGTTTCAAGGAAAGGCGGCAGGAGTTGCAAGGTGTATGTTCATGTGAGCACGCATGCAGAATGTGTAGGCGCGAACCTACATGCGCCTGTCTGTGGGCATGCATTTAATATGAGCCTTAAATGTCAACATATCTTTGCAGCTTAGATTATAAATAGAAGGAAAGTGTTGTCCAGTCATTGTTTTAAGCCGTTTTTTACGTAGATTTTCGTAAGAAGGTGCATGATTGACACAATGAGCACATAATAAATATTATGATAAAGCTCAATATTAAGAATATACACATTGCACAACTCAATTCCATTTTGAGCTCGAGTATACATTTGAAACAGAATTAACTCTTATTGTTTAATCTAGGCTTAATCTTATGTTTTAGTTTTTGATGTCCATATATATTATTATTTATTGATTTAAAAAATGTAATTTGTCGTGTATGTTCCTTGACTTATAAGTTGGTATGCGGCTGACCCCCCATGCGGTAAAAATGGTTCACTTTGCCAATGTCACCCCTGTTACAGGCAAGGACGGCAAGAGTTGCAGGGTGTATGGCCATTTGCGAGATTTGGTTTTTATGTTGTAGACTCACATGAGGCATGTGCAAGCGCAAACTTGGACATGTCTGGTTGTGATAATGCATGTAATGTGAATCTCTAATGTAACATATCTTTGCAACTTAGATTAGATTAGATTAGGCACCTTTAGAGCTCTACAATTTAGGTTGGAGCGTGCTTGTATGGAGTTTTTTTTTTTTTTCGAATTTAAAAAAGGCGGGGTGCGAAATCGGTGCTCTGGTACATACATATTAAGCACAGAAAATTTGGATTCAATATCTTATCTGCAAATTGTGCCCCAAAGCCCTTGAAATATCACAAATATTAAAAAAAGTGGGTAGTGCAATAACTGGTTTCGTATAAATTCTAACCATAAATTATACAATTTCTCACTTGCTGTTGACGAACGATAAACACAACTAAAGAATAATAGTGAAAAAATCCTAAAAAAACATGTGTTTACCCGCGAAATATCGTTGTCGATTAAGTAATTTTTCGCGCAAATTTGCTATGTTCAAAACAGGGAAAACTTGTCGGGTGGAGATCAACCATCCACGTCTGGTCCAGTAGTCCAGTAGTTGTAGTAAACTCGAATACAGCTACTACAGCTACTGCTATAGCAAGCAAGCAGCTCAATAAACTTAATTTGCCAGTTGTAGCCAGAACACTGGATCGTTATGGCGTTTCCGATCGGGCAGGAGCTGCCATCGTGTCTGCTGCATTACAAGATATCGGATTGGTGACTGAAGATGATTGCAAGAATGTTGTAGATCGCAGTAAGATCCGCCGAGCCCGTACTCAAACTAGGAACGTGCAGATTTCCACTCAGCTTGACCTAGGGCAGTCCATTTGTATCTCGTTTGACGGACGAAAGGATAAAACGTTAGTCATGGAAGGCAAGCGCAGAATATTGGTAGTAGAAGAACACATCACTCTTTTAAAAGAACCTGGGTCACAATACATTGGCCACATTATATGCAAGTCAAGCGATGCTAAAACTATTGCCAACAAAGTTTTAGCTTATTTTGTAGCGAAATCGATCGATACAACTACAATCACAACCATCGGATGCGACGGTACTGCCGTTAATACTGGAATTCATTCAAGTATCATACGCCTTATAGAAAAAACATTTAAACGACCGCTCCAGTGGCTAGTGTGTCAGTTACATGCGAATGAATTGAGCTTGCGTCACCTTTTTGAATATATCGATGGGACGACAACAGGACCCAAGAGCTTCAGCGTTCAGCTGGGAAAACAGCTGAAAAACTGCGAATACCTCCCAGTAGTTGATTTTATACCAATAACATGCAACCTGCCAGACATTACAAAAGTTCGCGGGGATATAAGCACAGACCAGCTTTATTTGTTGGAAATATGTCAAGCTATTAGTGCAGGACATTGTGAACTTGGCTAAGAGGTCTCCAGGAAAAATATGTCATTCGCGTTGGTTAACGACAGCCAACTCACTTCTCAGGCTATACATTTCTACCAATAATCCGACTGAAAAACAGATGACTGTGACTGAATTCGTCTTGAAGGTTTACGCACCGATGTGATTCCAAATTAAAACAAAGCCTTTGTGCGTTTACGGGGCAAAACACCTACACGAAACCATTAAATTGACTCGGTATCTTCCAACACACTTGAAAGAAATTGTCGACCCCGTGATACAAAAGAATGGTTATTTCGGTCACTGCGAAAATGTACTAATTGCAATGTTGAACGACGAGAGAAGCCACATCCGAGAACTAGCTGTCAGGCGAATCGTGAAGATCAGGGAACAAACGTCGGGGTTCGCTCCCGAGTCTTCAAGGTGCCAAGCTTGAACTTCAACGCAGAGCAATATTATGACCTGATTGAATGGGACAAAGTTTCTGAACCACCAGTCCTGAAACAAATTAGCACCGAATTATTGAAGGATGCCATCGTCAATCCAGATATAGTGGAAACTCAGATTTTGATACTCTTTCGCCAAATGCCCTGTTACACTCAAGCAACTGAAAGATGCATCAAACTTGTGACTGAAGCGTGCTCTGCTGTATGTGGCCCCGAAATACGGGAAGGATGGATAAAAAAATAAGTTGGAATCCTGTAAAATTATGCCGATTTTCAATACCAAGAGAGAATACAAAACTAAGTAATTTTTAGAAATTTACCGTATTTTCAACCATTTTTAAAAAAAAAATCTTGTATTATTTGTGTAAACTGTTTCACTTTATTCTTTTGTTGGTAGTCAACAAATAATATTAATATATAAAATATGTAAAAATACTTATAGTTTTTTTTTACTGAATTTAATTAGAACCCCTGTTTTTGGACTTTTTTGTTTTTTTCAGTGGCTTTGTGGCACAATTTCCACTGAAAATATTGAAATCTTGTAATAGTGTCATTGTTCGTATACCTATGGAGCACCAATTCCCCACTCCGCCCAAATCAAAATCCCAAAAAAAAGTTCACGCTCCACCTTACTCTACATGCCCTTCCCTGAAAACTGGGTAACAATGGTAAAGTGAACAAAGTTTTCACGGCATAAGGGCCAGCCTCATACCCACCTATTAGACAAGAAATTTAAGATTTTAAATTTAAATTACTGTTCATTGTTAGACTTTCAAGTATTTTTTAATGAAATTATTAAATAATGTTTTTCTTCATGAGTTGATTTATTTCTCGAGCACCGAGTTCCACCAGCGACATGTCCAATCGACAGTAACTTTGACCATGGTTCAACAGATGTCATTGGGCAATTGTTTATTAATAATTCATGAAGGTATAAAAAAAAAATAGTTAATTGATATTGTTAAAATCGGTTTTTATCCAGGCAAAATAGGTTTTTGAATTGCAGTCCTCTTCACAAATCTATTCAAAAAAAGGAAAAGAATGAGAAGGTTCTCTACGATGTTTCTTTGTTTATAAAGTATGGGTGGTCAGACTCACATCAACCCACTAATATTACAAATAAAAACTGACTAATGATTAAGCTCCGCTAGTATTTCATTTAACATCACAAATATACATTATGAATTGTTATAGACTCCCACATTTCACTTCCCCAAATCTCACTTAGTGAACACCGTGGGTATTCAAAGGGTAAGTAAGCGTTATTTAAAACACAAAACACAATACATCGTAATTTTGTTCAGATGGATCGAGCTCTTTAGGAGCAAATAGCGAATTCATAGAGACTTAGCACGGCAGTCTAAAGCAGGAATCCCCAACGGTGCTATTCTCAGGCATTTTAGTCGTTCGTTGAGCCCACGCTTAGACAAACTAATGATGTATTAAATTTGTATCAAGACATGTCAATCCAACATGGCCGCAAGTGAACAACTGATTAGTCCTCATACAAATATTATCAAAATTCGGTAGGTAAGAATGACTGTGGGGATGAGACTTCCAGCCCAGGCATCATTAGTTTGTCAAAGCGTGAGTTCAACGGACGACCAAAATGTCTAAGAATTTTAGTAAGAAGAAGAGTTTTAGTAAGCGAGTCGGAATATAAATTTTCCGAAATGAATTCCGAGATCGAAGCCCCACGGATCGACCACGACACGTTTAGTAGGATCGCATACGCATGCTACCTGTGTACAAACATAAGAAAATCCCCAATCTTATCTTATCTAATCTAATCTAAGTTGCAAAGATATGTTACATTGGAGATTCACATTACATGCATTCTCACAACCAGACACGTATAAGTTCGCGTTTGCACATGCCTCATGTGAACCTACAACATAAAAACCAAATCTAAAATGGACATACACCCTGCAACATTTGCCGTCATTCCCTGAGACAGGGGTGACATTGGCAAAGTGAACCATTTTTACAGCATGGTTGGTCAGCCGCATACCGACCTATAAGTCAAGGAACATATTGTTACGAAATAGGCGGGCCGTGTGCTGGAGATCACTGTACTGAAGCATTCAGGCATAGACTGCAGCAAGTCATCCACTCTAAAGCTGTAAAAGACATTTTCAGTAAAAAAAAAATCGGCAAAATTGATCAAAAATAATGTGAAATTTTAAGTAGACGAGAAAACTAAATACATATATCGCCACCTTAAAGGTAAAACTGAATAAGTACTGATTCAGTGATATGAGAAATCATGGATTACACCTCTAGACTAAGAGCTAGACGTACGAAACCTTACCTCATCGACTACCAGGCAGAGACATGGTCAGGCTGGTAGTTTGCATCGAGTACATCATTTTTTCACTGGTCTGCCTTTTCCTATCCTGGAGCGTTTTGGATGCGGCCTCTTCAAAGAGGCCCAAAAAATGGTGCAAACTACCTCATCGACTACCAGGCAGAAACATGTTTGGGGAGGTGTCCGGCATCGAGTACATGCCTTTTCTGCAGATTTTGGTGATCCTACCCTGGAGCGTTCTGGAGGCGGCCTCTTCAAAGAGGCCCAAAAAATGGTGCAAACTACCTCATCGACTACCAGGCAGAGACTAGTAAGAGATGATGACCTAGATTATTTACCTGCTTTTTGCATTAAAAAAAATACTCCAAACCTGGAGCATTTTGAATGCGGTCATTTTTTTAACAAATATATAAATCGATCTTTTGATATAAGTTGTATGAGTCATGAGAATAAAGAAAAAAAAATATATGTTACATTCGTTACTAATAATAATAAAATTAACATACCAAAAATTTGTATTTCCAACCCTCCTGGTTCAGGAGAAAAAGGGGTAAAACGGTATTTTTTACATTATATTTTATGACTCAAAAACAAAGTACAATAATTGGATTTTTTGTAAATCAAAAATAAGAACGTTAATTTTAAAACAATAATAGTCTCCTACACATTCTTTCTATCTGCTATAGTTTCACGGGAAATGAATTTTAAAGTAAAATATTTTCCAAAAAACTTTACGTCGAGTCCCGTTTTTGGTCAAAATCTAGCTTAAACGCCTCAGTACTTTATTTTAACAGAATATAAAAAATAATATCGTGTAGAAGATTAAACATATATTAAAACTTCATGGATACTTACTTACTTATAATAAAGGGTTGTAAATTATCTGTCCTGTTATAGTTAGAATGTTGAAAATAAGTATATACCTCGTAGCACGAGGGAGATGCGTGATATCATCGATGTATGTATGCATGGATGGGCGACGAAAACAATCTTTTGAGACGTAAGAATTCCCAACGCGCGTATCAGAAATTAAATGTACAGTGGACTGCACATGACTTTACAGCATAAAATAAAGTTGTTTTGAGGTGATATTTAATTTTCACAACAAAATGTTTAATTTGTATTATTAATGAAAGCAATCTGCTTAAGTAATTTTAATTTTGCGGTATGATCATTTTCCTTGACTTATAGATTTGTATGAGGCTGACCACCCATACTGTAAAATATGGTTCACTTTGACAATGTCAACCCTATTTCAGGGAAAGTAGGCAAGAGTAGCAGGGCTTATGTTCACTTGAGATTGGGTTTTTATATTGTAGGTTCATATGCGGCATGTGTAAGCGCGAACTTATACGTGTCTGCTTATGGGAGTACGTTTAATATAAATCTCAAATGATATTTACCTTTGCAGCTTAGATTTAGATTATTGGTCACTTTTGTATCAAAAATAACACTTGAAAGCCTAGTATTTTAAATTAACCTTTTATAATCATTTTTGTATTTTTCTTCTACGTACTTTTTCATTGCTGTATTTTTTATATTGCTGGTCACGTATTGCACCCTCCACGTGACTAAGCTGCAATTAACATTTTATTATTATTACTGCTATCAAGAAAATTACAATAAATTGTTGTATGGAAAATTTTCGCTTTATACGGTGGCTATATTTTACTTTTCGAAAACAATAGTGATAAATAAATGTAGGTTCATATAATGGCTTTCAAATTGGCTGGCAATAATTTTTGATTAACCCTTCCGCTGAAATAACATACTAACATCGAAATTCGGGGGAGGGGGGGTTCCTTAGAGTCATGCAATAGCCTCTGATCTGGAGGACTTTCTTTTCTTTGACACGAATAGAGTTTAACACTAGGTGATTAACTTCATCGGGAAGGCCCTCAGCCACTTGAAAAAAAAATTTTAATGTTGTTCACCGAGTGAAGCAACTCCGCATGAGTTGTATGAACTGGGTGGGAGGTGGTGGGAGAGTGCCTTCCCTGAAACAGGGATGTAACCCTTCCGCTGCCGAGAAATTTTAAAATATTGTTACTTTATAGCAGTCCGAAGGAGCTATAAAGTGTTGTATTCGTCCGATTTTTTTTGGAGGTTTCAACTGAAATGAGTTGTCCTGCACCAGGACGTGCAAAAAAACCTAATTTGTCGAACCTGTCCGTCCGTCCGTCCGTGCGTCCGTCCGTATGTATGTATGTCCGTATGCCCTAGCCGAAACAGCTTATCGCAGAGACACCAATTTTTGGATTAAGAGAATTGATAACCACAAATTTTGATGAGCCGACTGGCATGGCACCAACCTGAAAATTCAAGATAGCTGCCATACAAAAAAAACATAAAATTGCACTTTTCTCCAAAACGGCTCTAACGATTTACTTTAAAACTTCAGTGTGATCGTTGCTTAAACTGTCACTAAGGCCCGGTAGTTTCATCGTTAGCATATGTGACTTTAAACTGATAAAAAAAAACTGCCCACTCGATTGACATAAGTGCGTCCTTTTCATTCTGTATAAAGTCGCTATGCTAACGATGAAACTACCGGGCCTAAGAAAAATAGCTATAGCAGCACTCTTGCCAATCTTCGTCTATGGGTTGCCATATGAAAAAAATAAACAATTGTGATTTTCTCAGAAGTGAAAGCGTTGACAAAAGAATAATTCTTTACAATACGAGTATTATACATTACATAAAATAATATATAAAATTAAATATGTTTTTTGAATATAAGAACATAAAGTGACGTTAACATGATATCAAAAATTGAAATTAAAAGGCTACAAGAACCCATCAGAACGCAAAAAACTTTTATATTTCTTAACTTTAATAAAAAGAACTCTCTTATCACTATAATTCGTAGTGAAACATTTTTCAAATTTTAGAAAATTCAAGATGGTTTCCGAACAGCTGAAAGTTTCATATGAGATTTGCTCAAAAACGGCTCCTACGATTTTCTCTATTTTTTTTGCACAATCGTCATTATAATAGTGCTATGTAACAACAATTATCATTGCCTCATAATTTTGTTTGTTTTGGGGGTTGCCATACAAGAGAAAAAAACAATTTAAAATGTCTTGGCAGAGAAAGGGCTAACTAAAAAATATTGTTCCACAATTGAAAAGCTCTTATATATACCCACATATATAATTCATTACTTTTTTTTAAAATATATTATAAAGTATGGCCACCATACAAAGTGACAAATTTCCATAAAAAAATAATTGTAATATTTTTGGTAGCAAAACGTCTAATACCCATAAATAAACCTACAGAACGATTCGCCCAAACAAGTGCTATGTAAAAACAATAACAATTGCCTCATAAAACTTATTGTTTTGGGGATTGCCATACAAGAGAAAAGCTTGTATTACTCCCATTCTCAAAAAGCCTCAGTTGGACCCAGAAGACTTTTCAAATTTCCGACCCATCTCGAAATTGTCGTTTATATCTAAAATAATTGAAAGAATTGTGGCAATGAGACTAACTAGTTATCTACAATCTGATGGACTTTTGGCCAAGAAACAATTGGCTTTTAGACACTCTCATTCAACTGAAACGGGCATTGATCTTATTTTATCTGACCTCACTACTCAAATTGAAGAAGGAAAACATGCCATTCTCACAATGTTGGATATGAGCGCTTTTTCGAAAATGTCGATCATGATATCCTTACAATAAGATTGGAGATATTATACGGTATATCCGGAAAGGCTTTGCTGTGGCTCACCGACTACCTGAACAATTGGGGTCAGGCTGTCCAACTCCAAAACGGAATGTCCATCTTTATTAATCTCACCACAGGTGTGCCACAGGGATCCGTTCTAGGACCACTATTGTTCATCTTATATACGAAGAAACTGGAACATATAGTTGAAGGCTGGAATCTAAAATTCCATTGCTATGCTGACGAATGTCAAATTTATAACAGTTACACACCTGAACAAGCAAAAGACACTGAAACAAGGTTGGTCGGCTGTATAAACGACATTTCTTGTTGGATGGCAAATAATTAATCGATTGGTGTTGAATCCTGACAAAATCAAAGTACTCAGAATCGCTATAGCAAGAAGGATTCATTCAATCAGCCAAACACCTATAAGAATTTGTGGGAATGACATCTTTCCTTCAACAAGCGTAAAACTTCTTGGTATAGAAATAGACCGCTGTCTGAGTATGGAAGAACACGTCAGCAAGACTGTTAGAACAGGTTTTTTTAGGCTACGGCAGCTGTACTTCATCAGAAGATGTCTCCCCACACATGCCATCAAGGCCATGGTGAACTCTTTTGTTATCAGTAAACTTGATTACTGTAACTCAATATTCGCTTCCCAGCCAAAGAAGCAACTGAAGAGACTGCAGTCGGTCCAGAATGCAGCAGCGAGGCTTATATTTGGTCAGTCCAAATTTTGCCACATAACGCCTCTTCTATTTGAGCTTCACTGGCTTCCAATTTTCCAGAAGATACAGTACAAGCTGTGTGTACTCACCTTCAGAATACTAAATGGAGCAGCATCTCACTACCTGTCTGAACTGGCCACCAAAATGGATGTTACTACCCGAGGACAGACACTCAGATCCAGGGACTCAAATAAAAGTCTGCTCCAGCTGCCGCGCAGAGCCACAAGGACGGTGTTTGGTGACCGAGCCTTTAGCGTTGCTGCTCCGACGGCTTGGAATTATCTTCCTGTGACCCTCAAGGAGCTGAAGACTGAGGCAGCTTTTCGAAAAGGGCTCAAAACTTATTTTTTTCAAAGACAATTACAAAGCGCCTTTGCAGTGACTCAGTCACGAAAAGGCGCTGTATAAATGTGTATTATTATTAACAATAAATAAATTTCTTGGCAGAGAACGAGTCAACTAAAAAATAATGTTGTCCAATTGCGAATCTCTTATATATACCAACATACATGAATCTGTATTTAGGGTAGTAATCAGGTTTTATATCCAACACCAATAATTAGTGTTAGATATAAAAATACGTCTTCATCTCTAAAAACAGACGTCAGTATTTCATTTATTTACCTGGATGGCAAAAAAATGAATGAATGCGAGTGTGTGGAGATGAACGGATTCGTTATTATCTCGTGGATTCAGAGAGTGCGGGGATATTCTTATGTTAGGTGTTCTTGTATTATTATTATTAGTGTTGCAAGATGTAGTTGAGAAATTACGCAAGTTGGCAGCGGATGAAAGTGCTCCCGTAGTGTATAAAGAGCACAAGATTCATTCAATTATAAAATTAATATTGCTTAAAATAAAGTTTAAGGTTTCAAGGGAGCAAGCCACTAGCTCCAGGACTCTAAAGTCAGCTAATGTAGGCTCCGCAAGGCTGAGCTTGCCTCTCAGGGCAACTTCAACTAACTTTGGTGATCGTGCTTTTTCGGTTTCGGGCCCAATCGTTTGGAACGAATTGCCGGTTGAGGTGAGGAAAGAACGGGACAGGGCAAGCTTCAGGAGGAAGCTGAAGACGCACCTGTTTGAAAGGTCGTGACTAAAGTTTAGTGAAAGCGGCGCTTCGGAAAAAAATCAACCAAGTATATATGTATATCCCGTTTGTATCAAAACTAACAATTTGTTTGGTGGGTATACTTTTCATTAATATTTTGGAAAGTTATGATTGATTATTATGGGTACTTACTAAATTTTAAGACTCGTAGCCTAGTATTTTATATTAGGCGTTTTAGTACCAAGAATATTAGAATTATTTTTTGTATGGAAATTTGTCACTTTGTATGGTGGCTACACCTTATGATATTTTTTTGAAAAAAGAAAAGATTAATATATGTAGGTATATATAAGAGATTCTTATTTGGACACATTATTTTTTAGTAAACTCG
>OX637332.1:30831892-31081892 GCA_951799405.1 Agapetus fuscipes | reverse complement strand
AAAAGGGATTTAAACAAAATATAACCTGATATAAAATAAACATAGCACGCTTGTGGTAGTCTTGCATTTATTTGTAAATGTAATCTTTATTTTTTTTAATTTTTTTTTTTTTTTTAATGAATTCAAAACAAAAAACTGTTTATTTTCACAATAAAATTTATTTCAAAAAGATTAAAATCTTTAAAACAAATTACAAACGTTTTCGACCTAGTAGGTCATCTTCAGGTATTTTTATTTTTTATTTGTATAACCAGCGATAAAGTTTGATTATTTTTTAATCATGGTCATTTGATGTTTATTTTAGACAGCTATCAGCCAAATGTCGAATAAAACTAAATATTATACTCGTATTTGCCAAACAAGAAAAGAGAAAATGTCGAGAAGTGTAATTCGATTTATTTCGTCGAATACTTAATAAAAACTCGATTGTTGTTGTTTCTATTCGTCGAACAACTTGATTTTTTGTTGTTGTTATTCGTCGAATACTGAATAATAACTATATTTATTTCTAAAATATTTTTTAGTGTTGATCTGTTAACACAGTGAAAGTCCATTTTTATAAATATTTAAAAATATAAATGGTAAAACATTGTTTTAATTCACTTTATTATTTTTGTTTAT
The DNA here is from genome assembly GCA_951799405.1 of Agapetus fuscipes. Lineage (NCBI taxonomy): Eukaryota > Metazoa > Arthropoda > Insecta > Trichoptera > Glossosomatidae > Agapetus > Agapetus fuscipes. The sequence goes on along the minus strand of OX637332.1, from coordinate 31,081,271 downwards.
GCTCGAATATTTTCGCCTAATGAGGCATCTTCAAGAGCAGAATAGTTACAAATATATTTTTATAAAATAATGTTCAAAACAATTTTCAAAACAATTTTTTTTTCTCTCCCAAAACAAAAGCAAAATTCATAGATATTTTTTTTTTTTAAACACAAATGTAAGATTCAAAAATGCATTATTGTTAGGTTAGGTTAGGTTAGGTTAGGTTAGGTTAGTTTTGATTTGATTTGATTTAATAATAATAACAAAATAATAAAAAAATATTGCAATATTGTATATTTATTTCTTGTTGTTTTTGTTATTCGACGAAAACCGAATAATAACTTGATTTTTATTTTATTATTGATCGAATACCGAATAACAACATGATTTTTTGTTGGTATTCATCGACAACCAAATATTAACTTGATTTTTGTTGTTGTTACTCGTTGAACACCGAATAATAACTTGATTTTTTTTTTGTTATTCGTTCAAAACTGAATAACTTTATTTTTTTTTGTTATTCGTTCAAAACTGAATAACTTGATTTTTTTTTGTTATTCCCCGAAAACCGAAAAATAACTTGATGTTTGTTGTTGTTACTCGTTTAACACTGAATAAGTAATAACTAGTATTTTTTTGTTATTCGTTCAAAACTGAATAACTTGATTTATTTTTTGTTATTCGTTCAAAACTGAATAACTTGTTTTTTTTTTGTTATTCGTCGTACACCGAATAATTATTTGATTTTTGTTGTTATTCGACGAATACCTTATAATAACTCTTGATGAAGCCGCCTACATTTGGTTAGCAGCAACCCGCACACGCCAAATAACAAACACAAAAAACCGCTCCCCGAACACTGATCGCACGAAAATATCCAATTAGGAAAATAATAACATGATTCGTCGGAAAAACCTCATAAAACAGGTGAATCTCCCTTTGTTGCGTAGCCAAGCTCCGGCCTTCATAATTTTGGTTTTTCATCTTTACAGCGACTTACCTAATCTAATTTAATCTAATCTAAGTTGCAAAGATATGTTACATTGGAGATTCACATTACATGCATTCTCACAACCAGACACGTACAAGTTCGCGCTTGCACATGCCTCATGTGAACCTACAACCTAAAAACAAAATCTCAAATGGACATACACCCTGCAACTCTTGCCGTCCTTCCCTGAAACTGAGGTGACATTGGCAAAGTGAACCATTTTTTAATATACCCGTGTTGAATATTTTGTATTCTTACGCAACGCAACTAAGCTACACATATAGTGTAACTTTTTGCCCGAAGGGGTCGCATATGGCGCTTCGGGACCTGTTTATTTTAACAGGTAAGGGGGCCGGCCTCACACCAACCACTTTCAGTTGTGGGGGTTTCCCAGCTCCCGGGGGGGCTGGTTCTCATTTCTTGTGAAGGCTGAGTAAACCTTTGAGATCAAACCCTTGCTCTCGGCATGGAATGCAAGCACTCTACCAATTGAGCTATCGACCTTTTTACGAGCTTGATCGTCGTCGCTACAAAGCGCCAATTCTCAAGCAAGACACAGTTGATGTAAGGCTGGATGGACCTTTGGTGACCGGTCATTGGTAAAGGTTTTATGAATTTTTCAAGCCAGCGAAGAGCAAATTTGAAAATATAAATGATATATTTTTTGTGCTCTGCCGGGAATCCAACCCACAACCTTCCCATTCAGAGTCCGAAGTGTTACCACTGAACTACGGACCGGTCATACATTACTAATAATAATAATATTAGAATGATTAATTCAGTGAGCGCTATTTTTGTGTGTATCACCCCTCAAGAGCCCTCTGCGAGCTTGGTCGTTGCTGTAGAAAGCGCCGATTGTCAAGTAAGACCCAGTAACTATAAGGCTGGATGGACTTTTAGTGACCGATCTTTGGTAATGAAAGGTATATGCATTTGTCACCCCAGCAAAGAGCATATTTGCAAATATAAATGGTATATTTTTTGTGCTCCGCTGGAATTTGAACCCACAGCCCTTTCATTTACGAGTCAGAAGTGTTAACCACTGAACTACGGACCGGTTCATTCTGTCGGTTCAACATTTTAACCGCAAGAATAAGCTACACGAAGACATTTCACAATTCTGTTTTGATGAAAGAGAAAGAAAATAATACACAATACATATTATGTATGTTTGCACTTACCTATATTTTTTATTCAAATCCTTAAGAGACGCTTATAAAATTGCAACGCTTGTTATGATGCTGAACTCCATGCCTAGAATATTTGGTTTTATTTTACCAATGCTACCCCGGTTTCAGGAAATGGCGACAGGAGCTGCAAAGTGTTTTTTTTAAAGGAAAGCAATTCATCAAACTATTCTGCTGGCCAAAAACAGCTATTAGGATCATCAGTTAATAATTCATTATTGTATATTTTAATGTATTATTTATTAATTGATAATAACCCAATGACATCTGTTGAACCAGAATCAAAGTTATGGTCAAATGACCCAAGCGGGGATCGAACCAGCGTTATTCTATTCCAAATACGCTAGAGAGATCAGCCCATTTGATCCCCTCGGCCATAACACCGACAACTTTTTTTATTTATTTATTTATTTATTAATATTTCTCTTCAAAATTACAGATAATTATACACATTTTCAAAAAAACTTAAAAGAGAAACCCACATAGGCATAGCATGTGCGTGGGTATACAAATATACGACCACGACACGTTTAGTAAGATCACGCATACGCATGCTACCTGTGTACAAACATAAGAAAATCCCCAATCTTATCTTATCTAATCTAATCTAAGTTGCAAAGATATGTTACATTGGAGATTCACATTACATGCATTCTCACAACCAGACACGTACAAGTTCGCGCTTGCACATGCCTCATGTGAACCTACAACATAAAAACCAAATCTAAAATGGGCACACATCCTGCAACTCTTGCCGTCCTTCCCTGTAACAGGGGTGACATTGGCAAAGTGAACCATTTTTACAGCATGGGTGGTCAGCCGCATACCAACCTATAAGTCAAGGAACATATACAACAAATTACATTTTATAAATCAGTAAATAATAATATTATCAAAACTAAACAGAAAACAAATTACAATTTATCAAACCCTAGCCGCCAACATTACAGATCAACCGCCATTTCTTTCTGTTCTTGCATACTTCTTTCAGTTCCTCCAGAGTCATAACCTTTTCATACAGGCTCTTCTTTTATTATGACTGCCGCCCTTCCCTAAACCATGGTCAGCTTCATACCAACTTATAAGTCAAGGAACAATTAATATGATTTGAAATTAAGAGTAGTTTAAATTTAATGACATCTGGAATGAAGGTTTTTCTCAAACAATATGCAGTTACAGAGTCGTGTGTTGTTTCGTATTATTATTCGTGTGGTATGTTTTATTACATCTTTTTTTGCGTAACAGCTAAAATTTGATTACTCCTTGTTGCGTTGGCTCGGAAATTGTCTTGATAAACTGGTTTTATTGCCGTGAGCCCTACTTATGAACATGCCAGTGAGATTTACAGACGCCATCTTTTGTGTTATGAAAATTTAAACTGGCTTTCATTCTGAATCACCCACATTTGAGGATATAAATATCTAATTGGCATTGTTAAAAAAATGTTATTTACTGAATCGCACAGAATACGAACCTGTAAATCAAGGAACAAGGGTGTCAGAAATGATTTCCCATTTCGGTGTTTATTTCAAACCTAAAATAAAAATACCGGCAACGTCTAGTCAGCCTTCACAAAAAATATTAATAGCCCTTTAAGGAGCTGGCAAACCCCCACTTCAAATGAAGTGGTTAGCGTAAGGTCGGCCTCTTTGCCTGTAAAAATTAGGTACGACTCGACAAATGTGACTCCTGCGAGGAAAACTCGGCAAGAAGTTACACTATATATATGAACCTTAGTAGCGTACATTTGTCCTTTGTTGATAAAATATCTTTAAATTAGATTTATAACAGTTATTGCCTCAATATAAAATTAAAATAAAACTAATTGCCCAAATCGATTGTACGTATTCATTGTTTTAATACATAAAATAAAAAAAAGTTGTTTTAAAAAGTAAAAGCATCAAAAAAATATTGGCGCATGAATAGTGATGATGATAATTTTGTCTGTTACTTTCACTAATCGATTCTCTTTGTAATAAATGATTCTGTAACAGGCGATAAGCAAACAGGCCGGGGGCCTATGAGTGTGTGTCTGTCGCATAACCGGGCTTCGGACCGGACAGCGAAAAAACGGTGACAGTTCAGAACGGCGTAGTGACAAAACGACACAAAGACGCTTGATAAAACGTAACATAACAGAACAACACATGAAAAAACATCACGTTGAAAAAACAACACAAACAATTATTTCTAATCTAATCTAAGTTGCAAAGATATGTTACATTGGAGATTCACATTACATGCATTCTCACAACCAGACATGTACAATTTCGCGCTTGCACATGCCTCATGTGAGCTATAATCTATAATCTAAGTTGCAAGGATATATTCATTTAAAGCTCTCAGATGTATGCCCACAAACCAACAAGTGTAGTTCGCGCTTACAAATGCTGAATGTGTACTTACAAATAAAATCCAAACCTCAAATGAACATAAGCCCCACAACTTTTGCCGACCTTCCCTGAAACAGGGGTGACATTGGCAAAGTGAACCATTTTTTACAGTATGGGTGGTCAGCCTCATACCAACCTATAAGTCAAGGAATGAGCCTATGAGCCTACAACATAAAAACCAATCTCAAATGGACATACACCCTGTGACTCTCGCCGTCCTTCCCTGTAACAGGGGTGACATTGTGCAAAGTGAAATCATGTTTACAGCATGGGTGGTCAGGGTTTCGCTTTCACAAAACGACATAAAGACGCTTGTTGGAACGTAAGATAACAGAACAACACATGAAAAAAAATCACTATGACAAAACAACACAGAAAATATATCACATGAAAAAACATCACCAACATTTATTTCGCTTTCATACGCCTTATGGACTCCTTCGGGAATAACTCGGTAAGAAGTTGCTCTTTATGTTAACCTATTACCTAAGCGAGGTTTTTTTTTAAATAAATTATAAAAGGTTTCAGCGGAAACTTTGTACAACTCCATTTTAAAGACTTTAAAATATGAAAACCAACACTGTTTGAATCCACTTATTTAATATTCTACTTATGAAATAAGTAAAATCAAACAGTTTTTGTTTCCATATTTTGAAATTTGTAGATTTTTTATGTAATTATGATAAGCATTAATTTTAATTTTTTAAACTTTACCAAATAATATATGCATGAGTTCCATTTTATCATATCTCACTTTATTTTTTGCCGTTTACGGTGTTTTCTGTTTTGTGATGTTTTTTTAAAGTGCCGTTTATGGTAGGTTCTGTTTTATCATGTGATGTTTTCTCTTGTGGTGTTTTGCCATTGTGATATACTTACCTGTGATGTTTCCTCTTGTGGTGTTTTGTCATTGTGATCTACTTACCTGTGATGTCTTGTCATGTGATTTTTTTTCATGTGCCGTTTATGGTATGTTCTATTTTAGATATGCGATTTTTTGTCTTGTGATGTTTTGTCAAAGTGATGCTCTGTCATGTGTTGTTCTCATGTGTCGTTATATCTTGTCTCGTTTTGTCACTGTGTCGTTCTAACATTTGAACCAAAAAAACACAAACCGAATCTGCCTCTGGCTCTATCTATTTAATTCCATTCCAATGATCGACAGGTGGAATTATTTTTGCCTACATATTATCTCGGAATAATCACTGTGGTATGAGCGGGTACCAAAAAAATGGATCAAGTGGCCTAAGATGAAACGATGCACACAAATTAATTGATATCTGAAATTATATTTTATTAATTAAACCGGTCCGTAGTCTAGTGGTAACCCTTCGGAATAGTAAATGAAAGGTCGTGGGTTGGAATCCTGGCAGAGCGCATAAAAAAAAAAAATTATACACCTTTAGGTACCAAAGATCTGTCAACAAAGGTCCATCCAGTCATATATCAACTGCGTCTTGCTTGAGAATTGGCGCTTAGTAGTGACGATAGCTCAGTTAATAGAATGCTTGCATTCCATGCCGAGAGTAAGGGTTCGATCCCCTCCGAGGGTGACAGAAATAATTTACCATTTCGGTGTTTGCTTAAACCAAAATAAATACTGGCAAGGTTTACTCAGCCTTCTCAAGAAATGAGAACCAGCTCCCTCGGAAGCTGGGAAATCCCCACTCCTACTGAAGCGGTTGGCGTGGGACTGGCTCCCTTACCCTTAAAAATAAATAAGTTCCGAATCACCATATGCGATCTCTTTGGGAATAATGTAGACAAGACGTTACACTATAAGTGCAACTTATTGGCGTTTTTTTAGGGGTAATGTTTTTAAAGTACACCAATTTTTACAGAATGGATTATCGGCCTCATCCAGCTTTATACCGTTTTTTAAGAATTCTTAGTTTAAAAAGGATTTTTAATTTATTCTTAGTGTGATGTTGCTTCTTAAATTTGATATAATATAATTAATTGAATATTCATAATTTTCTGCGATAGAACGGGGTGATTGAACTTTATTTCCTGTAAAACAAACTCAAATAAAGATCCACAATTTAATTGTTAATCTAAGAATATAATTTAACTAAACCTGTGGACAAAGGCCACTTCTGACAGCTTTGTCTCCAAAGATATTGCATTTGTCGAGTGAACTCTACTTATTTTTACAAGTAAAGGGGCCTACCTTACGCCAACTACTGAATTTTAAGTGAGTGCTTCTCTCCTTCCGGGGGATAAGGTTGACATTTCTTGTGAAGGCTGAGTAAGCCTTGCCGTTCTTGGGGTGAAGAACAACGAAACGGTAAACAATGTTTGACACATTTGGTGGGAATCTAACCCTAGCCGTTTAGATTTGAATGCAAGCGTTGTACTAACTGAAGACAGAATATAAATGAAGTGCCATTTTATAAGAAAAAATGCGATTATATTATGTAGTTTTCGAAAAAAGACAATGTCACCCCTGTTTCAGGGAAGGTCGGTAAAAGTTGTGGGGCTTATGTTCATTTGAGGTTTGGATTTTATTTGTAAGTAAACATTCAGCATTTGTAAGCGCGAACTACACGTGTTTGTTTGTGGGCATACATCTGCGAGCTTTAAATGAATATATCCTTGCAACTTAGATTATAGATTATAGATGGACATATATGATAACAAGTGACAATGTGACAACATATGTGACAACGAGTGACAAACACATTTGTGACAAAAAGTGACAGCAACATAATTGCCATATGTAAACTGGTGAAAAAAATACTTCTGCCAAGAATTTTCGACTTTCGTACAAAATATTTTGTTATTAAAATTAAACTCTCAACTCTGACTGACCAAAAAAAAATGGCAGTTGATCTGAAATGTTGGAGGCTAAGCATTTAAACATTTAATTTTATATTGATTTATTTCTGATTAGTTTATGTATTTTATAATTTCTCATATTGCAGAATTTCTGTTTTTTTCTGTTACATGACATATAGGTTGGTGTGTGGCTGGTCAACCTTCGCCAACGTCAATCCTCATTCAGTGAAGGTCGGCGAGAGTTGCAGGGCTTATGTTCATTTGATATTGGATTTTATGTTGTAGGACCACATGCGCGAACTTACTCGTGTCTCCTTATGATAATGCTGGCCACCCCTAGCGAAATGGCGACAGAGTTACAGTTACAGGTAATATAAATCGTACACGTCATATATCTTTGCAGCTTAGATTATGGATAGTTTAGTAGAAAACTATAAATATTTTGTACGTAGGTATCATTTTATGTATATTAATTTTCTTAGAACAGTTATGAAATGAAAACAACTTTTGTAATGATCAATTTAAATCAGGATATGTTTGTCATTGACTCAAAGGTCCGGTTGTATAAGAGCTTCTTGGAAGTTATTTATCAAATCATCTGATTTCTAACATTCATGAGATTATATTCTAAGTTGCTTCATGTGTTGATTTTTTGAGGTCCACACTCCTTCACTATAGGTTGGTATGAGGCTGACCACACATCAGTGGCGAAGGGTGCCATGCCAGCCGGTTCCCATCGGCTTCCTCTATCAAAATGATGTAACAAAGTAGTAAAAAAATATAGGCACAAAGTAAAAAAATACTTTTACAACCAAAGAAACAATACGTATTTTATCCCAATTGAAACTATGCAGTCTACTTTATTATCATTTTTGCCTCATTTTAAACGGGAAACCGATTGGAATCGGCTTGTATGGCACCCTTCGCCACTGCCACACAAACTGTAAACAATCGTTCTCATTGCTGATGAGCCTTCAATGTCAATACATCTTTGCAGCTTAAATTTACACGTAAATGTCTCAACACATTTTTAGTAGACCGGTCCGTAGTTCAGTGGTAACACTGCGGACTCTGAATGGAAGGTTGTGGGTTCAATTCCCGGTGGAGCACAAAAAATATACCATTTATATTTTCAAATTTGCTCTTCGCTGCGTTAAAAAATTCATAAACGTTTACCAATGACTGGTCACCAAAGGTCCATCCAGCTTTTCAGCAACTGGGTATTGTTTGAGAATTGGCGCTTTGTAGCGGCGACGATCAAGCTCATAAAAAGGTCGATAGTTCAATTGGTAGAATGCTTGCATTCCATGCCGAGAGCAAGGGTTCGATCTCAAGGCTTACTCAGCCTTCACAAGAAATGAGAACCAGCCCCCCCGGGAGCTGGGAAACCCCCACTTCACCTGAAAGTGGTTGGTGTGAGGCCGGTCCCCTTACCTGTAAAAATAAAAAGGTCTCGAATCGCCACATGCGACCCCTTCTTCGGGGATAACGCAGGCAATAAGTTACACTATATGTGTAGCTTAGTTGCATAAGTTAATTCTATTTAAAATTGTAAAATTCAATTGATCAAATATATGTATCAATTACAAATTACAAAGCAAAGTAAACCGATGTTAAGAAGTGTTTAGCTTTCCAATGGATTTTTTTATGAATCCATCAGCCGTCAAAAGCATAATGACTAACTTGATTTTTTCACTCCATTTTCAACACATAATACCCCGAGTATTGAACACTCGGTACATATAATGTGTACTCAACCGTCACGTTAACAGTGTGTATATAAGTTAAACTAAAACAGTCAATAGAAGCGCTTTTGTAGATTCCATAGACTTTTCTATTTACACGTTTTATGCTTCGAGTACTCGCAGTTATTTATGGTTCGTCACCTTCGAATGTGCTCGACAATATATGTAATTTATTCAACATCTCAGTAAGTACCCCAAGTTGAAAAAAAATACGTTTTAACGCAACCAAAGCGTTTGACAAATTATTATCAATGTTAACTTAAACAGCGCTACTTGAGCGCTTTTTACTTTTGTGACATTTTTTAGTGAACACTATGTTTGAGTTGACTAAAAGTTTTTTACTCGGAGTACAGAGAACTTAAATTGTGTGAAATGCGTCTCATTTTTAGTATGTAAGGACCAAAAATAATGGCGGTTGATCTGTAATGCTGACGTTTAAGGCTAAGGCTTTCAAAATTTTAATATTCACCTGTTTCTTTTTATAGAATATAATTTGTAGGTTTTAATTTTTAATTGTTTAGTGATTGTTTGTTTTATATCCTTAAATGTAATTAATTGTTTGTATTCCTTGACTTATAGGTTGGTATGAGGCTGACCACACATACTGTAAAAATGGTTCACTTTGCCAATGCCACCCCTGTTTGAGGAAAGATCGGCAAGAGTTGCAGGGCTTATGTTGATTTAAGATTTGGGTTTTAATGTTGTAAGTCCACATGCGGCATGTGTTAGCGCGAACTTATACATGTCTGCTTGTGGGAATGCGTTTTATAAGAATCTTAAATGATATATATATTTACAGCTTCGATTTAGAAGCATTCACCTCAGTTTTACATAATTTTTTAAAGGCTATCCCATAACGATGCCATCGCATCACATTCCTCAAGTCGGAGTATAACTCTAATTAACTCCGCTGATACAGATTTATCTTACATTAATTTAGAATCTCTTTTAAAGTTCTCGTCAAAGAGTTCTACTCAACTTAATGACTGTGTCAGGTCGCTTTTTGAAATATTAATGGCATACATCCTTTTACATAAGTGGCCGAGGTGGCTGATCAACTTTTACTGGTTGTAGGTATGTTCGCTCGTGGGCCTAGTTCGCAACTACCGGCACTTCTATAATCTGTAATCTAATTTGCAAAGATATATTAATATTTAAGGCTCATATCAAATGCATATGATGATGAGTTGATGATTTTTTTATAGCGCCGTTTCGTGATGTAGTCATTCCAAGGGCGCTTGTGCATGTGATGCCAGAAATTTGCTTGTCTTCAGTGCATTCCGGAACTTTCTCTTGGTCCTCTAGCTCTTTCACATGATGTGGCAGGTGATTCCAGGCCAAAAGACAAGCAGAAGTGGACGTGGTTGAGGGTTTTCACAACCTGCGGCCACTTTGTTACAAAAAATAACTTTTTCAGAGTATCAGCACATAAAAAAAAATCATATCGACGGTTAAAAGGAAGAAGAGATTAGACAAGTTTAAAAGGCAATAGGGCATAAGCGACATAAACTAAATTGTTTAGGAGAGCACTTTAAAGTTTGACATTGCAGAAAAATGCCATAACTTTTTTAATTTTTTATCATATCGTTAAAATCAAAACAGCTCAAAAATAAAAAAAATATTGGCATTCCTATTAATGTGGTTTTACGATAATTTTATTTTACAAGCGCCTTTAGGACAACAAAGGCCAAAATCTTGCCGGTTACACCAAAACCTTACTTCGAAAACGCAGTTGTTTGCTTTAGCATAAACAGCAAAAAAAAAAGCATCGTAGAGCTATGGGAGTGAGCGCATTAGAAAGAACGGAATTTTTTAAGTTGGATAGCATTCATAACTCATTTTTGACCAAAACGTCGCTTATTCTTCCATACATACATACATACACTTCCTTTTAACCGTCAATATAGATTGCACGAATAAATTTTAAACTCGATCAAACTTTTATTCCAGGGTGTTTTTTTGATAATTAGGATTCCAAGGCGGCACTGACAATTGATTTACGAAATATTGCAGTGTTTTGTTATGTTAGCTTTGAAATCAAAACAAACGCTGTAACTGAAAGCTTCAGAAACACCAAATTTATGAAATTACCAGAAATCCAGCTAGTTAGAATATTGATTTGCAGAATGCTTTGAACAGACATGTTAGAATCAATTGATTTGAAGTGATGAATTTATGTTTATTGCGAATTTCAAACTATTGAAGCGAATGGCAGAGCATCATTGTAACTAGGGTAGGTACATATTATAATGGCATAATGCTGATGTGCATGAACAGCCTACACAGATTAATTTTCCTTCAACTGCAGCGAAGAGAAAAGGGAACGGGGAGATACAGGAATACTCCAAAGAGTAGTGAGTGACATGAAATGACTATTACTATCTATCTATCGAAATATCTATCATTTATGTTGAATGGTACGAAAGTTGAAATTGTGGATGAATTTAGATACTTGGGAAGTATGTTTGAGAAGAATGGAAAGATGACAAGAGAACTTGAGAATAGGGTGTTGCAAGGGATATGAATGTATTGAAAGAGGTATGTAAGGATAGGAAAAAATGGAGGCAACTCTGCAGAGGCTCTGGCCAACCCTAGCGGAATGGCGACAGAGTTACAGTTACAATCTAATCAAAGAGTCATAATAAAAGGAGGACTTGTATGAAAAAGGTTATGACTCTGGATGAAATAAAAGAAGTATGCAAGGGCAGGAAGAAGTGGCGGCTAATCTGCAATGTTAATTTGTAATGTTGGTTTTTTAATTTGCTAAATTTTTTGCATAGGAATTTTTTAACTTTTTTTGTATAGATTTCTTTTTAAGGTTTTGTTCTTTTTTATATTTAAATGTAATTTATTATTCGTATTCCATGACTTATAGGTTGGTATGAGGCTGACCACCCATACTGTAAAAAATGGTTCACTTTGCCAATGTCACCCCTGTGTCAGGGAAGGTCGGTAAAAGTTGTGGGGCTTATGTTCATTTGAGGTTTGGATTTTATTTGTAAGTACACATTCAGCATTTGTAATCGCGAACTTCACGTGTTGGTTTGTGGGCATACATCTAAGAGCTTTAAATGAATATATCCTTGCAACTTAGATTATAGATTATTATAGAATCTAAGCTGCAAAGCCATGTTAACAGCTGAGGCTCACATTAAATCCATGTTCGCAGACAAGCACATGTAGGTTCGCGCCTACACATTCTACATGTGTGCATACAAATAAACAAAACCCCACATTAACATACACCTTACAACTCCTGCCGCCTTTTCCTGAAACCGGGGTGGCATTGGCAAAAGTGAACTAATTCTTACAGCGCGGGGGCTAGCCTCATACATACATACATTGCACAGATGTATTAACCGGGTGAGCTCGCGCTTACAAATTCTGCATGTGCACTTACAAAATAAAATCAAAAACCTCAAATGAACATAAACCGTGCAACTTTCAATCTGCAACTGCAAAAACCGACCTTCCCTGAAACAGGGGTGACAAAGGCAAAGTGAACCATTTTTCACAGCATGGGTGCCATCCTCATATCAAAATTTAAGTCAAGGGATACAAATAAAAAATGACATTTCAGTATACAAGATTTTAAATGACACTTTATAAGTTTATTCTTTAGTTCAGTAAACATAAAATGGTATCGTAGGTACTATACAGCATTTTTTCTTTCATTCCCTTTTCAAGTTCACAGTCCTCGACTGTAACTAATAGTCTATCGCTTCAGCAGTTGCATTTTTTTATCGTCTCTTTTTTAACACGCTGTTGCTTGGGCGTCATCACGGCAATCAAGGTCTTAGCGTGTTGTTGTCATGGCAACGGCAATCATCGTCATCATTCCCCTCCCACTCGTCCTCCCGTCCCCCGCAATACACCCCCTTCCGTGTAATTTTGTTAAAGTTCACTGGTTATTGATTGACTTATGATTGTTAGGTGGGAGCCATCAGGGATCTGTGATGAAAGCACTTACGCTAGAGAGATTAAACATTCATTAAGGTCAATTTTATAATACGAATCACAGTGAGAAAAGCAAACCGGAATAGCAAGGAAATACCCTAGATACGTATAATGGAAGATTGATATTTTTAATGACGATATTTTTAAATAAGAATTGGTTTTCTGTTGGTTTTTGATGTCCATACATATTATAATTTGTTAATTTACAAAATGTAATTTATTGTGTATGTTCCTTGACTTATAGGTTGGTATGCGGCTGACCGCAGATGCTGTATAAAATTTTTCACTTTGCCAATGTCACCCCTGTTTTCAGGGAAGGTCGGCAAGAGTTGCAGGGTGTATGTCCATGTGAGACTCATATATTTTGCAACTTAAATTAGATTAGAGATTGGATTCGAAAGAATGACAGTTTTCAATAATACAAAATTACAACAGATATGACCGGTCCGTAGTTCAATGGTAACACTTCGGACTCTGAATGGAAGGTTGTGGGTTCGAATCCCGGCGGAGCACAGAAACCATTTATATTTTACAATTTGCTCTTCGCTGGGTTGAAAAAAATCATACAACTTTACCAATGACCGACCACCAAAGGGCCATCCAGCCTTACAGCAACTGGGTGTTGCTTGAGAATTAGCGCGTTGTAGCGACGACGACCAAGCTCGTTAAAAGGCCGATAGCTTCATTGGTAGAATGCTTGCATTTCATGCCGAGAGCAAGGGCTTGATCTCAAGGTTTACTCAGCCTTCACAAAAAATGAAAACCAGCCCCCCCGGGAGCTGGGAAACCCCCACTTCAACTGAAAGTGGTTGGTGTGAGGCCGGCCCCTTTTACCCGTAGAAATAAATAGGGCCCGAATCACCACATGCGACCCTCTTTGGGGAACACGCAGGAAAGAAGTTACACTTTATGTGTAGCTTAGTTGCATTTGCGTTATTTTTTAGATCTGGATTTGTATGCAAGTGCTGTTAGCTGTAAATAATATATTGTCTTCAATCAAAGTTGAAAAGGTACAATAACATTTAAAAGTCATATAAAATGCATGCCTACAAACAGACACGTGCAAGTTCGCACTTACAAATGCTGCATGTGCACTTACCAATCAAAAACCAAACCTCAAATGAAGATACACAGAAGACGTGTCTGTTTGTGGGCATGCATTTATTATGAACTTTTAAATGTTCACATATCTTTGGATCTTAGATAATAGGCATAAAAATTACATCGTTAAAAGAATCTCCATGCATTTCTAGAAATTGTTGAAATTAATCATAGAATTTAAGTATTTTTTATCGGCCTTATAATCGAGAAATTTACAATTAATGAAAAAAAATCAAGAACAAAAAAAAATACCTGTATTTAATAAGTAATTTAAAAGAAATTCAAATTGGTGCTTAGGCATTTTTAAGGATTTTTTAAGACCAACAAAGCATTTAATATTTTCCTCAATAATAAGTCACCAAAATTTATTTCAATTTCAACCCATCTAATGAATAAGAACAAATATGCTTATTATGTAATCGGTCCAAAGTGTGTGTTATTACACAAAAGGAAACCGACATTTGATTACGAAATATGTCCGTGCAAAATGATATACGCCGCAAAAATTAACGATTACAAAAGTAAATTTTGCCATAAATTCATTTGATTTATCGGTTCAAAACAATACAAAGAATCGCTCCACATTTTGTCGGACACTTCGTTTTTCACTTTCGTTCGCCGGGCATTACTTCCAAAGCCAGTTTCGGAGTATGTAGGTATAATATACGTCAATACTTTTCTAGCTGTCGCTCTTGAGGCCGTGATGGTGACAGGTTAGAACGGCACAGTGACAAAACGACACATGAACTAACGACACATGACATGACGACACATGGCAAAACAACACATGACAACGACACATGACATAACGACAAATGACAGAATCCTTTCCTTCCTATTATTTTATTTATTCCTTGTCTTATACGTTAGTATATATGAGGCTGACCACCCATACTGTAAAAAATGGTTCACTTTGTCAATGTCCACCCTGTTTCAGGGAAAGTCGACAAGAGTTGCAGGGCTTATGTTCATTTGAGATTGGGGCATGTGTCCACATGCGGCATGTGTTAGCACGAAATTATACATGTCTGCTTGTGGGAATGCGTTTAATATGAATCTTAAATGATACATATTATTGCAGCTTAGATTTAGATTTAAACAGAACGATACATGACAGAACGACACATGACAGAATGTCACACGACAGAACAACAATACAAGGACAAAACATCACATGATAAAACATCGTAAACATAAAAAAGAATATACCATAAACGGCACATGAAAGAACAAATCACATGACAAAACATCACAAAATCAAATCTGTGATGTTTTGTCATGTTTTGTTCTGTCATATGTGGTCCTGTCATGCGTCGTTCTGTCATGTGTTGTTTTGTTATGTCTCGTTTTGTCATGTGCAGTTTTGTCAATTAGTGTCGTTTTGTCATGTGTCGTTTTTCCATGCGTTGTTCTGTCATATTGTGTTGTTTTGTCATGTCTCGTTCTGTCATGTGCAGTTTTGTCCATTAGTGTCGTTTTGTCATGTCTCGTTTTTCCATGCGTTGTTCTGTCATATTGTGTTGTTCTGTCCTGCGTCGTGTATCGATTTGTCCCTGTGTCGTTCTAACATGGGACCGGCCATAATATACTTGCAACGTAAAACGTTACAATTATCAACCAGAAGAAAGTAAAAATGCCCGCATGTACCCGAGACCTAGTAGGAGCATAAAATATGAAATGTTCGGTCGGAGCACACAGTGCGATAGCTCGGTGAATTTTTAACGAATGATTGGGTTAGAAAACTGTGTTCTGGGAGGGTGAAAGTTAAAATTAAAATAAATGTACAATGAAATTAAAATAATACCTAATGATCTATTATCAAAGTTGCAAAGATATGTTAATATTTAAGATTCATATTGAATGCGTGCCCACTAAACAGACATGTGTAAGTTTGCGCTTAAAAATGCTGCATGTGTATTTACAAATTAAAATACAAACTTCAAATGAACATAAACCCCTTTAACTTTTGCCGACCTTCCCTGAAACACGGGTGATATATTCAAAGTGAACCATTTTTTACAGGATGGATGTTCCTTGACTTATAGGTTGGTATGCGGCTGACCACCCATGCTGTAAAAATGGTTCACTTTGAAAATGTCACCCCTGTTACAGGGAAGGACGGCGAGAGTTGCAGGGTGTATGTCCATTTGAGATTTGGTTTTTATGTTGTAGGTTCACATGAGGCATGCGCAAGCTCGAACTTGTACGTGTCTGCTTGTTAGAATGCATATAATGTGAATCTCCAATGTAACATATCTTTGCAACTTAGATTAGATTAGATGGTCAGCCTCATACTAACCTATAAGTCAAGAAACACCAATATACGTGCTGACTATACGTATATTGTATGTGTATGAAGAATGGTCGACAAATGTAAATAATATTGCACGCACAACTTAGATTAAACTAGGAGGAAGGAAAAATATGAAATAATGCCGCGGTTATATATGTTGTTACCATTCAACTTCTAATATCGAATAAATTGATACCATGGTGCTGGTATTATAAGCACTAATCCAATACTACAAGATGTCAATTACTTATTACGTATCTGCATGAGTATTGTACTGTTTGGTGTCCGGCCGATAGCTCAGTCGGTAGAGGTCTTGCATGCCATGCCGGGAGCTCGGGTTCGAATCCCACCGAGGGTGTCAGAAATGATTTCCTTGGTGTTAATTTCAAGCCAAAATAAAAAAAAAACCGGTAAGGTTTACTCAGCCTTTACAAGAGATAAATACCAGCCCTCTCGGGAGCTGAGAAACCCCCATTTCAAGTGAAGTGGTTTGCGTAAGGCCAACCCCCTTACATGCATAAATAACTAGGTTTCATTCGTCAAAAACGCGGCAAGATGTTGCACTACATATATGCATAGCTAAGTTTGGTAAAAAATATGCAGGGGTTGTTAAAAAATACCTGTATTTTCCCTCCTACTTCTTATGTACAATCACATAAACATAGATCACTTTAAAAGCAAATTAATTATTTATTCAACCACATAAAATAAAACAAAACAAAGCTTTGTTATTTTCTAAAATTCATCCTCAGTCGTCATGCAAAGAGGGTTTCTCTGAAGATGTTGGCTACGTCGCTAACAAAACGTCGAGAATAATGCTTCTCTTATATTCTTAATAAGTTCTCCTATAACGGTGCGTCTAATTCCTGAATATTATTTTGTTAGTTATTATAATTGTATGTGTAAGAAGTAGTTATTATAATTGTAAATAAATTCTAAAAAAAACAGATTGAGTAACATGATGTTTAACTGATTTTGTGCATCTTTAATTCACATAGATTCATAAGAATCCGCAAAGTCGTAGAGGAACTTTTATGTGTAATCGTGCAGAAAGGACGCTATAATATATCTATAATCTGTAATCTAAGTTGCAAGGATATATTCATTCAAAGCTCTCAGATGTATGCCCACAAACAAACACGTGTAGTTCGCGCTTACAAATGCTGACTGTGTACTTACAAATAAAATCCAAACCTCAAATGAACATAAGCCCTGCGGCTGCAACTCTAGCCGACATTCCCTAAAACAGGGGTGACATTGGCAAAGTGAACCATTTTTTACAGTATGGGTGGTCAGCCTCATACCAACCTATAAGTCAAGGAATACGCTCACTAAACAAATCCGCATTCGGTTTTTTATGCTTTAAAAAAAATTAAAACATATTATGTACCTTTACATGCATGTTTGCTAAATTAATTTTGATTATTGTATACATGATTTTTTCCTTAATTTGTTATTACTATTGTATTGTCAACAATTTACTCGAATCGAGTGATATTTTCAAGGGCGTATTCATAGTCCAAGGCGTGTTCCGCGTTTCTCATACACTTTTTTTTCCACTCTCGAGCGAAGATCTGGCCCCCCCAGGTTTCCATCTAGAATGGAGGGAGACAAGACGGCGGGCAGACTCTAGACGGTCCTCAGTCAATACAAAACTCTACTGCCAATAAACACACTCTACTGAAGACACCGATATACCAACACGATACCTGCTTCTAAATCAGGTGCGTACTTCAATCACAATTATATCGATCTATTATTTCGTTAACGATACGATGAATCAAGTCAAAAGAAATACTAAATCAAAACATGTTTATGCATTATTTGTTTTCAAGTTACGCTTTTATAACAAACATTTAACTAAAAAAAACATTATAACAAATTAAACAAATAAATTAAAAATATGTTTCGATATTTGAATGAAATTTAAAGTATTTTGTGTTCACTAAATTATTGTTGTGTTTAAAATTAAATGACTGTTTAGATTTGTAAGATTGTTTTGATTTTATTAAATTAAAAAATATGTCATCTAATTTTTATTTTAATATTTTACACAATTTGTGTGTGCGTTTTTGTAATGGAGTGATATAAATTGACGTATACATAAATATAAAGCTCGTTAAAATGCACTATATTATTTTTATGACAGTATATTTTGCATTCTGTTTAGATCATTGCTTTACTGGTGCATGCCTTGGTAGGTTGTAATTGAAACGACATGGCAACAGTACTTTTGTCTTATATAAACAATATGATAAAATTATTGCAAAATTCAAATCATTCTGTCAATAAAACTTTTATTTTATGTTTCTTACTCCAAATAGTAAATAAATGTATAATCTGAATTTTGTTTATCTTTGAAATCAAGAAAAATAGTAAATACATAATCTTATTTCTGTTTGACTTTGGAAACAAGGAAAATTGTAAATATATAACCTTAATTTTGTTTATCTTTAAAAACAAGTAAAATTAAAACATATAATCTTTGTTTCGTTTATCTTTGCATGTTAAAAATGAAAGAAATGATTAAAATTGTTTTAAAAATTAGGGATTTCAATAAAATAATAATACTAATAAACGTTCTGTAAATCTATTTTTCGGCGGGAAAAAAAATTGTATGCCTATTCCCTAGCCACCCGGCCGTCAGAATTCAGAATTTTGTCTATGACAATTCATGTATCGATCTCAAAATAATAAATAGGTGTAAGTCGCGTCAAAATAAATGCAAACCTTATTTGTTAAAACACCTTTGTTGAACCTGTCAAATACTTAAAACCTGTACTAACCTTTATTCAAATTATAGATTTATAGTTTAATTATTTTATTAAATACCATATCAAACGTGGGATACCAAATTTATCGGTATATTTATGTTCATAAGTAAATTTCTACCATTAAATCAAAGCGATTTTCACACAAGGAAAACGATCAATACGTATTATATTAATTTTGCATAACACTCGGCGACAAACGATATACTTGTACCTTTTCATTCATTTAACATTTCCTTTTTAAATTAAATATTTACAATATTCAAAATAATGTCAAATTTTACACGCCAACTATATGAGTCATATACATAGAATCAAAGGCAGCTCATTTTGTTTTTTTCTTCGAAAATAAGAAAAACACAGGAAATGATTGCCATTATTTTGATACGTATATTTACCTGATAGAAAATAAACCAAGATCGCTGTCTACGATACACAACGACTTTTATATTGAAAATAAAAACGAAAGAATTTTCGACAAAAAATCAAATGAGAACTCAGTAAATTCACATGTTAAAAAAGTGTGAGTTCTTTCTTGTTCCGTCAACAAGAAGGTCTCATGAAGAAACTGGTTAAGACTCGTATAACGTCAATATTGAAAAATTATAAGTATTTCAGCTAACGGTTTGTGCTCGTGAAAGCAATTTTTTTTTTATTACGCTGCGCATATACTGTAACTTTTTGCCGCGCGTTTCCCCCAAAATGGTCGCATTCGGCGGGTGGAACCTATTTTTTATAGGCAATGGGGCTGGCCTTACACCAACCACCTCAGTTGGAGTGGGTGTTTCTCATCTCCCGAGAGGGCTGGTACTCTTTTTTTTTGAAGGCTGACTAAACTTTGCTGGTATTTTATTTTGGGTTTGAAATAAACACAGAGACGGAAAAAGATTTCTGGGAAATGGGATTCGAACACGAGCTCTCGGCGTGGAATGCAAGCATTGTACCAACTGAGCTATTGACCGAAATATAATAATCTATAATCTAAGTTGCAAGGCTATATTCATTCAAAGCTCTCAGATGTATGCCCACAAACAAACACGTGTAGTTCGCGCTTACAAATGCTGATTGTGTACTTACAAATAAAATCCAAACCTCAAATGAACATAAGCCCCACAACTTTTGCCGACCTTCCCTGACACAGGGGTGACATTGGCAAAGTGAACCATTTTTTACAGTATGGGTAGTCAGCCTCATACCAACCTATAAGTCAAGGAAAAGGAAATGACTAAATACTCTTTGCATTATTTAAAAACGTGAATTATTGCAATGCAAGCACTTGAATTGTTAATTTACATCAAACTAACTTTTATTTGAGTAAGCGCTAGTTCAGACACGGCGGGAACCGCGCGTTTACGAATCGCGCGGTTTCAAACCGCAAAATTGTGATGCTATTCAGACACGCGCGGTTAGTATGCGATTCGTCAGTTTCTAAATGGAGGTCGACGAAGAAGTGTGCTTACTGTGGTTGCTCCTTAAAAAAAAGAAAAGAAAAAGGCGGTATTGGGTGCATCCAATATTACGTGACCGACTAGTACATGGTCAGTTCGTAACGTTATATCCCAAATTAAGAATGTATGATAACAAATTTTTTGACTATTTGAGAATGTCAATAAAATCTTTTGATGAACTAATTGAACTGATCAGGCAAGATATTTCATGCTCTGAAACGCATTTGAGGCCAAGCGTGTCACCGGAAGAGAAACTCGTAATAACTTTAAGGTAAGATTTATTTATTGTTCTTCAAAATCAGCATAAATATTTTCTATAACTGTAGAGGACTGAGAGCCAGAACTAAATTGCGATGGTGACGGTGACGGTGCCGGAACAGGAGAAGATGATCCAGATGTAGTAAAATATCCTTGCGGGCTTGTATACTGTTGTCCTTGCCAATACGTAGGTGTGATCTGCTGAGTATTGTAGCGAACAGGGGGTGGTAAGCTTTGTCCTTTTTGTATCACTTGAAGTAATTCAATTTTGGTTGCTAAACGCCTATTTTCTGGTACTTTTTTGAGTTCTTTATATAACGACAAACAAAAGAGTTTGTCGTCATCTTGCTTGGTAATACTATTTTCTTGAAGTTCATTCTGAAAATGTTTTCGTGACTCGATACTTTTTTCTATTAAAACAGCTATTTTTTCTTCTGGCACTTGTGTTTTCTTACGTTTAGGGGGACGTTTTTCAGTGGCTTCGGTTGCATTGGCGTTTAGTTCACTTGTCTCCTCACTTTGCCTTTCATTCTGTTCTTCAATATTAGTTGTAGTGTCTTTATTACTTACACTATTCTGCAGGAAAAATAATCTTGAAAAATACATGTATCGGGCTCCTTTACAAGCACCTGAACCAGAAGGAGTTGTTTTTTCTTTTTTGTATTCTTTATTGTAGCAATCTCGTATGTTTTTCCATTTTTTTTGGAGTGTCTTCGCAATTTCCAAATATCTCCACCAACTCTTGCCAAGCTCGGTTCTTGATAATTTTATTTGAGTAATCATCACACTGAATGTCCCATATTGCAGGTCTCTTCTCCACCTCATCAATAAATAGTTCAGTGTCGAAACGATCCATGGCGAACTCACGAACAGTGACGTGCTCACCGCGCGGTATCCGCAACGCAACTGAACGCGAAGTAAAGACTCCACAGTAATAGAAACGCGCGGGAGCAGCGCGATTCTATTTTCTGGCGGTTGGGTTGCGGTAACCGCGCGGCTTGATTAACCGCGCGGTTATGTCTGAACGATTACTAACTTACTCATATAAATAAGACCCGCGCGATTTCCATGCGATTCTATAATCGCGTGGTTCCCGCCGTGTCTGAACTAGCGCTAAGATCATTCAAAAGCAAATCGATTTATTTTTTATAGGCAAAACTGTTAACTTACAAAAAATTACACGGATACACAAACATTAAAAAAATGTTGAAGGACAGAACTATGTCACAATATAATATTTTTGTGTATTACTTTAGTCGAAATATTAATCAAAATTATAAAATAAATTCAGTTCAACGTTTCTCAAAGTTTCGTTAGTGCTTTAACCAACCACTTCAAGGAAATTTGGTGGTGGGCAAAAAAGAACATACGGCCGTGAAATAAAGTAAGGTTATTTTTAAAGAAAAATGGCTCTTTTTGTGGACATCGATTACAGATCGATACTCATCATGGCTTGAATTTTTTTGTGATGGATTTTAAAAAACCCTTAAACAGTATGGTCTTCCTGATCCTTTGCCATGACCAATTGACCATCCTATCAGTGGCAAAGGTGACATAAAAGCTGGTTCCCATCGGCTTCCCTTTTAAAATGATGTAACAAAGTAGTTAAAAAATATAGGCACAAAGTAAAAAAAAACACATTTAAAACCAATGAAACAATACGTATTTTTTCCCCATTGAAACCATGCAGTCTACTTTATTATCATTTTTGCCTCATTTTAAACGGGAAACCGATAAGTATCGGCTTGTATGGCACCCTTCGCCACTGCATTCTATGGATAAGCCCATTCGCCTTTATTGTTTTTAATTTTTCAAATAATGTGAAAGCCCATTTGTATAGGTGTTGGTATGAAGCTGATAATTCATACTATAAAATTTTGGTAACGTTTTTCTAATGTCTCCCCCGTTTCGGGGAAAACCGGCAGGAGTTGCAGCGCTTACGTTTATTTGAGTTTTGGGTTTTATATTGGAAGTGTCTTCTTGTGAGCTTGCATTTAATACGAATCTCAAATTCTATTGAGTTTTATAAATGTCAAACCGCCATATAATTAATTAAATGAACATACACCCTGCAACTTTTTCCTACCTTTTCTGAAACAGGGGTGACATTGGTAAAGTGAATAATTGTTTACAGTATGGGTGGTCAGCATCATACCAACCTATATACGTAAGTCTAGGAATGCATAATACGAACTAAAGATATTTTTAGCCTTATTTTTGGTCTGCCTTAGTTTAACACAATTTTATTTTGTTCACACACATTTTGTTTTTAGTACACAGATAAACTGCATTCCGAGCCAAATGAAAGTTGGATGACTAGTAGTATAAGATTGTTACGCCGAGTAAGAAAACAGTCGAGTATTTTTACTAGAAATGCGGTTGCATCGAAAATAATTAATAACAATTTTCGTGTTATACATTTTCAGTTGATTTCTTAATTCCGTGTAACGAACACGTTACAATTAATACAATCATTATTGTGCAACATGCAAAATTCAATAATTCACGTACCGTGACTAGTTGATGAGCAGAAACCAAGCCTGGTAACAGATACATCTATAATAATCTATGTTTTGTATTCTATGTTAGTAGTCTATATTAGATTTGAGATTAATACAAAATGTATTCCCACAAGCACATAATATAATTCCGCGCTTAAACATGACGCATGTGGACTTACAATATAAAATCCCAACCTCAAATGAACATAAGCCCTGCAACTCTTGCCGACCTTTCCTGACACAGGGAGGGATATTGTAAAAGTGAACTATTTTTTACAGTATTGGTGGCCAGCCTTCAGATCAATATGAAATATCAGTTGCAGTGTGTATGTCCATTCGAGACTTGGTTTCTATATTGTAGGTTCACATGCGGCATGCGCAAGCGCGAACTTGCCCGTGTCTGTTTCTGACAATGCATGTAATGTGAATCCCCAAATGTTTCATATCTTTGCAATTTAGATTACATTTGATTAGAAGTCCGGTCGATAGCTCAGTGGGTAGAGTGCCTGCATTCTATGATGAGAGCTCGAGTTCGAATCCTACCGAGGTTGTCAGAAATGATTACCTGTTTCGGTGTTTATTTCAAACTAAAAATTAAACACCGGCAATGTTTACTCAGCCTTCACAAAAAAAGAGTACCAGCTCCCTCGGAAGATGGAAAACCCTCATAACTGAAGTGGCAAATTATTGCTGACACCCTCGGTGGGTTTCGAACAAGAGATCTAAGACTTTAATGCAAGCACTCTACCAACTGAGCTTAGAATTTAATCAACGACGATACCATGTTGAAAGCACCGGTTCTCATTAGATCACCGAAGTTAAGCAACATAGGGCACGGATGCTACTTGGATAGGTGACACCTAGGTATACCGCGTGTTGTTGGCATTTCTTGGGCCGGTCCGTATTTCAGTGGCAACACTTTGGACTCGTAAATGGAAGGTTGTGGATTCGAATCCCAGCGGAGCATCAAAATATACCATATACATTTCCAAACGTGCTCTTTGCTGGGTTGAAAAATTTATAAACCTTTACCAAAGACCCGTCACTGAAAGGTCCATCCAACCTTACAACAACTGGGTCTTGCTTGAGAATCGGCGCTTTCTAGAGCGACGATCAAGCTCGCAGAGGGCTCTTGAGGTGTGATACACACAAAAACAGCGCTCACCAAATAAATCATCGTAATACTATTTTTATTATTATTATGAGCTATCGACCGGACAATATTTAACACACTATCCTTTGGATTAACTTTACCATGTTATAGGCTTGTAAATTATAAGTTATGATAAATTGATTCTGCTTTGAATTGCCACTTCTGCGCCTCGAGTATAAAACACCGAGTTAAACTCACCTCGATTTCGTGAATCGAAAATGTATGAAATACACAACGGCACTGCTAGAGGGTGATTTAGTTTTTGTACATTTTTTCGATTTACGCAATCTAGGTGAGTTAACATAATGATTTATACTAGGAGCACTGGTAACTTGTTTAGTTTCGGTCTTAGGATGAAAGTTAAACGTTACATGGAGAAGAGTGAAGGTAGGTACCTACTCGTACTTATGTACTCGCAAATACATATTTCCGTAGATCATTTTACACTACAATTTAAGTCTATCTATAATCTCTATAATCTATAATCTAAGTTGCAAGGATACATTCATTTAAAGTTCTCAAATGCATGCCCACAAACAAACACGTGTAGTTCGCGCTTACAAATGCTGAATGTGTACTTACAAATAAAATTCGAACCGCAAATGAACAGAGCCCTACAACTTTTGCCGACCTTCCCTGACACAGGGGTGACATTGGCAAAGTGAACCATTTTTACAGCATGGGTGGTCAGCCTCATACCAACCTATAAGTTAAGGAATACAAGCAATTAATTACATCCAGTTATACAAACAAACAAACACTAGAAAATCTACAAAACATCTATAAAAATGAAAATTGATTCTTGGCCTTAGCCGCTTACATTACAGATCAGCCGCCACTTTTTTCGGTCCTTACATATTTCTTTCATTTTATCCAGAGTCATAACCTTTTTCATACAAGCTCTCCTTTTATTATGACTCTGGATATCCCGTTCATTCTATGTAGGTATATTCCGTCACATTTTGTGGCTATCTTTTTTAAATAGATTTATGAAGCGGAATTCAATTCACCAACCTATTTTACCTGGCCAGAAATAGTTATTAACATTATCAATTAATAACTCATTATTTAATATTTGAATGAATTATTAATTAATGATAAAGCAATAAGATCTGCTGAAAAGGGTCAAAGTTATTGTCAATAAGGCATGGCGTAGGCGAGGTTCGAACTTACGATTTTTTCCATAACGCAAATTCGAGGTTCGACGCTTTATCCGCTCGACCATACCAGCGATTAATTTAGAGAAAACTGGAAGAGAGAACTGCTTCCAAAAGGATCACAACCCTCAGCAAAGAGGAATAGGATGAAGAAGAAATATCATCTATCATTATCTATGTCGCATATATCATATTGACATTTCAGATGCAGATTTATGCATCTGAAATACGAGTAAGTTCACGCTTACACATAATGTATGAAATACTTATAAAATAGATCAACTTCAAATAAACATAAACCATGATTAAAGTCCTGCTGCCTTTCACTGAAACGGGGGTGGCATTGAAAAAGTAAACCAAGTGTTTTACAGCAGTTTAGAGCATATCGTAGAATAAGTTGTGATTCACTGTTTTGAGAAATATTTTATAAAACATTTTATTGTGTGTAACTTCTGATTGTAAGTGAACTACTTATAATAAAGTACTCATGACAAACTTATAAACTACAGGATTTTCACACTTTTGTAGTGTTTTCTCTCGTAGAAAATGGGAAAAGGGTGCATTATCTGTAAGCTTAAGGTATCAATATTCTACTATACTTATGTATTGGTTTAATCTTCCACATTTTAAGTGTACTTGATTACGTATTAAGTACAAGGATGCATTACTTGTATATAGATTAAAATCTTCTCTCGGGCGCAATCTCTCTATGATGCGTTACTTCATCGAACGGTGACCACGTTAATCGTGCAGCGATATAAAAATACCTAGAAAACGTTCAGTTTTTATAAGTTCAAGTAGGTATACTCCTTTAGTTTTCTGCTGCTCAACGCGTAGAAGCTATTTCATTGCTGGTACGAAATGAGCAGGAAATTTTCAAATTAGATTTACGAGTAATATCTTTTTTAGTGTCAATAACGCGAATCTGAATTCAAAGTTTATGTTCATGCGAGGTTCGGTTTATTTTGTATGTAGACTTGCAGCATGTGTAATCGCAAACTTACATGTGCCAGCTTGTGGGCGTGCATTAACCATGAGCCTCAAATGCATATATATTTTTGCAATTCAGATAATAGATTATACAGAGCCTTGGGAGGGGTTGCATCTCTTCAACATTTATCACTTTCTTCATGAATATCTACTCTTCTCTTACTCCTACTCCACAGGTTTCAATCTTTCACAATCTTACTTATTTAGTCTATCCATTCCTCCCTCGATCATTTTCTCTGTACACTTTCTTCGTTAGTCGCTCATCATCCATTCTTTCAAGGTCGCTATCTCATTGTACCTTAATGTACTTTCATTTTCATATTATCTTTTACACCACACTCCTTCATCACCCAATCATTGCGAACCAACACTTACTTTATGTTGTTCAATATCATTAGAAAATAATTTACGTATACCGATAAAACATATTCCGTAATTTATTTTAAATCTACACCCATAATTTATGCATTTTTGCTTTTATGGTCGTGTGTGTGTGTTCCTTGACTTATAGGTTGGTATGCGGCTGACCACCCATGCTGTAAAAATGGTTCACTTTGCCAATGTCACCCCTGTCTCAGGGAAGGACGGCAAGAGTTGCAGGGTGTATGTCCATTTGAGATTTGGTTTTTATGTTGTAGGTTCACATGAGGCATGTGCAAGCGCGAACTTGTACGTGTCTGGTTGTGAGAATGCATGTAATGTGAATCTCCAATGTAACATATCTTTGCAACTTAGATTAGATTAGATTAGATTAGATGGTATTTGTTATCTAATATAGTTGGATTAGCCGTATACCTTACGTATTGTTACAAAGTGAGCGTAAAAGAAGAAAATGCATGAAAAAGGTGATGGATATGAATGAATTGAAAGAGGTATGTAAGGATAGGAAAAAATGGAGGCAACTCTGCAGAGGCTCTGGCCACCCTTAGCGGAATGGCGACAGAGTTACAGTTACAGTTACAGTTACATTGTTATGTATATGCCCAAGACCATTTACAGCTTGAGACTCGGCGAAAAACCTCTTATATAACTTATTATGTTATGGACCATCATGCAAACAGGTTCCAGAAAAACAAGACTCGCTTACGAATGCAGCGAGTAAAACGTACGAGTATACGCGTACTGCAGCCCTTGCAGTTACTTGAAAACTATTTCGAAACAAGAATTTCACGCCTGCGCAAAGTAGGTCAAGCTGTTACCATAGCAACCTGCTCCAGTTATCCATACGTGTGATCTAAGTTGCAAGGACGGGGTAGGGAGCAACAATTAATCCCTCTACTTAGAGCAGCCATTCTACACGCATGGTTCGCGGACCTTTTAAATTGCGCGAGAGAGTCGCGAGTGATTCAAAGAGTTGCCAAGAAATATAAATTTATCTAAGTCGAAGAAATATTTATTTATTTATTAAGGAGAAAAAACAGATACAGACACACAATTATATAAACAAGAGAAATGGATATAATAACACTGGTCAACACATTTTTTGTCCCTTTAACAAAAGTAGCCAAATCTTATAGGAAATTTTACGCTGATTTCAGATATGTAATTAGTTTTGTTCTATCACGTCAGGTTTTTATAGAATTTATGGAGTTTTACTAAAATATGTATAAATTCATATTTTTTCGTGTGTTATCATTGATTTTTTTAATAACATGGCAACACTAGGCTCGAATATCATTTTGGCAGCTATTGCTGTTACTTTCTTAACCTGTCCTTATCTGAGCGCATGTTTTCTTGTTTGTTTATGCAAATTGTGGTAGAAAACAATGTAAAAATGCCTCAAAAGTGCAAAAATAGTGCGGACAATTTGTTATACGTGCGGTGAGTTTACACCAATTTCTCAAAAGAAAACCATGACTGTTTAGGAGAAACGAGCATATGAACTCTACTTTGAGTGCAAAGTTGGTGACCAGGACAAGTCATGGGCTCCACACGTGAGTTGTGTACGATGTACAAGAACTCTCAGGGGGTGGCTACAATGTTCACGTAAGGCTATGATGTTGTTTGCGATTCCGATGATTTGGAGAGAGCCAAGAAATCACATAACGGATTGTTACTTCTGCATAACAAACATTTTAGGATGTACAAAGAAAAAAAAGAAGCACATCACATACCCAAACAACGTCGAATCGGCTATAAGGCCTGTTCCACACGACGAATCATTGCCCATACCGAGACCTCCAGAAAATTTTCAATTAGAAACGAATCCATCAGAGGAGGATACTGAAAAGTCGGATTCTGAATTCTCTGTGGAGGTGTCTACTTCTGCAAAGCCTCACTTGTTGAACCAAAATGACCTAAATGATCTGGTACGTGACCTGAATTTATCAAAACTGCAATCAGAAATGTTTGTAAAAAAGGCTTGTCTAAGGATGGAAATGGCATAACTTATTTAAAGCAAAAGGTTCCTAAGATCAGCGACGCAAAAATTAAAGAAGGAATATTCATGGGACCACAAATAAGGGAGATCTTGACTGATCTGAATTTTAAAACAGTGTTGAGACCAGTTGAGCTAGCCGCTTGGTCGGCCTTCAAGAATGTTGTCGAGAACTTTCTTGGAAATCATAAAAGTGAAGACTATATCAGCATTGTATCTGAAATGCTAATGGCCTATAAAAATATGGGATGTAACATGTCACTAAAAATACATTTCTTCACTCTCACTTGAATTTTTTCCCAAAAATATGGGAGATGTCAGTGACGAGCACGCGAACGATTTCACCAGGACATTGCGGCTATGGAGAAGCGATACCAAGGAAAGTGGAACCCATCTATGCTGGCTGACTATTGCTGGACCCTGCAGAGAGACTCTCAAGATACCCACAAGCGCAAATCAGGAGCAAAAAAAATTAAATTGAATTAAATTTGAAATTTTGTTAAGTAAGTACCCGTCATATTATGACAGAATTGTGTAAAAACCCTTTGTTAAATAATAAAAAAACCTGACCTGTAAAAATTTTTTTTTGTTTCATTTTGTGTTTAAGGATAGTAAATACATATAAAAAAATTATCTATGCTTTAGGGACAGCAAAAAAAAAAAAAATGTCGACCAGTGTAATCTATAATAATCTAAGTTGCAGAGATATATTAACATTTAAGGCTCTCAAATGCATGCCCACAAACAAGCACGTGTAGTTCGCGCTTACAAATGCTGGATGTGTACTTAAAAATAAAATCCAAACCTCAAAGGAACATAAGCCCTACAACTTTTGCTGACTTTCCCTGACACAGGGGTGACATTGGCAAAGTGAAGCATTTTTACAATATGGGTGGTCAGCCTCATACCAACCTATAAGTCAAGGAATGCATACTCAGTAATGTGGTTAAATCCCTTGATAATTTGTAACGTACAATGCCATTTCTTGTTAGTTGCATGTGTTTTATTCATGGATTTATAATTTGATTTTAATAGAACTCCATGGTTTAATTATACAAAAATCAACAGCATACAAACACAATTACATAGAAAGGATGCAAGTTTAAGAAATTTAAGACCAATTCAATATTTGATATCACGAATTTCTTGTACACTTCTGCATAACTTATACAAACAACTGTTTTCCATAGAAGAAAATGGAATCAAAGTAAACAGAAGGAAATGATGATTTGCGTGAGCAATTTAATTAGACCCACTATAATGCAATTTTCTAAAATGGAAGCAATCTGAAAAATTACTTCGACGGAAATTAATTCAAATATATATATATTATTATTTACACGTTTCATCTTTGCAACTTAAATTAGATTAGATCATTGAAGGGAATAATATTTAATATTCTTCATCGAAAAAACTTTATTTATAAACCCTCTTTAGAGCTTTAGATTCATTCCATACCTAGCTATGACTATAAAAATTCTTATTACTATAATCTATTACATAAGTTCCACTGATATTTGGTAATAAACGATTCATATTTAAATATCGCCCACAGCAAACCCGTGTGATAATCCAAGCCACAAATGAACATAAGCCCTTAAACTATTGTTGCCTGTCTCTGAAACAGGGTTGACTTTCGCAAAAGTTCACCAATATTTTACAATAAAGCACAAAACGGGTGACTACGAAATCTTCTTGCAATTGGAACAAAATTAATAATGTTAACAAATGAATGGAATTAAAACAATGTGATGTGTTCTCATTTGATTGTATATAAATTGAAAGAATGTTTTTGCAATTAGTTCATAAATGGAGAAAAGACATTTAAACATTGAAAAAAGTTCAACACTAAAATTCATTCTTGAACCCTAATTAATTATTTAAAATATGTTTTGTAGTTTTTTAATTTTGTTACTGTTTAATTGTTTAGAGTTTATTTGTTTTATATATTTGAATTTATTATGTAATTGCTTGTATTCCTTGACTGATAGGTTGGTTTGCGGCCTACCACCCACACTGTAAAAAATGGTTCACTTTGCCAATGTCACCCCTGTTTCAGGGAAGGACGGCAAGAGTTGCAGGGCTTATGTTCATTTGAGATTGGGTTTTTTATATTGAAGGTACACATGCGGCATGTGTAAGCGCGAAATTATACATGTCTGCTTGTGGGAATGCATTTAATATAAATCTTAAATGATATATATCCTTGAAGCTTAGATTAGATTAGATTAGAACATTAAAAAAAGTTCAACACTATTCTTTCTTGAACCTTTCGTTTGTAAAACTACGAAAAAAAAATTCCGCCGCGAAACCTGTCGTATTCAAAGTCACTTTCATTCTCGTTGACGTTACAAGATCGGATTGAGAAATCACCCGACTGTGAATAAGACACAAGAGTTGTAGTTTTATTTTTTCTCCTTTGCTTTGTATCTGTGCAACTAAAATTCTCGAATGTAGGTGCAAGCGACACATATTTTAAGACGAAATAAACGTCGACAGATGATTGAAATATACTCATTAGCTCAACTCAGAACTTTCACTGGAAATTTATGTTTTTTTTTAACGTTGGACAGAGGCGTAGCTAAAAGTCACACGAGGAAAATATCACGTAAATATTTTTTTGTAATTTTGTGAATATGAATAAAAATGCAATTTCTTTTTTTA
This sequence comes from Agapetus fuscipes, assembly GCA_951799405.1. NCBI lineage: Eukaryota > Metazoa > Arthropoda > Insecta > Trichoptera > Glossosomatidae > Agapetus > Agapetus fuscipes. The sequence continues at coordinate 31,049,525 of OX637332.1, read as the reverse complement.
CATACGCTCTTTGCTTAATTGAAAATCTGTCCATTCCAAAGACCAGTCATTAAAGGTCCATCCAGGCTTACAGCAACTGGGTCTTGCTTGAGAATTGGTGCTTGCTATAGTGACAACAAAAGTCATTTACCAAATAAATTAGACTAAAATATCAGTCTTTTTTCTTCATTAGAAATGGCGTTCGAATGAACATAATTCTGCAATTCTTGTCGCAATTCCCCGAAACAGCGCGAGCGGTGGCATTAATTGCTAATGTGAAGGTATTTTTTCAGTCAACGCACTTGACAATCTACGATCTATTTGAATTTTGTGATGGACTGATTTAGTATCACTTATTTTTACGAAACCGGTCTTACATTAATAAATTTTACTCACCCCGTAGCCTAATGCAACTACTTATTTTATTTTTTATAATAATATGCGGTTGACCATCCTTGCTGTAGAAAATGGTTTACTTTGCCAATATCACCCCTGTTTCAGGAAAGGTCGAAAGGAATTGCAGGGTGTATGTTCATTTGAGATTCGGGTTTTTATACTGTAAATCCACATGCGACATGCTTAGGTGCAAACTAAGACGTGTCTGCTTGTGAGAATGCATATAATTTGAATCTTTAATGTTACATATATTTGCAACTTAGATTACATTAGAAGGGTTACAAAGAAGAGCATCATAATTTTTTAAAAAGGGTGAAATTTATCTAAAAAAAATTCTCAACGTAGCTTGTAACACAATTCATTTTTATTGAAAGAATAATGCGTTTGGAGTAAATCTTTACAGAGAATAGTGCGGTCTCTATTTTTGTAAATTTGAAGCACTATCATTTGTCATTGTCGCTGTAACATGAGGGCCTGGGGAATCCTTCATCAAGATGACACCACGCTCTGTGAATGCGGAGCCCAAAAGTCAATGGATCATCTTCGGATCTGCCCGGCCTGCACAACAAGCTGCTCACTGGCCGACCTAATGGAGAGTTATAGTGAAGCAGTGGATGTTGCCCGACACTGGGCAAGAGTAGTGTAGTGTCTCAAGATATTATAACTCCATGGTCTCAAGTGTAGCGACACGTAGAAGAAGAAGATTTGTCATTAATTTGAGTGAAAACGTTTCGTGTGGCCCAGATTTCGTATTGCAAAATGTTGCAGCGGTGTCAGAAACATTATAATATGTAGAAACAAGAGTTTGTCGTAAAAGTACGACGCCACAAATCATGCTCACAACTCGTCCCCCGTACGCTTGTTTGGCTTATCTGCCACTCGATTCAAAGATGACCTTTCAATGCTATTGTCTTAAGAATAACATTCTACACAATCTTAGCTCAGAAAAAAACGTAAAACATGATAATGTGAGGAAATATTTACAAAATAAATTTCCAGTTTTTATAAGACGTATTGGTCCAGTACACATACACACATTGCTCAAGTGAAATTAGCCCTGATGGAAATAAGACAAACAAGCACTAAGGGGACGAACTGTTGCATCTCTGTGCCATTGTGTTGTGTAGTATTTACTTTTTAAAGATGAGATGGTCAGTCTCACGATAGCCTTAACACAGTAAGACTAATTTTTATTGTTGAACAACTTTTCATATCTATTGATATCTGACCAACCATAATAAATAATATACATAAAACGACTTTGCCAATGTCGCCACGGTTTCAGGGAAGGTCGGCAAAAGTTGCAGGGCTTATGTGCATGTGAGGTTTTTTATTTGTTAGTACAATTATGCAGCATTTGTAAGCGCGAACTTACACGTGTTTGTTTTCATATCTATTGATATCTGAACACCATAATAAAAAATACATAAAACGACTTTGCCAATGTCGCCTCGGTTTCAGGGAAGGTCGGCAAAAGTTGCAGGGTCATGTTCATGTGAGAATTTTAAATGTTATGTACAAATGCAGCATTTGCGCGAACTTACACGTGTTTGTTTGTGGGTATGCAATTAATATTAAATGTCAATATAATACCTTTGACAACTTAGATTATTATTATCGACCACTAATAATACCTGGAACGGCCTTACTGGTTTGGATCTGGATTGTGGACTCTAGGCCAAATAATTCTGTGATATTGGTCGTATGAACTAAACATGCCTGAAGGCAATCGGGATTTCAACAAAACCACCACACGTGGAATTCAAAACCACATGCAACTATTTGACTAAAAATGTTTCAACGAGTCATACACTCATTAAGTAGGATGTTCATTTCTGTACCTTAGAGCATAAACAATGGTAGTCCACTTTTTTGAGTTAATGATGCAGAAATGATTATAATTAGCTGTTCTATAAGTGGTAAAAATATTGGAGTCCTCGGACTTATACTTACTGAGATATCAAGTGTAATAAATATGGGATGCACATAAAAGTGCGAGCATAAACCACGGAAGTTCCACATACGTTGTTCACATTACTTCACATTAAATAAATATCGATAAAAGAAGAGAAACAGTTTTTACAGATCAAAAATATCTCGTTTAGTTTAGAAATTATGATGGTTTAAAAAAGTGCACATTTTTACTAAAACTCGTCTCCTGCACATTTAGTAAACTAAATGTGACTACCGTTGTTTATGCTCTAAGGTACAGATTTTAGATTGGATTTCTATGGTATTAGTCCATATGCGGCACTAACTTACAAGTGTCTAGTTGTGGGCATGCATTCAATATGAATCTGTAATGTTAATATATCTTTGCAACTTAGTTATAGATTCTTGCGGTGCTATTCTTAGACATTTTAGTCGTCCGTTGAGCCCACGCTTTGACAAACTAATGATGCCTGGGCTCATCCCCACGGTCATTCTTTCCTACCGAATTTTGGTAAGCTGTTCATTTGCGGCCATCTTGGATTGACAGGTCTTCATACAAATATTACCGATATTCGGTAGGTTAGATCTACCGTGGTGATGAGACTTCCAGCCCTGGTCTCCTTGGGCCTTGTGGTGATGAGAGTGTTATGTATGTAGAGTGACAGATCTTCATACAAATGCATCATTAGTTTGTCAAAGCGTTGGCTCAACGGACGACTAACATGTCTAAGAATAGCACCGTTGGTGTTGTTCTTCCAGGCTTTGATTGATTTATCAATAAAAAAACATGACAAGCAATATTTTTTGAGTAATTAATTCATTTTGACATCTTACAATACCGTATCATTTTATAAATATCCATTTATCAAAGTATTGCACAATTAGTAAAAACAAAGTAACGTAAAACAATTGATGTATTGCCAAATGGAATTATGATCGTAAATTGATTGAATTTTCCTTCATGGATTAAATTAAATGAACTTTTTTTTTTTAAATACATACAGACATGTTATACCAATGAAAAAAACCTACTTATCACAGTACAATAACAATATGAAACTGCTTTATCATCAATTCACAAATTGGGTATTTTTACATGCTTGTACACAACAACCGCAGAACTAAAATCAAAACCCATGGACACAATTTCATTGTGGTACACAAAGAGTTATAAGGTATTTAATAGTATGTAAATGGTGGTACAATTTAAAGGGGAATTCGCGAGAATATTTGGGTAGAACAGTGAATATACATAAAAGAAGTATGGAAGGTGTGTTTTATTTATATATTGATTTGTAAAGAGGAATGAAATTTATCAACCAATTTAGCCTGGCCCAGAAACAGGTATAAAATGATCAATTTCCTTGACTCATAGGTTGGTATGAGGCTCAACACCCACACTGTAAAAAACCGTGACCATGCATTTGAAAATATACATCGACTTTTGGTCAAAAATGAGTTATGAATGCTATCTTACATGAAATTTTCCGCTCTTTCTAATGCGCTAACTCCCATAGCTCTACGATAATATTTTTTTCGTTGTTAATGCCCAAGCAAACAACTGCGTTTTCGAAGTATGGTTTTGGTGTAACTGACAAGATTTTGGCCTTTTTTGTCTTGAAGGCGCTTGTGACATTAAAAAATCGTAAAACAACATTAATAGGAATACCAAAAAATGCCATAATTTTTATTATTGTAGAGCTGTTTTGATTTTAACGATGTGATAAAAAATAAAAAAGTTATGTCATTTTTCTGGAAACTCAAACTTTAAACTGCTCTCCTGAACAATTTAGTTTTCGTCGCTAATTCCTTTTAACCGTCGATATAAATTCTACATGTCAAATTTTCTTAACATCTTCGGGGACATCGCGGTAAGAAGTTGCACACAGTTGCATCTTAGATGCGGTTTGCATGAGTCATAGTGTTTACCTCGTTTTATTATGATTTTCATGACAGTTTGATGACTTGCGCAAAATAGTTTTGCAACGCAAATTCAAATGACTCAGACCATGAAATCCCTGTGAGAATCTTCAGCTTGTCAAATCAACGATTCGTCGTTTAGCATGGATGAGCGTCTAAACAGTCAAGAGTCAGAAATTTTATCTAATTGGTATTGTCTTGGTTGTCATCTCTAATTGAAATTTTATTTACAGTCAATATTGTGCTGAATTTGATTAACAAAAAGATACTTTTTTTTTTCTTATATTTTGTATTGTTTGTGTATTAAACGAGGATTAAAGTGTATTATTATTTTTTTCTTTATTTCTTTCTTCTATACGTTCTGTATGTTAATGCAGAGTTTTGTTCTTCATCGGAATTTAAATGAGTAAATTGATACCAAAATCAACTTTATTTCCTTTTCAATAGATGTCTGTTTGTGAAAGTGCATATAATGTGAATCTTAAATATATTTTGCAATTTAGATTAGGTTAGATTAGATGAATGAAATCTTTATTTTTACTACATAAAAAATATTTGGTTGTGATCCTTGAAATGTACTCCTCACAACCGTAGTATTTTAAACCGTTTTCCCCACCACTGCAATTACCCTATTGCGTGAAACGATTTAAGTATACAGACTTAATCACCTTATACGAATGTCGTTGTTTTTTTCATACATTTTATTATTAACACAATCCAAATTTCCGAAATAGCGAATGAATGGGATATCCAGAGTCATAATAAAAGGAGAGCTTGTATGAAAAAGGTTATGACTCTGGGTGAAATGAAAGAAGTATGCAAGGATCGAAAGAAATGGCGGTTGATCTTTAATGCTGGCGGTTACAGCTGAGGCTTTTAAATTTAAGAAAAAAAAACATGTTTCGTAGTTTTTTTTATTTTTTAATGTTTAATTGTTTAGAGTTTATTTGTTTTATATATTTGAATGTATTAATTGCTTGTATTCCTTGACTGATTGGTTGGTATGCGGCTGACCACCCATACTGTAAAAAATGGTTCACTTTGCCAATGTCACCCCTGCTTCAGGGAAGGTCGGCAAGAGTTGCAGGGCTAATGTTCATTTGAGATTGGGTTTTTTTATATTGTAGGTCCACATTCGGCATGTGTAAGCGCGAAATTATGCGTGTCTGCTTGTGGGAATGCATTTAATATGAATCTCAAATGATACATATCTTTGCAGCTTAGATTTAGATTTAGATGTGAGTTTTACTCGATGTATTTTACTCGGGGCAATCCCTTGGCATCCTATTTTCCATACACCTAAACTGGTGAATCCTCTTAAATTTCTCCGATACCTAGGTAACCTAGTTAGTGAAACAAAAGCTGTGTTATCATAAACTCTCAACGCCAATCAAGTAATTGAATGCTGTGGTCAAAGCTTTCAACTATGGATTAAAGGGTACATTGTAAGAATGAACGCTCCCTTATATAATGCATGCTGCAAACACTCAACGGCTATTCATTGACTAAAAGGTTATTATGAGGCTGACCACCTATACTGTACAAAATGATTCACTTTGCCGATGCTGCCACCCCTGTTTCATCGAAGGTCGGCAAAATCTGCTGCGCTTCTCTTTATTTGAGTTTTGATTTTAATTTTAGGTACAAATGCAGAATTTTTGGACCGGTCCGTAGTCCGAAGTGGCAACACTTCGGACTAGTAAATGGAAGGTTGTGTGGATTCGGATCCCGGCGGAGCACAAAAATATACCATTTATATTTCGAATGTGCTCTTCGCTGAGTTGAAAAATTCATAAACCTTTACCAAAGACCGGTCACTGAAAGGTCCATCCAACCTTACAACAACTGGGTCTTGCTTGAGAATTGGCGCTTTCTACAGCGACGACCAAGCTCGCAGAGGGCTCTTGAGGTGTGATACACACAAAAACAGCGCTCACCAAATAAATCATCCTAATATTATTATTATTATTATTATTTATTATTAAAAAATGATAACAAACTTTGTTTAGTTCTACTTTATTTATTTTTATTTAGTTACAAACAAAAATAACGATTAAAAGTTATTTTTGTTTGTAACAAAATAAAAATAAATAAAGTAGAACTAAACAAAGTTTGTTATCATTTTTTAATAATTAAAATGGAGTTCTACAATGTTTCCGCTAAAACTTTTCAAAAATTATTATTATTATAAGTCAAGGAAATTATTATATTAATGCTTGATTTTGTGTTTCCGGGCTTTGACCGTGGTCCATAGTTTTTGCTTCTTTTTTCTTTTTCTCCAATGCTCCAATAATAGGCATCTATCGCATCGTCGTTGACGAATTATTGTGATTGGGAAAAATGTTTCAGTCGATGTAAGCAAGTTAGCGTGGCCTAGTGGTGTCTGCCCGTGCCTGAGCTGGTTGGGTAGGAAATGAGTGAAATGGGAAAACGGCAATTACGAATAATAAGTGCAGGCCGGCAACCAGTTGTAGGTACGTCATATTTTCCCGCACGATGCGGGAGATTTAATTATTATCGAGATTGCAGAGACAAGCTGCGTTACTCAATGCAGACAATGCGTGCACGATTTGATAATGCTACATACGAGCCGGTTACTCAATCCACTTGGAAACAAGTTATTTACATCTAACATCATAGCATCGGTAAGGTTTAAGCTGTCTTCACAATGGACATGCACTATAGGAAGAAGGCCCACACTTCCTAAGAAGTAACGTATACCTACCATCTTACCAGTAAAAATAAATCAGCTAAACCACTGTCCGATCGAATGCTACATTGGTAGAATTCCCATGCCGAGAGCTCGGGTTCGAATCCCACCGAGGGTGTCAGAATTGATCTCCCGTTTCGATGTTTATTTCAAACTCGACAAGGCTTACTCAGCCATTATAAGAAATGAGTACCAGCTCATCGTGAGCCCCAGTTAAACTGAAGGGGTTGTCGCAAAGCCGGCCCCTTTACCTATAAAAATAAATATGTTCCACTCGCAACATGCAACCTCTCGGGAAAAACGCGGCACGAAGTGACACTTTATGTGAAGCTTAGACATTTGAGACCCTTTCGGGGACAATGAGTGATTAGTTTAGATGCATTAGTTGAATACTCGTCCACAAATAGTGTTGAAAATAATTCAATTTAAATGGACGGCAATCTATGTAGTAAACTAGAAAGCTTCAATTTACATTTAGATTTATAAATACGTGAGCTTAAATCGCTTCGTATGGATATGTGTAACATTAAAATAAATTGTGAAATAAATTCCTTACCTTTTTAAATTAATGGAAATGACTTACTTGAACAGAAAAATATTTACGATTAAGACTGCAATTACGTACGCATCCATATAAATATACATGGTGAACTGTTTTCAATACCACAGAGTCATGTTTGCATATAATTTTGTACATGGATTTGACTGCCCGAGACGAATATTTGTGGCGAACTATCAGGGGAACCCAAGGCAAAACGGGTTAGTTAATCTACGACAGCAAATTTGTGAACATTTAAAAAAATTAATTACGAGAATTTGAAAGAAATAACACTGTTTATTTTATTTAATACGCTTTTTATCATCAAAGAAAAAAAAGAACAATTGCTAGTCCGGTCGATAGCTCAGTTGGTAGAGTGCTTGCCTTCTACCCCGTGAGCTCGGGTTCGAATCCCACCGAGGAGGGTGTCAGAAATGATTTCCTATTTCGGTGTTTATTTCAAACCCCATAATAAAAATACCGGCAAGGTTTACTCAGCCTTCACAAGAAATGAGTACCAGTCCCCTCGGGAGCTGGGAAACTCCCATTTCAACTGAAGTGGTTGGCGTAAGGCCGGCCCCCTTACCTGTAAAAATAAATAGGTTCAACTCGCCACATGCGAACCCTTCGGGGATAGCGCGGCAAGAAGTTACACTATATGTGTAGCTTAGTTGCGTAGTTGCTAAGCTTATGTAAAATATACTTTATTTCTGTCAACAATGGGATACTTGTAAAAACATATATTTTCCTAATTGTACATTGAAGCTTTCACGGCCGGTTCTTGTTGACACAACATTAAATTTATTCGGGCTATGTAGCCGTGGTCTGGTAGATTCTTTCCTGACAGTTTTGCCCATTGCTCCGATGGGCATTATCAGCGGTTGGCTAGTCGCTGTGATCTTCTTACAGGATCATCTGTACTAGAAACAACGCCAGCCTTTGGATTAGTATATACTAATCCGAAGGCTGGTATATACTTATCTAAAGCCCGAAAAAAGTGATTGTTGTGTCAACATATGTTTTCCACTCATCACATCCGAACTTTCGTGGAAAACGCGGAAGAAGTTCCACTTTATATGTAGCTTAGTTACGTTCTATAATTTAAGCCCCGAATAAGCTACTGCATACTCTTTTAAAATATAACTCTACTTATTATATAAAAGCTGATTTAAAATGTGGTTTTGTAGCTCTTTATGTAAACTATTTAAAACTGTAAAAAATGGTTCACTTTGCCAATGTTACCCCTGTTTCAGGGAAGGTCGGCAAAAGTTGTGGGGCTTATGTTCATTTGAGGTTTGGATTTTATTTGTAAGTACACATTCAGCATTTGTAAGCGCGAACTACACTTGTTGGTTTGTGGGCTTACATCTGAGAGCTTTAAATGAATATATCCTTGCAACTTAGATTATAGATTATTATAGATTTGATTTATCAGTTCTTTTACGTACATGCCGTAAGACTCACTCGCGGATAAGTCCGAGGCTCAACACAGATTTAGATGAAACCCGCAACTGCAAATTTCGCCAATCTTCCTTGAAACTGGGGTCAAATTGGCAAAGTGAATAATTTTCTAATAGAGTAATTTAAAATGCCATTTAATCATGTATTACAGAAAAAAGTGGATATGGTATGTTTTTACTTTTGCCAAAATTTCCCGAAATCCTGACAGAGACTATTTGTCATAAGAATTACTGTTTTGAGAACAATATGACTTTCAAGTTTCTCTATTCAGACATGTGGTCCGTGGTGATGAGGATAACCTGGAACAACTGGTTGTTATCGAAGGCTTGTAGAGGAAGGTCCCCCCCACGATGGGCCGATCAAGTGAAGACAGCAGACAAGGAAGCGCTATGGACAGCGCAATCAAGAGTCAAATGGAGAAGACTGCTTGCTTTCACGCGGGTCACAATACTTAGCAAACAAGATAAAGATCTAGAAGAATCTGTTCAAACTGTTTTGGTGATACATTGTGGAATTCTATTTTAAATATTTGTTTTACAAAATAAATAATTTGATGAACTTTTAATAAAAAACTTTGATTTATTCCACTGATTTTAATGATTATTTATTAACGAAAAAAAACGTTTTCTAGAGATTTCTGAGATACCTCTCTACCTTCAGTTTCCTAGATATTAAACTTAAAAATAATACATGAATTCCAAGTAATAAGATGGGGGAGGGGGCGGAGCTAAAATTGAAAAGAGGGAGAAAGATATGGGCGGGATCTGGAAATGAATGAGATTATTTTTATGACCCTTAACCTATAATTTATTTCTAACATTTCAATGAATCCATAATTTTCTCTTTTATGTAATTCGAGATGAGATGCAGGTCGTCGTCTTCAAAATAAAAAAAATATTTTATTGTTATTTTTTTACTTAAACATTTAAGAATAATCTGTTTCACATTTCATCGTAGGTTCCCCTGCCCACATGGATGTGGCGTGTGTTTAATTGAAGGCTTCCAGGCAAGGCGAAGTGAGATAGCAGGCGGTCAATTTAAACGTCGCGAATGAAATAAATCAGATCGACAGAACATTCACTTTTGAATGCCCGCAAAAACTTGAGAGCTCCTAGCGAGTGTACCTCCACATAATCATAATAATCCTTGGCACAAAAATCTAGGATAGGTTCTAGACTCCTTAATTAACTGTTACCAATAAGGTAACCAACTACAAAAATACGAACCGCATTAAATCAAAGGTAGAAATCCAGCAAATTAATAAAAGAATGGGAAAACTGCAAGTGCGGATGGTGTAAGACTTGAGATGATGAAAGCGGGAGGAGAATGTGTGATTGAATGAATGAGAGAGCTTTGCAAATTGTGTGTTAGTGTCAAGGAGTTTCCATCGGACTGGAGAGAGGCGGTCATTGTGCCAATTTACAAAGGTAAGGGCGACAAAAAAGACTGCAATCCCGGATTTTTTTTAATTGAGATAAATATAGAAAAAATAATCACAATTTGCATATATTTTATTCGTTTATGAGCGCTTTATACACTTAACCTATCATTTGTAAATAAGGCGAGTTAATTATTTATTAAACTAAATTATAAAGGTTGTTTTTATTACTGCCACTCTTACAATAAGACCATAATACTTATGAAACATTAACGACAGGCTTAGGATATAAAATGCTCTTAAGTGCTTTCCTAAACATGGTCACAAAGGTCACATTTTGACTTCAAAAAGAATATTAAATTACCTTTATTTTGAAAAGTGTTGTTAGATAAAAATATATCAATGGATAACTCATTTTCAGCACAAATGTCACTGTTATTTGTTCATGATTTGACGATGCAATAAAGAATACTCTTGCAACCCGACCTCGCTCTTTAGAAAATATCGTTTCTTGCACAATTCTTGTTATACTTCAATCATCGTTTTGATTTCAAATGATTGTATGAAAAATGTGAACATAATCAGAATTTGTAAATGCTCATCTCTGGTTATTTATCATTTGAAACGTGATATACATCAAAGCAGCTATTTGTTGCGTAAAAAATCGTTTTCTTAAAAGGCATGCCATCTAGATGTATGGGCAACGACATAAAAGATTTATGTTAAATATGAACGAGCCTATTAATAAATGATATTCTAAATATTAATGTTATTTTTTTATCAGTGGTTCTTAACCTTTTACATACCAGGGATGGTTTTATTATCAACAAATTTTAATTATTATTTTAATGTGTTTTTGTTTATTAAGATTAATATTTTTTATTAAGCTGTAAATAAAATAAAACCTAACCCACAATTAAACAACAACCGCTTTTACCTGTAGGTAAAAAGGGTAACATCGTCAGAAAAGTGAACCACTTTTATCCGTATTAGCCTCATACCAACCTACAAATCAAAGAACATAATTAAATTGAATAATTTCAAAAATTTCCATTTCTCAATGTCAAGAATCTTTCGAAAATACGCAAAAGTATTAGACCGTCATTATTATAAAATATGAGCTAAGTCTATATTTTTTTCTAATCAAGAGTACGAAGCAAAAACGGAACAGCCTTGGGCGTATTTCGTCTTTTGGGAAAATATTTTTGTACGAGATTGCGTCTCTATCTAGGCATTTGGTATCTAAACAGCTTGGATGTGAGCCAAAACAAAATTACAATTAATTTAGCTCGTACAGTTTCTTCCATGTACTTGATACGATTTGTTGAAAAGTCATTAGCTGAGAATTTCGGTTCGAATTTCTCAAACAACTTTAACATACCCATTGAAATTATCCACTTATGCTAATAAATAATGTACCTCTCTCATTTTGAGAAATAAATTCAAAATTTTCCTCGGCTGGATTACGTCATAGATTGTACAGAAAAAAAAAGAATTTCAGATAATTTGCTCTTATTTAAGTTTTTATATTGGGTTTTTTCTTCTCTTTTGACTTTTTATTTCGTTGGAAATTTATTTTTAACTTAGATTATAGCTATTACTGGTTCTGATTATGTTAAATCGTTTTGTTGATATTCTCTTTTTATTTTTGTTTGCTGTCTTTTTACTCTTGTTGCTATTCTGGCATATTTTTTTGCATTACTAATTTTTAAAACTGAAAAAATTGAATTGGTCTTATATTTTGTTAACTGAAATTCTTTATAATATTTTTTAGTGTTGATCTGTTAACACAGTGAAAGTCCATTTTTATAAATATTTAAAAATATAAATGGTAAAACATTGTTTTAATTCACTTTATTTAAATTAAATTTATTTTAAATAAAGTGAATTAAAACAATGTTTTACCATTTATATTTTTAAATATTTATGAAATTCTTTATGTGTAATTAATATGTGCTGTTGTTTTTCAAATAATAAAAAAAAGAATAATCAAGAATTGATTTAATTTTTTTACATTTTGCGAATAACGCCTTAAAATGTCTTCCGTTTACTTCTTATTCCTTCTATTTATCAGTAATGTGACCCTTGTGGAAGCAGCCACTTTTCTCCAGCTTTTTCTTGACTGCGATTCTTTGTCTGCTGTTTTGACTTGATCGATCCACCGTGTGAGTGATCTTCCTTTTCCTCTCTTCTCCTCCAAGCCACCGATCACAACCAGTCATTACAGGCTATCCTCATTGCCACGGACAACGTGTCCGAAGAACTGAAGAGTACGGCGTATACATATTTTATATTGGCCAGAGTCAAGGCATCCAAACGTGGCTTCCGATGAATGGAGTCGTTGGTATGTCTAGTTGTCCATGGGATTCGGAACATGCGCCACTAACACCACGTTTTGAAACGTCAATTTTTCTCCTTTTATAGTCTATGCTTCAGACGCGTAGAGAAAAATCGAATGGAGCGGACTCCTAACAAGAATTTTAAAAAAGAAGACTGCTCATAGTTCGATGAGTATTAATCAAAAAGTTTTTAGGTCGATACCGGATCGTTATATTATTTGAAAGATGTTTTGTCATTATTCATTATCACTTTTCTGTATTTATGGAAACACTGCAACCAAGCAACTAAGTTGCACAAATAATGCAACTTCTTACCGCATTTTTCCCGAAAGAGTTGCGAGGAACCTACTCATTTTCACAGGTTAAACAGCCGGCCTTACGCAAACCACTTCGCTTAAGGGAGGGGTTTTCCTGATGCAGATATTATTATTTCTTGTGAAGTCTGAGTAAACCTTGCCAGTACCTTGATTTTGACTTTGAATTAACATTTAACCAGAAAAATATCACCTAAGCCCTTGATGAAGGTCGAATCATAGCCCTCTGTCATTGAACGCAAGCACTCTTCAACTGAGCTATCGATCGGACTAAAAGAGTGAATTTAAACAATATCCCTCTTATTAATAAAAAAACGTTTAAAATTAAAATCTTGTTTAAAGTCAATTTTCCCTTGCGAAAAAGCAAGTTTAAGTTTGATATTTGGTGTAACAAATCTAATGAATAAGGCTGTATTGCTCTTTCAATGTTGAAATCCAATACAATTAAAATAATACTATTAATAAGCAAATACTAATACGTGATCAGATTGAGGAGATTGTGAAAGAATGGGATATACAAAGTGAGCGTAAAAGAAGAAAATGCATGAAAAAGGTGATGGATATGAAGGAATTGAAAGAGGTATGTCAGGATATGAAAAAATGGAGGTAACTCTGCAGAGGCTCTGGCCACCCCTAGCGGAATGGCGACAGAGTTACAGTTACAGTACAGACCTTAGTCCTTCTCCCTTACTAACAGTACCTGCCCGAAAAACCCCACCCACTTTCTCTTTCCTACCATGAATTTTGACCCTTTTGTTTTTAACCTCAGTTAGCCTCTGAAGATGGACGGATAAAGTCAGTCCGATAGTGCTTCTATAATCTATAATCTAAGTTGCAAGGATATATTCATTTAAAGCTCTCAGATGTATGCCCACAAACCAACAAGTGTAGTTCGCGCTTACAAATGCTGATTGTGAACTTACAAATAAAATCCAAACCTCAAATGAACATAAGCCCCACAACTTTTGCCGACCTTCCCTGAAACAGGGGTGACATTGGCAAAGTGAACCATTTTTTACAGTATGGGTGGTCAGCCTCATACCAACCTATAAGTCAAGGAAAGGGAAATGCTTAGGCATTGTAAATTCAAAAACAGTGAAAATAAAACTATGCTTTAAAAACAGTTTTTTTAATTAAAATGAATACCTACTCATATTAATTTTGAAATTTTTTTGCAGGTCAAAACAACAATAATCATTGGACTCCGATTCCGAAAAGATGCAAGGTCTATCTTTGCTCGTCCTGCTGGTCTGCGCAGCTGCCATCAGGGGCCAGTTGGGAGACGACGAGTGGAAACCAGTCCTGAGACCACACCCGCTAGGTCTGGCTTATAGAGAGAGTGTATATCCCAAACAGAACACCATCAAGGAAAGGTAGTTCATACAATATTCATCAAGATTTTCTTTAAACTTAGAAGAAAAAAAAACTTTTTTAAAACATAGTTTTATTTTTACTTATTTTGAGTTAACAAGGCCTAAGCGCTATCGGACTTTATCCGTCCATCTTCAGAGATTAACTGAGGTTAAAAACAAATGGGTTAAAATTCAGGGTAGGAAAGAGAAAGTGGGTGGGGTTATTCGGGCAGGTACTGTTAGTAGGGGAGAAGGATTTGGTATTTGCTTATTAATAATATTATTGAAATTGTATTGAATTTCGAGGGTTGTTTTAAAAAAGTTTTATTTTTTTTAATTTAAATTCAAATTGAGTTTTCCCTCAGAATATAAGAAAATATCAGAAAATTTAGATATTTTCTTTGTCCAATTATTTCTGTGGAGCTTGAAAAAATATTTATGTAAATAATTGGTTAGTAAATAAGTGTCAGAAATGATTTCCCGTCTCGGTGTCTATTTTAAAACACAAAATTAAAAACCGTCAAGATTACTAAGCCTTTACAAGAAATGAGTGCCAGTCTCCTCTGAAGCTGGAAAACCCCAACTTCAACTGAAGTGGTTGGCGCTCTTACCTGTAAAAATAAAAAGGCTCCACTCGCCACATGCGAGACCCTTAGGAGATAACGCGGCAAGAAGTTAACTATATTGTCGTTTAAAAGGAAAAAGGGCATAAGCGACTTTTTGGTCGAACATGAGTTAGGAATGCTGTCCTACTTAAATTTTTCCACTCTTTCTAATGCGCTCACTCCCATGGCTCAATAATGACTTTTTTTTGTCATTCATGCCCAAGCAAACAACTGCGTTTTCGAAGTATGGCAAACGAAACCGGCAAATTTTTTGGCCTTTATTGTGCTAAAGGCGCTTGTGACATAAAACCTCGTAAAAAAACGTAAAATCACATTAATGTAAATGCCAACAAATTCCTGTATTTTTTTCAATTCTAGAGCGGTTTTGATTTTAACGATATGATCAAAAATAAACAAGTTATGTCAATTTTTCAAACATTAAACTGCTCTCCTGAACAATTTAGTTTTTGTAGCGTGTGCCCTATATCCTTTTAATCATCGATATTTTTTTTGCGTTGAGATTAATTGTTCCTTAACTTATAGGTTGGAAAAATGCTTACCACCCATGCTGTAAAAATGGTTCACTTTGCCAATGTCACCCCTGCCTCAGGGAAGGACAGCAAGAGTTGCAGGGTGTATGTCCAAATGAGATTTAGTTTTTATGTTGTAAGTTCACATGCGGCATGTGCAAGCGCGAACTTGTACGTGTCTGGTTGTGAAAATGCATGTAATGTGAATCTCCAATGTAACATATCTTTGCACCTTAGATTAGATTAGATAAGATTAAACATGGTTTTGTTGTGATAGATTTTCAGGCTTACACCACTTCCGCCCCGAGTCTCCGTTGGACGTTAACCTCCCCCTGCACGGAGGTCCAGGCCCCACGGAGGACGCCTGCTCCCTGTACAAGGTCGGCTTCGGCCAGAATCTCTACCACCAGTACGTGCAGTACAAGGCCAACATCCCGGACCTCAAGGAGTTCACGCTGTGCACGTGGACGAAGTTCTCCAACCACTCCAACGACCATCCTCTGTTTTCGTATGCCGGTAAGACCACAAAACATCATTTAATTATATTATTGTTATGTAAATAGCCAATACTTATAAATGTTTAGGTAGGTAGCAGTGGCGAAGGATGCCATACAAGCCAATTCCCCTCGATTTGCCGTTTAAAATAAGGCAAAAATGATAATAAAGTAGACTGAATGGTTTCAATGGGGAAAAAATACGTATTGTTTCTTTGGTTTTAAATGTACTTTTTTATTTTGTGTCTATATTTTTAACTACTGTGTTATATCATTTTAAAAGGAAAGCCGATGGAATAAGAGTGTATATAAGTAGGATTAATTATTTTAAGTACCTTGGGTAAAGAGATATTCGAATTTATGTACTGGAAGCTTTTAGAAGACCGTCGTTCTAGAAGGTTCCAGCAATATTTGCTTCTAGTAACTCCTATCCCTGTAGTATAAAAATCCGCAAACGGCTTGCAGGCAGTCAGTCTATATACGACAGTCTTCTTCTGAACGCGAAAGACAGTGTAAGTGAACACCAACCAACTGTGAAATAAATGTAATTGCTAAACCATAAATGTGAATTGTTAAAAATAAATATAAATTGTTTAATAAATCTAACTGTAATATAAATATCCTGAAAAGACCAGTTTTTTTTCTAATTTGAAGACTATTTGAACCCTAAAAACATGACATTATGTAGATTTTCTAGTAGACCGCTCCGTAGTTCAGTGGTAACACTTTGGACTTGTTTGCAAAAAACATAAGACAAAAGAAAGCAACGACAAACAAAATTTTGTACACTGCTTTCGTTGAGTTTGCAATACAATTGAAAACAAAAAAATAAACCTTTTACATTTTAAATTTCGTCTACTTGACGTCATGGTTTAGAAATGTCACAGGTGAAATAAAATTATAAGCTTTCTGCAAAAAAAATTAACTCCATGAATTTAAAAGGAAAAAATAACGGTTGTAAAACACACATAAAATCCATGGCTCATCCGCCGTCTAAAAGCAATTTATTACACAAAAAAGATGATTCGAGTATGATATAAGAATGCAAAACTTTTGAGTAGCATGCCCCATACTTTAAAACTCTTGACATATTGTATTGTGCTCCGGTGAGGTTCGGACCCACGACCTTCTGATTACAAGTCCGTAGCGTTAACCACTAGACTACAGACCGATCAAATGCAACATACAAGGACAGAATATCTGTACAATAAAAAAGTATCGGGCTTCGTGGTGGAAATGCTGTGCCTCTGCAACTTAGATTGTAGTTTCGTGACTTATAGGTTGGTATGCGGCTGGCCACCCATACTATAAAATAAGGTTCACTTTGCCAATGTCACCTTGATTCAGTGAAGGTCGGTAAAAGTTATAGGGTAGATGTTCATTTGATGTTTGGATATTAGTTTGTAGGTACACATTCGGCATGTGTAAACGCGAACTTAGACGCATCTAATTTTGGAAATACATGTTGTATGAATCTTAAATGTCAATACATATCTTTGCAACTTCGATTATTATAGATGGCAACAGATTGTTGATTTGAAAATCCCTTGATTTCCGGAGTCCCTACATGTCATTCATATGCCGCAATATTATGGAACATGAAATTCAAGTACACACAACTGCCACATGAGTTCATGTTATGTAAGCGAATAATTTTGCCTTCATGATATCGACCTACGTATATTGCAAAACGTTACTTATTTTTCCGAACTATTTAGCAATCTTGAGAGAGCATACGTTATGTCATAAGGGCAAATGACAATAAACTTATTCGTGTTGGTATAAAAGATAATAGGATAATTTTAAGATGTTATTTTGCTGCATGCGTAATCACAAATAGAAAAATAAGGTTTATATTTATTTACAGTAATATTAATTATTATTTATAGTTATAATATTTTATTGCAAGCATTTACAATATATTGAAGCGCGAATTTATATGTATGTGCGTAAATTCAGTGTTTTAAAAGACGCCTAAATTGAACTATTAACATACCTAAGTTGCTGGAGAGATGTTTTCCGGGATCTGTTACCGTGGTCTTTGGGAGCTGAAACTTCCATAGATCAAGGCAACAGATCCCGGAAAACATCTCTCCAGCATCATCAGCCGGCCGTGTAAGTCTAAAACTCTTATTCAGCTTATAAGTTACATGTAAGAAATCAGAAAGGTTCATAAAAAATGCGTAAAATTAAATGTTATGTTGACTTTAATTTTGTATTTAATTTGTGATTGTTAATATTGCCAATTAATTTTATTTAAGTCATCCCGAAGCCATCTTTTAATTTAACAGAATGCATAATATAATAAATGTCAAAATTTTAATATTTTTCTTCATTAAATTGCAGCTGAAAGTTACGCATTGCTTACAAGTTACAACACAGAATTTTCCAACTTATTTTTGTAACTGTAACTATTTCGCCATTCTGCCAGAAGTTGAAAAATAAGGTGTTGTGTGATTTTTGGTTTATTGAGTTCTTTCGCAAGCGCTAGCAAGCTCAGACTTGGATTGATATCCAAAGTGTAAGGAATTCAGTAGAATAGCGCTACTTTTATAATTGTTATAGAAGGCTACTAGTGTGTTACAGATGGAAAGATGACTAGATACAAGGACAACTAATACATGTGTTGTTTTGATTTTGTTTTTCAGTTGGTAATCAACCTAAAGCCATCTCATCGTGGGTATCGAACACAGACCGGGCCAGCTACTACAGCCTGTCTGTTGCAGGACACACCTTCTATCGCCTCAACTACCCACTCAGGCTCAACAGGTAGCGAAACTAACTAAAATAGTACTGTTACGTTTTCTCCTGGATTCTCTTTTTAATTAAAATGCCACAATTTATTTTTCACAACTTGACAATCACTGCTTATAGGTGTTACTCAGCGAATTGCCCTCTTGCGACCCTCCTGTCCGTACCACTTTGATCTCTTTTATAGGCAACCAGAGGGGTCTTTCTCCCATTCACTAGATCATTCTACCACCAGAAATTTATGTACACACACAATCACTAGAACGTCATTCCAATGCACAAATACAACATGGATTACTCTTAGATGGTTCTATAGTAAGTGCATAGGTGTGCGTAGTCACTTTGATTTCATAGTCCGTAACGCAACCACGCAACTAAGCTACACATATAGTGTAACTTCTTGCATGTGGCGAGTTGAAGCTATTTATTTTTACAGGTAAGGGGGGCAGCCTTACGCCAACCACTTCAGTTGAAGTGGGGGTTTCGCAGCTCCCGAGAGGACTGGTATTCATTTCTTGTGAAGGCTGAGTAAACCTTGCCGGTGTTTTATTTTGGGTTTTTGATATAAACACCGAAACAGGAAATCATTTCTGACTCCCACGGTGGGATTCAAACCCGAGCTCTCGGCATGGAATGCAAGCACTCTACTAACTGAGCTATCGACCGGATGAAGTCATCCAGATGTCTAAAATGAAAAGGTTTATTTAATGTTCATTCTGTATCAACATAAGCAAATGAAACCACTTTGTTAAGATAACTTTTGTGTGAAAGTTAATACCACAAATGGTTTTGCAAACATAACTTTGGCATTGTCAGTTGATTGCTGGATTGAAAAAAAATCATCTCACCATAGAATCTAAAAATACAGATTTGCAGCAATATAATTTTGCTGTAGATTTTACGCTCCGTCAAAAGTGTGTGCTATCGATGCCAACATCCAAGCTCTCAGATGGTTTTTCAGGTGTTATCCACACGAGATAAATACTCACAAAATAAGTCATCCATTTTTGTTATTAATTATTATATTTTATTGTTATTTTCAGGTGGTATCACTCTTGCCAGTCCTGGAACGGCAGAACAGGAGAGTGGCAGATTTGGGTGGACGGAGAGCGCGTGGGCAGGGGATTCCACAATAGGGTAAGATCCATCATGTCAATGCGAGATCATGCACATCAAAATAACATGATAATCATATCTTGAATAGACCGCATTTATTAGTCATAGTTGTCGAACCACCGATGGGATCGTGTAACGCTCATAGGAGCTCATAAGCCTTTTTTTAATTCATAAAAATAAAAACTATTTTGTATTCGATTACGGCGAGTGTATTAGAATTCTACGGCCGGTTTCGCAAGCGATCCGTTTGCATCTTCAGGTGGCTAAATAACCGGCCCTGGAATTATGATATACTGGCCGTTATTGAATACAAAATTGTTTTTATTTTTATTTTTTAAGATGAACTATAAAAAAGTGAATGCCTCTGCAATCAATACTTCTTTAAATCATTTTTTTATTGGATGTAGTATTGTAGTAGATTTTGTATTGATGTCGTATTCCTTGACTTATAGGTTGGTATGAGGCTGACCACCCATACTGTAAAAAATGGTTCACTTTGCCAATGTCACCCCTGTTTCAGGGAATGTCGGCAAGAGTTGCAGGGCTTATGTTCATTTGAGGTTTGGATTTTATTTGTAAGTACACAATCAGCATTTGTAAGCGCGAACAACACGTGTTTGTTTGTGGGCATACATCTGAGAGCTTTGAATGAATATATCCTTATGTCCAGGCTGTCCAGGCTTCACTTCCATACATCGGAGTGGGCACTAGTATACCACCGTGCCCACTCTGATGTATGGAAGTGAAGCCTGGTAGGTGAGTTAAAGTGAGATTAGTAATAATAAAATAAAATAATTAGATGATTATAAATAATTAATCGTGTTAATTAGGGTATTCTTCAAGATTAAATTATAAATTATACATCATACTCTGGATGAAATGAAAGAAGTATCTAAGAACAGAAAGAAATGGCGGTTGATCTGTCATGTTGGCGGCTAGAGTTAGGGTTTCTCTCAATTAATTTTTTAATTTTATATAACTAATTATCATTATTGCCATCTGTGCATTGTACTATAAACTAAAACGATATCCTATAGGTAATTTAAACATTTAAACAGTTACCTATTTTATTTAATAAATTTAAGCAATGTAAGTTTAAACTGAGTCTTTACATATATATCTGTACCTTAGAGCATAAACAACGGTAGTCACATTTAGTAAAATGTGCAGGAGACGAGTTTTAGTGAAAATGTGCATTTTTTTAAACCATCATAACTTCTAAACTAGACGAGATATTTTTGATCTGTAAAAACGGTTTATCTTTTTTTATCAATATTTATTTAATGTGAAGTAATGTGAACAACGTATGTGGAACTTCCGTGGTTTATGCTCGCACTTTTATGCGCATCCCATATTTATCACACTTGATATCTCAGAAACTATGAGTCTGAGAACTCCAATATGTTTACCACTTATAGAACAGCTAATTATAATCATTTCTGCATCATTAACTCAAAAAAGTGGACTACCATTGTTTATGCTCTAAGGTACAGATATTATTAAATTGATGTTACAGCTGGTTGGCCATGTTATCAAAGGAGGCGGCGTCGCTATCACAGGACAGGAGCAAAATCTCCCCGGCAACTACCCAGAGCCTAAACAAGCCGCGCAGAGTGAGTCCATTCAATTAGCATCAATTAATACGTCCAGAATATTCCCCGGGGTTAATCTGTACAAAGAAAACCACTCCGTAGAGGGTCAGTTGGTCAATAAATATCTGTAGGTAGTGTTAACAGTGTGTCGAAACGCGTATGACTTGTTCAGATCGATGAAGTTTAGATAGAATCTATGTCTAAATCTAAGCTGCAAAGATATGTATCATTTGAGATTCATATTGAATGCATTCCCACAAGCAGACATGCATAATTTCGCGTTTACACATGCCGCATGTGGACCTACAATATAAAAAAACAAATCTCAAATGAACATAAGCCCTGCAACTATTGCCGACCTTCCCTGAAGCAGGGGAGACATTGGCAAAGTGAACCATTTTTTACAGTATGGGTGGTCAGCCGCATACCAACCTATCAGTCAAGGAATAAAAAAGAGAAATGCATTTAGCAGGTGATGGATATGAATGAGTTGTCAGTGGTTTGCAAGGAAATGAATTAACTAAAATGAGTATTCAAATACGATTTATTATTTTTTTAAATATCCAGTTAACAATGTAATCATATGGGTTTCTTAGAGCATGCTTATCAGAAACTTTTATTCATTCCTAAACAAAGTTTTTTTCATAAATAAATTGAGAGGGTATCTATTTATTTGTTATTCAAGCGCCACATTTAAAAGTTCATAAATTTAAAAGTCACTCAATACTTTAGGCGTGCTGTTTCACGATGGATCAGCTGGTATTGAATCGAGCATGAAAAACAATAAAATCTCAAAAAATCGTCCTTTTTTCATATTTAAGTCATAACGATAGTGATGAAACATCGAGAACTACGAATGCTAATTTTTCAGCTAAATCCTTGTTAAAGACAAAACTCCATAATATGTAATAATAATTACCTATAATCGGCCTGTTTTTTACAGCCCGCCGTTTAGTGGCACTAGCCACCCCAAGGGCGCTTTTATGTGTTGAATCTTCTAATAAACAAATGTGTGTTAAGCAACTTCCTGAATCTGCCAACACTGGTCTCTGTTCTCAACTCCAGAGGTAGACTGTTCCAGAAGAAATTCAGAGCACACTATAAAGTCTTTTAACCTTACTGACAAGGAATCCAACTTCTCTTTAAGTTTTTGTTTTTTTTTAAATAAAGGTTCTATTTAATTCAGGTCCCTCAAAGCATAACCCACATTTTTGGAGACAAACGTTAAGTAAGAGTGGGCCAAAGACTGCCATAAGTTAAGAGAAGTAGGAAACGCACGCATCTGTATTGTGCTCAGTCCTTGCTTACTCCTTTCATCGTCAGACATAAATAATTCTTAAATATTTACGGCCGTGGATATCCCAAACGGATATACGAACTAGGGGTGTGCGCAACTAGTCTTATCGAGCAATCGAGTGAGAGATTCTCGATATTTGTAAAGATCACTAAGCCACAATACGAAACTTAAAAAAAAAAAAAACATTCCATTGACTCTAAACAACCGAGCATGGCTTTGGAGAAATATATGTTCGATAATCTTACTTGCAAAGATATATTGACATTTAAGATTCATAGTTAATGCATGCACACAAGCAGGCACATGTAGTCACGCGCTTACACATGCTGCATGTGTACAAAACAAAACAAAATAAACTAAGCCTCAAATGAAAATAAACTTTGCGATTCGTGCCGTCTTTTCCTGAAGCTGGAGTGGTATTGGCGAGAGTGATATAATTATTGTTCCTTGACCAATAAAAGGCTAGTATGATGTTGACCCCTTTACAAACAATAAAAATGGTTCACTTTAAAAATGTTACCCCTGTTTCTGGGAAGGTCGGTAAAAGTTGAAGGGCTTATGTTCATTAGAGGTTTGGATTTTAATTTGCAAGTACACATGCAGAATTCGTAAGTGCGAACTTACACACATGTGTCTGTTTGTTGGCATGCATTCAATATGAATTTAAAAAGTTAGTATATCTTTGAAACTTGTAGATTATGTTTGAGCTATCGACGGGACGAGTGATAAACGAGAGCTCGGCGCATCCCTAGCAGGAGCCTAGTCATTGCGAACGTAACGTATTCAAGCATGTAAATATATAGTGAAGAGCTGGAATACGTGAGGAGGCGCGGGCGCAGTGGGTCAGATGAAAGTGTGCATTATTCAGACGTAGGCGATGTGGGAGCCAATGGAAGGAGCTGCTGTATAGGTGCAGGACACCCTCAACGAGCTGGGAATCATTGTATAGATCAAGTAAAAAAATCATAAATCAATATATAATACGGAACTAAGCTACACATATGGTGTAACTTCTTGCCTGCGTTATCCCCGAAGGGGTCACATGTGGTGATTCGGGACCTATGTATTTTTACAAGTAAGGGGGCCGGCCTTACACCAACCACTTTCAGTTAAAGTGGGGGATTCCCAGCTCCCGGTAGGGGCTGTTTCTCATTTCTTGTGAAGGCTGAGTAAACCTTGAGATCGAACCCTTGCTCTCGGCATGGAATGCAAGCATTCTACCAATTGAGCCATCGACCTTTTTACGCGCTTGGTCGTCGTCGCTACAAAGCGCCAATTCTCAAGCAAGACCCAGTTGCTGTAAGGCTGGATGGACCTTTGCTGACCGGTCATTGGTAAAGGTTTATGAATTTTTCAACCCAGCGAAGAGTATATTTAAAAATATAAATGGGATATTTTCTGTGTTCTGCCGGGATTCGAAACCACAACCTTCCATTCAGAGTCCGAAGTGTTACCACTAAATTGATTTAACAGTGTGGTTACAATGTAATGCGTGCAGGCTTAACCTTCTACAACTCTCACCCCAGCATTAAGGAGATTATCAGGACTAGGGTGAGCTCCACACAAATTCAACGTTGGCAAACATAACATGATTTCAATGAAACTGTGAGTCCGGTCGATAGCTCAGTTGGTAGGGTGCTTGCATTCCATACCGAGAGCTCGCATCCCAATCCCACCGAGGGTGTCAGAAATGATTTCCCGTTTCGGTGTTTATTTCAAACCCCGAAATAAAATACCGGCAAGGTTTACTCAGCCTTCACAAGAAATGAGTACCAGCCCTCTCAAGAGCTGGGAAACCCCCACTTTAACTGAAGTGGTTGGCGTAAGGCCGGCCCCCTTACCTATAAAAATAAAAAGGTTCAACTCGGCACATGCGATCCCTTCGGGGATAACGCGGCAAGAAGTTACACTATATGTGTAGCTTAGTTGCGTTTTTTTGTTTTTGTTTTTTTGCGTACGCATTTGTGAAATTTGTATTTTTGTGCAAAAAAATATTTACTGTCTCCATTAAATAAATCTATACGTTATAATATATGCAAGTTTTGTTTTGTTGTTTATCTTAAATAATCTAAAATCTAAGTTGCAAAAATATATTAAATTTAAGTTTCTTATTTAATGCAATCCCATAAGCAGACACGTGTAAGTTTGCGCTTACACATGCCGCATGTGGACTTCAAACATATAAACCCAATCTCAAATGAACATCAGCCCTGCAACTCTTGCCGACCTTCCTTGAAACACATTAGCAAAGTGAACTATTCTTTGTTAGATTGAAAAAAAAAATATTTACAGAGTGTGTGGCGTAGCTTTTAAGGATATGGCATATAATTTTATTAGGTATCATTGATATCAAAAACAGAATCTCCATTTTCGGGATTCGAACCCGAGCTCACGGCATGGAATGCAAGCACTCTACCAACTGAGCTATCGACCGGACTACCCACTCATAAAAAAAGTTATATTAGATTTGATTTATTTATTGCAAAAATAAATTATTAATTTTTAATTTTTTTTGAGAAAAATTAGTAAATATATTTTTATTTCTTATTTTAACGGCCATTTATGATTCGATTTTTTTCCATTGTGTCGTTGCCCCAATTTTGAATACCACGCAGGGTAATTCATGAGAATATTTCGCCAGCAAAGAGATTGAATACTCCATACGTGAATTGTAAATTGAATGCTCCATACAGCGCCCCCTGGGGAAATCGCTCGACGACTTAGTTGTCATGATAAATTTTGAATTTTTTACTAGATAAAGGAAACGAAAGTGTCTGCATATAAGGCGTCCAACTACAGTAATCAAGCCAGGGGCGTGCATCCCATACAGGCACACTAAATCTTAATCTAAATCTAAGTTGCAAAAGCGCAAGTTCGCGCTTAAACATGCCGCATGTGGACCTACAATATAAAAACGCGAATCTCAAATGAACATATACCCTTCAACTCTTGCCGACCTTCCCTGAAACAGGGGTGTGACATTGGCATAGTGAACCATTTTCTACAGCATGGCTAGTCAGCCGCATACCAACCTATAAGTCAAGGAACGTACACAACAAATTACATTTTTTAAATAAACAAATTATAATATGTGTGGACATTAAAAACTAACAGAAAACTAAATTCTTATTTAAAAAAAACCCTAGCCGCCAACATCACAGATCACTGGACTACAGACCGGTCCAAGTAATACCAATTACACGCGGTGGTAATAGGTAGTCAACATATAGTAAAAAAACATTTATTCTAAATATTTTCTTAAATATTTCCATATATATTCAAAATTTAAATTCCATTGGAGACATTGTTACCACTTCAGTCAATTTCAAATGAGTTATTTGAAAGAAATGGGAGAAAGTATTTATTCTCGAATGTTTTTGCCTATACCCTATGCACGCGCCTTTATCAAGCCATCAAATAACGGTGGCCAGGACCACACTTAGCAGGAGCGTGCATCCCATACATGCACATGCGCTTAATAGCTAGGCAATAAATTTAAGCTTGAAATTCAGGAGTTATTTTAAAGAAATGGGAGAAAATGTTTATTCTGAAATGTGTTTGCCTATACCCTTTGCACGCGCCTGCCACCTAGTTCTATACTCCTCAACAACCATCCCCTAATACATCTATAATTTTTAATCTTAGTCGTAAATATATTTTACTCCAGCCTTTTCAAGAAATGAGTACCAGCCCCCTCGGGAGATACTTCAACCCCACTTCAACAGTAGTGGTTGAAGTGGTAAGGCCGGCCCTCTTACCTGTAAAAATAAATACAACCCCTTCGCGTTTAGCGTTTTTAGCTAATCTAATCTAAGTTGCAAATATATGTAACGTTAGGGATTCACATTACATGCATTTTCACAAGCAGAAACGTATAAGTTGACGATTAAACATGCCGCATGTGCACCTACAATATAAAAACCCGAATCTCAAATGAACATACACCCTGCAACTCCTTCCGACCTTCCCTGAAACAGGGGTGACATTGGCAAAGTGAACCATTTTCTACAGCATGGGTGGTCAGCCGCATACCAACCTATAAGTCTATAAGCTAATGTAACAAATATCTGAAAAAAAACTCTGGCTTTGTATTGTTTGTTCACATGGTCTGGTATATTGTTTACTATTGCAGATAGAACACATGGCTGTGGACTGACAACACTGCGAGACCGGGAACAATATTATGATGATGATGCTGATGACGCTTAACGGGGCGTGGCCGGTGCGCGCGCACCCGGTCGATAAAACAGCACCCTATACCCCCGTCACAGCTCTCATAGTCTCCCAAAGTCATCGAGAACACTGAATTCTGTATGAAAAGCTAGGGAGGCGCTATCCCATTTATTCTAGACAACACGATGACTGTACTAAGCAGTGAAAACGTTGAAGTTTAAACTTGAGGTATTGTAGTAACAGGACGAGATCCGCCCAAGAGAAAACGAGACCCTACGCCATAGTTCACAACTCTAACGCTTGCAAATGATGGGGATAGTACGCAAGTGGCTAGTGATGAGTTAATTTTTTTTATTAAAATAAAAAAATAGATTTGTGAAGAGGAATTCAATTCACCAACCTATTCTGCCTGGCCAGAAACAGGTAGGTATTAATATCATCAATTAAGAATTCATTATTGTTTATTTTAATGAGTTATTTATTAATAATTATTAGGGATGGGCCGAATGTGGTTTGAACCGAATACGAACTTCGGCCGAACATTCGGTTAAAATAAAAAATTCAGCCGAAGTTCAACCGAACTTCGGTTCGGTAAAAAAGTTACGTATTATAGTTTCTAGTTACTGTTATTTGTTAGAACAATACTAAGTTTGATGATGATGATGATGATGTCTCCATCCTTCCGGGCTTGTAGACCATGTTCAATAATTGTAGGCTGCTTTATTCATATTCATCCTCATCATCATCTGAAGCCGGCCATGAAAGCCTAAAAACACTTATAATACTAAGTTTATTGCATTTATGTTTCAATCTGATATCTATGTAACGGAGTAGAAGAAGGTTTTTCAATTTTTATCAAATTGTACATTAATGTTCACCTGATCCTACTAAACTAAATGACCATGATTGAGTATATAAAGGCCTTTTTAATATTGGACGGTTATAAAAGATACGATGACATCCAATTATAAAAGTCAAAATGGTGCAAGCAGGTATTTTATTTTACTTTTTTTTTACACTGAATGTTCGGCTCCTGCCGAAATTCGGTTGAATCGAAAGTGAACTGAACTTCGGCCCATCATTAATTATTACCCAATAACATCTGTTGAACTAGGGTTAAAGTTACGGTCAAATGACCTAGGCGGGGATCGAACCAACGTTATTCTATTCCAAATACGCTAGAAAGATCTGCCCACTTGGTCCCCTCGGCCATACACCGACAAGTAGTACCTAAGTATCCCGCGCGCGTCTTTACAAACCAAACGCTGTAAAATAGGATAAGATTTTCGCTGCATGGTGGCAACATTAAAGTAATGATTTGACTTTGTTTTTTTTTTTTTAATTAAATTGCGATTTAAATTCATTTCACAAGATTCATTTTTCACAATATAGGTTACAATGTACTGTACCCCTTAGTACGAGTTGCAAAACTTGAGTAATGTAAAGTTTACGGTAATTATTAAAGAGTGATTTCCCTCAAAATCTGCCGTTTTTGTTTGTTTGAACTTGATTTTCTTCATCACTGTAACTCTTTTGCTAAGACCATCTAATCTAATCTAATCTAATCTAATCTAAGCTGCAAAGATTTATATATCTTTTAAGATTTATATTAAATGCATTCCCACAAGCAGACATGTATAATTTCGCGCTAACACATGCCGCATGTGGACCTGCAATATAAAAACCCAATCTCAAATGAACATAAGCCCTGCAACTCTTGCCGCCCTTCCCTGAAACAGGGGTGACATTGGCAAAGTGAACCATTTTTTTTTTTTTTTACAGTATGGGTGGTCAGCCGCATACGAACCTATAAGTCAAGGAACAAACATCACAAATTACATTTTTAAAATTAATAAACAATAATATAATATAAACACGGTCATGGACATCAAAAAAAAACTAAAACATAAAACAAATTTCACTTTAATAAACCCTAGCCGCCAACATTACAGATCAACCGCCATTTCTTTCTATCCTTACATACTTCTTTCATTTCCTCCAGAGTCATAACCTTCTTCATACAAGCTCTTCTTTTATTATGACTCTGGATATTCCATTCATTCGGTATTTTCGGTAATTTGGATATATACCATAAAGTAAAAAACCCATACTGTAAAAAATTGGTTCACTTTGCCAATGTCACCCCTGTTTCAGGGAAGGACGGCAAGAGTTGCAAGGCTTATGTTCATTTGAGATTGGGTTTTTATATTGTAGGTCCACATGCGGCATGTGTTAGCGCGAAATTATACATATCTGCTTGTGGGAATGCATTTAATATAAATCTTAAATGATATATATCTTTGCAGCTTAGATTAGATTATATTAGATTAGATAAAGTATAAGAAACAAAAACGGCAGATTTTGGGAGAAATCACGCTTTAATATTTTACGTAACCTTTACTTTTTTCAAGTTTTGCAACTCGTACTAAGGGTACTGTTCACTCTTCACTCTCTGCATTTGGTCTTCGCGTTACAATGGCCAAAGCGACTCTGTCCGAACCGCAGAATCTTTGCTCGTATTTATATGTGCGGCGGAGACTATTCTTTCGTGTTCGAGAACATGGTAGATACTTTTTATTTGATGGTAATAGAGCATTCACACCAACCATCATGCCTAGGCTCACGTCCACACGAACTCATACGTTCGTAACATTATTATTGATTCGACAACGTTTTATCTATTTTAGAATTTTTGGTACCATTGCGGCTTTTAATTTTGAATTTTATTACCTGACTATGATAATATAATATATCGAAAACGTTATTATATATATATTTTTTTAAATATTTTATATATTAGTGATAATAAAGCAGTGTTTTATTGGAATTGACCCTTAAAATTAAAATATTAATAAATTTTAAATGTTATAATGTATGTCTTTCCAACTTACATAGATTATAGATTGTTATTCTTTTCCTTGATTTGATGTTTTTATATTTTCAGATAACGGCGGCATGGAGGGTGAGCTGACGATGCTTCAGCTATACCACGTCGCCCTAACAGCCGGAAAAGCCCACAAAGATCACAAGCATCACCACGTCCACCACTTCGGCCACGATGGCACCCCCCTGTCCAACGGCAACCTCCCTCCCCCGTCCCCAGCGGCCCCCCCAGCAGCCACCAATTCCATCCTAACAGGCGGACAGATCAACCCTTCCCTGGAACTCAATCTCGGCAACCCACCTCAGCTGATCCAAGCCCAGCTATCAAACGGCCTCCAGCTCAACCAGAACTACATCAACGGGCAATTCGGACCGGGCAGATTCGTAAGCGAACAACTGCTGGCTTCACAAAACCCTCCAGACCAATTGAGCTTCAACCCTGGAAACGTACAGTTCATCAGACCGCAGCAGAACTCTTTGGGAAGTGGAAGATTACTTGTGACTGCAAGTCCATTCGATTCATCGTACGCTCAGCACAATTTGTATAAGAGGAATAAACCAGCCGATGATGTAAAAGAAGTGAAGAGAAATAAAAGAGAAGATTCAAAAAGCAAGATGGAAAAGGAGATAATGGGTAATTATTTCTTTACAATAAAAAAATATTTATTAAATAACAAACTATGAGAACTTGGTGTTTTCACGACTCATTCCTTTGCCAAATTGCCCGCTTATGGAATGAGTAGCCGGTATCTGTGTTTCCATCCCAATTTAACCTTGCCCTTTTAAAATCCAATATCAATCGCCATTTCCTCTCAGTGTCTCAAAACACAACGCAACGCAACACACACGACAGCACTGCGCAGCTAACGGCCCTGCAACCGGACAAGGACAACTGCCACATCACCAACACCTCTGCGTTGTCATAGACTCCTAGAGTCTTTTCAATCTAGGGAGTCTCAAAAAAAAATGGTACTGTTACTGTATCCTGCCGCCGTTCCACTAGGGGTGGCCGGTACCTCCGCAGATGCGTCTCCACTTTTTTCTGTCCTTGCATACCTCATTCATCTCTTCAAGATTCATGACTTCCTTCATACACACTCTTCTCTTATTCTTACTCTACAGGTTCCATTCTTTCGCAATCTCACCTATTTGGTCTGTTCATTCCTACCTCGGTCTTCCCCTTCCACGATTTCCTATGTACACTTTCTTTGTTAGTCGCTCTATTCTATGATCTGTGTCCGAACCATCTCATTGTGATTTTTTGCTTTTAATAAAAAGCTGTTGTAAAACTAGCTTGAACACAATATACAGGCCTTTTTTCAAATTCCCGCAAATTTTCGAAAATAAATTTTCAGTATTTTTTGTACCTAGCCTCCATCATTTCATGACATGACCTGATTTTATTCATTTTTAGCTCAATTTCACTGGAATTTTTTCAATAAACTTCATCTCTTCGCATCAAAGTTCATATGAATGTTCCTAGTTTTAATTAATATTCCGGAAAATAAATAAACGAATAACGCCAGGTTTGTAAAAAAAAAGGTTTTTGTGTTTCAGGCGACAAAGGTGATTCCAAGAGGCAGACGAAGCGTGGTTTGATTGCTTTGTCTGATGGCACCATAGTAAACGACGGACTTGCCAGCGACGAGTCTTTCGAACAATCTCTCCTGAACGGATTAGCAGGACTTGGAGAGAACATTCCAGTGCAAAATCTGCAGAAGGAACAGGTAAAGATATTGATTATAATAAAAATAATATTAGGATGATTTATTTGGTGAGCGCTGTTTTTGTGTGTATCACACCTCAAGAGCCCTCTGCGAGCTTGGTCGTCGCTGTTGAAAGCGCCAATTCTCAAGCAAGACCCAGTTGTTGTAAGGTTGGATGGACCTTGCAGTGACCGGTCTTTAGGTAAAGGTTTACGAATTGCTCAACCCAGCGAAGAATACATTTGGAAATATAAATGGTATATTTTTGTGCTCCGCCGGGATTCAAAGCCACAACCTTCCATTTACGAGTCTGAAGTTTTGCCATTGGACTACGGACCGGTCCAAGAAATGCCAACAACATGCGGTGTACCTAGCGGTCACCCATCCAACTAGCATCCGCGCCCAATGTTGCTTAACTTTGGTGATCTGATGAGAACCGGTGCTTTCAACATGGTAACGTCGTTGACTAAATTGATATATTTGTTCAAGTTATTTGAAGAAATAAGACCGGTCCGTAGTCTAGTGGTTACCACATCATCCTCGTAAATGGAAGGTTGTGGGTTCGGATCCCGGCGGAGCACAAAAAATATTTTCAAATTTGCTCATCGCTGGGTTAAAAAATTTATAAACCTTTACGAAAGATCGGCCATCAAAAGGTCCATCCAACCTTACAGCAACTGGGTCTTTGTTTGTGCAAGCTCGTAAAAAGTCCGGTCGATAGCTGGTTGGTAGAATGCTTGCATTCCATGCCGAGAGCAAGGGTTCGATCCCCACCGAGGGTGTCAGAAATGATTTCTCGTTTCGGTGTCCATTTCAAACTCAAAAGAAATACCAGCAAGGTGCACGGAGTCTTCACAAGAAATAAGAACCGAACCGAACTCCCCCGGGAGCTGGGAAACTCCCATTTCAACTGAAAGTGATTGGTGTGAGGCCGGCCCCCTGACCCGTAACAATAAAAAGGTCCTGAATCGCCACATGCGACCCACCCCTTTGTGGATGACGCAGGGAAGAAGTTACACTATATGTGTAGCGTAGTTGCGTTATTTAAAAAAAAAAAGACGTTTTCTATAGTGACAAGAATGCTTGCTAAGGGATCTTGATGTGGGCTCCACAAAAACACAGAGCTTTTTAATTTAATCATAATTATGACATCGCTAATTCGAGTTCTTATGAGGCTGACCACCCATACTGTAAAAATGGTTCACTTAGCCAATGTCACCCCTGTTTCAGGGAAGGTCGGCCAGAGTTGCAGGGCTTATGTTCATTTGAGATTGGGTTTTTTATACTGTAGGTCCACATGCAGCATGTGTGAGCGCGAAATGATGCGTCTCTGCTTGTGCGAATGCATTTAATATGAATCTCAAATGATACATATCTTTGCAGCTTAGATTTGGATTAAGTTAATGGTTTTGCTAGCAGTTCAAACTTGATAAATACACGTGATCTAAAAACATATTTTTTTTATAAAATAAAGCTATTTTTTGTTTAACGTAGTTTATTATCACAATAATATTTAATATCTCGAGTACTTTCGACCTTCAATATTCAGGCCATTATCAAGAGTGATGTATAAAAAATTAAAATTATTAAGAACAAACTGTGGTGCATCAGTACAGAAGATGAAAGAAAACCAGATATCTGAAATCAGATAAAAAAAAGATAATCCGAAAATTGTGCGTGCCCACCCCTAGTAGTGGGCCCGCGAGAACGAGCGGGAGTATAAAACGCGTACGCCGCGCTCCAAACAGCCAGACACACTGAGACCACGGAACGAGCAACATCTTACCGCGCTCCCGCCAAAATTGCAAGCCGTCTCGCGTTCCCGCCGATTTCCAAGCAGAGACGCAAAACTACTTTGCACCGTCGCCTGGACGTCTCCGCAGACCACTACATCATCACCAGAGAAACTTCGAGACCACCGAGCGGACATCTACATCTCCCGCCAAAATCTCAAGACATCTCTCGCATTCCCGCCAATTTCCAAGCAGAGACGACATCTTACCTCGTGCCTTCGCCTGGACATCTCCAGCTTCATCATACCTTCACCTGGACATCTCCAGCTTCGCCACATCTTTACCTAGAAGATTCTCAAGACCTCGCCAGGAACAGACTTGAGGCAACCGTCTCCTACAGCACACTGCTCACATCACAACACAAAAGGTCCTTCTTAGGGCCACTTTTAATTTTCCTCAAAAGTTTACAGTTTTTCTCCTGCTCACAACAAAAGGTCCTTGTTAGGGCCAATCTGAACTTCCTCAAAAGTTTCAAGTTACTTCCTAATTGCCAACTTCCATATTTCCTTTCCTTCCCCCACTTCAAGCATCAAGCATCCTGCTCGCCTCACAAGCAAGGCGGATTAAGGAGGACTTCCGCCTGGACGCAGCTTGAAGACCGGAAGATTGCAACCAATACAACATTTTGAATTACCTTTGATTGAACAGTACTGACTGCATTAAAAATATACACTTTCAAAAACGGGCTTTCATTCACACCACACACACAACCTCCAAAAAACCATAGATCAAAATTATATAAATTCAAATAAATAGGTAGGTATAGGTACAATAAATATGAACTTAATTAAAATTAAATACAACAGTCAAAAATTAAAAGAAAGAAAACATAAAATAATATATAATAATTACAATAAATTAATTCAAACATCCGAGGGTCAAAAAATAAATAAAATATTTAAAGCACAAATAAAATTATTGAGTCAACACAAAAAGACAAATAATAAACTACGTTAAACAAAAAATAGCTTTATTTTATAAAAAAATGAATTTTCACTGTGTGAATACACAAACCCTACAAAATTTACATATTTTTTGTTTGAAATAATTATCATTTCTTGTTTGTTTCTACGTGAAATTTCTTATTGATGGTGAAAACATGTTATTGTTTGCACTTTTCTCACGAATTCTCAGCGATTCTCGCCCATCACAAGCGATTTCCACTTCACCTCTCGCCCCGTCAGTATGTAAAGACATGTCCTTTGATCCTTCACATATAATCTACAATCTAAGTGGCAAAGAGTTGTAAATAAAGATTCATATTAAATTATGCCCAGAAGCAGACATGTGTAGTTCTATTCCACCTTTCCCTGAAATCGTGTAGCATTGATAAAAGTGAACCAAGTACTTACAGCATGCGTGGTCAGCCTCATACCAACGTATTAGTCAACTGTAACCTGTTAGGCCGTTTGTCCACCGCACGCCGTCACCGTCACGTCACCGAGAACGAGATGACGGCGCCAAAGTAGCGGTACATGTTATGTATTTATGTATTGCCTGGTTATAGGCAATACAATACATGACCTATAACCAGCGAAATCGGTCGCGGTGGACCAACGATCGCCGCCACATCAATTAAACTCGGCCCGAAATAATCTCGTTCTCGGTGACGTGACGGTGACGGCGTGCGGTGGACAAACGGCCTTACTCTGTCGCCATTCAGATCTGCAATAGCCATAGCCATAGCCTCTGCCACAGATCACTGTTTTGGCCTCTGCACATAGCCTCTGCAAAGATTATATTGTACATCTATAATCTAAGTTCTTATTTTCAAATATGCTCTTCGCTGGGTTGAAAAAAAATCATATACCTTTAGCAAAGACCGGTCACCAAAGGTCCATTCGACCTTACAGCAACTGGATTTTGCTTGAGATTTGACGCTTTCTATAGCGATAAATAATCAAGCTCGCAGAAAGCTTTGAGGTTGATTCATACAAAAACAGCGCTCACCAAAAAAATCATCCTAATATTATTTTTATATAACAATCCGTTACTGTAACTGTATCCTGTCACCGTTCTACTAGGGGTGACCGGTACTTCCTCAGATGCGTCTCCACTTTTTTCTGTCCTAACATATCCCTTTCATCTCAACAAAATTCATCACTTTCTTCATACACACCTCTTATTCTCACACCGCAGGTTCCATTCTTTCGCAATATCACCTATTAGGTATATTTATTCCTTCCTCGGTCTTTCCCTTCCACGTTTCCCTTTGAAATTTCCTCTGTACACTTTCTTCGTTAGTCGTTCATCATCCATTCTTTCAAGATATCCGAACCATCTCATTGTGTTTTTTTGTACTTTCATTCTCAAAATTCTCTTTTATATTTTATATTTACTCGTTCACCACCCAATCGTTGCGAACTCTATCATTCAGTATATAACAATCGGTGTATGCTAAAACCCTCCTCACACCCATCATGTATGTATGTGTCAGAAGGACCCACAGCTCATGGACACTTATAGAAAGCTTTACATTTTATCAAGTGGCGGTAGGCCTTTTCGTGAAGTAAAATAAACGGCACGACAAAACAAGAACCTCTAGGCCAGAGGCGTGCCCATGACTCTAAAAGTAAATGGTTCGATGTTACTGAAGCTAATAGCAAACTTCAGGTGGCACTCCTTGGGGTGTTGGGAGATCACGAGTAGTGTGAAGAATGATATCCATAATACAAAATAATAAAATAAGGACAGGATTACTGTGAATCCACCGCGGACGCAGCTTAGCAGCGCAGAAAGGGAAGCGCATAATCGCTCAAAGTCGGAAAAATTTTGAATTGGTTGCAACAAAATCAGCGTAACCGACTGGACCAATCTCAAGTAACCTTTTAGGTTTTAAAAAGGTTACAAAAAGGTTTAAAAAGGTTCTGGGACCTTTTTGTAATCTTTTTAAAACCTAAAAGGTTGCTTGGGATGGCAGCCGTACTGCAGCAAGGAGCGCAACCCGAACAGAAGCGCTGTTCTGCTAAATTCCTTACGACTTTAAGGCGACGAGCTGCCGATTCGTGTCCAAAAAAAAAGGCGTAATGTGATTTTTTATCTACGGAGTTCTTTCGCAAGCGCTAGCAATCTCCGATTTGTATGGAAATCCCAAGTGTAAATGGACAGTGCCACAATATGTGAGGTACGTTCTGGGAGTTCGCTCCCCAGTTCTTGTTTGCCGTATAGACCAATTTTGTCAAATATGACTTTTTAATGCAGTTGTCTTCAGAATCAAATTCTACACAATCTGAGCTAAGAAAAAACGTAAAACTCGATAATGTGACAGTTGTTTTAAATATTTTTTAAATCAATTTCCTGTTTTCATAAAACACATTGGTTCAGTACACATGCAAACATTGCTCATGTAAAATTAGCTTAATGATCTGGCGACGCAAGGGCACTCTGCTGATAGAAAGGCAAAGAACACCGTACGTGAACTGGAATGAACTTGCCGTATGAATATTTTGATGTTTAAATTGCAGGTGGACGAGCGCGAGCCTGCAGAGGCTGAGGTACGAGCCGTGATGCAGCTGTGCTCAGGATGCTCCCAGGAGCCGTTCCAGAAGGCTCTGGTCCTCAGCTGGCGAGGGACGCCCAAGAAACTGTTCAGCGGAGCCAGGTTCTTCCCGGCGATCCCAGTCTGCAAGTCCTTCTAGGAGACGTCGTCTCCATCACACAATTCACCTCATTCCAGTCGTTTCTCATCAATATCGAAATAGTGTTCAACAAGTCTTCGTAAGATTAAAAAAAAATCCTTGTTACAGTTCACAGTGAGTTTTATTTGATTTATTATCCAATTTCTTATATATTACTGGTTTCGGGATTGCAGAATATCCCATCTTCAGCGAAACCGGTCGTGTAACAAATAAAATAAAACTCACTGTGAACTGTAACAAGGAAATTTTACTTTTTTAAATCTGCTAAAATGGACTTTCACAAAATTACTGTCGAACATCTACATAGTCTTCATAAGTATTATTTTTGTTTTAATGATTGTAATTATTTTCGTATTCTTACTGTACAAATCAAACTGTAAGAATTCCCATATCGTCCCTTAAGTGTTTGTTTGTTATACGTCCATCAATGGTAATTTGAGTGGGTTGGAACCAAAGATGACTAACCCACATTTCCGTTGTTTCGAGTAAACGGACTTCAAAGTTTCGGCCCAAATAAATTTAATTAATTTAGTCAGACCTCAGCACTTTTAGTAGATATGAATCCTTGTGGTCACCTTTGTCTCTGATAGATATTGAAATAAAGGGAAAGGATACGTGCGTAACTCATTTTTCTAAAATACACGTCTAATTATTCGAAAAGAATTGATTAATATATTTAAAAAATACACAATTATTTTCAGAAAAAACCAACAAAATTAAACGTTGTTTTAGCCATTTTATATGAGTACATTGCAATAGCGTTTTCGATAGCTGACCATCATCTTCAGTTATAATTCTTATACCATATATATATATTTTTTCTTAATATTGTGGGTTACTCATGTTTGTCTCTAGCCCACTCATTTCACATGAGCAATGTTTATATGTGTACTGGACCTATGTGTCTACTTGTATTTATAAAAAAAAGCATTTTTAAAAACTCTGGCATTGTCGTGTTTTACGTTTTTTTCTTATACAACTTAGATTAGGCAGAACGTGATACTTAAGACAATTTTATTGAAAGGTCATATTTAAATCAAGTGGTAGATAAGCCAAACAAGCACTGAAGGGACGAAATGTAAGCTATTGTATCAGCAAAATTAACATCGATTGAAAGAAACCTGTTCGAAAACTTCTGATTAAAATAAGCATTTTAAAATGTTTGATAAAAATACTTCATTAAATTTAGGGTATACGTAACTTTAACTGTAAAACAATTAAATAAGTCTCATATGTATTTTATAAATTATAAAATGTATTAAAAATGCATATTATGTAATTTATTAACAACGATTGTATTGTAAAAAAAACAATGATTAAAAAAATGTTGTAAAATAAAAAAATACTGTTTTTTTTTAAGAAAGCCTATGCGGGAGACTCCCTAGATTCGAAAGACTCTAAGGTTCTATGACACTTTTTATAGTGCCGCAGAGGTGTTGGTGACGTGGCAGTTGTCCATGTCCGGTTGCAGGGCCGTTAGCTGCGCAGTGCTGTGGTGTGTATGGCGTTGCTTTGTTTTGAGACACTGAGAGGAAATGGCGATTGATATTGGATTTGAAAAGGGCAAGGTTAAATTGGGATGGAAACACAGATACCGGTAACTCATTCCATAAGCGGGCAGTTTGGCAGAGGTGAAAGAATTGTGAAAACACCAAGTTCTCATAGTTTTGATAAAAAGAAAGGTTCTACTAATATTGGGTTCCCTTTTCGTGTCATTTTCTGACTAGTGAAGTCATCTGTCTTCTTAATATAAACAAAATTCCTCTCGAGCAGAGTGAATCAAAAGTCTGTAACTTTTCTATAATAAAAGTTCTACACATCAAGCGAGAATTCAGAATTTTATTGAAGAATATTGTAACGAAATACACTGGTAGATGCTTATTGGTGTACGTGTGTTTTGAGAGAATGTTCTGGCCCAGACGATTGTAGTTGTAAGGTGCGTATGTGGGTAGAAAATGGACTCTTCAAGAAATAAATATGTCCAGAATCGTCTATACAAGTGTGGTGGTGGAACTTTCTAGGGCCTGCTGGAATGGCCCCTAGGTTCCGCAATAAGAAGGGTGACAATCGGCTGGAGCGAGGAGTCTTTCAAAGCACTCATACAGAGGAATATCTAGTTACTAGGGCGACCAATATGGTGTAAAATAACTGTAATCTGTACGAAATAAAAAAGTGTGTTAAAATAAATCTGTTAAAATAAGTCTGTTAAAATAAATCTATTGTAAGAAAGTCTGTGTAAATAAACTGTATGGCTAACTTGTGTTGAACTTGTGTTTTAATTAAGGACCCTCAGGAGAAACGTAACAATATATTTTAAAATCAGCGACCGCCCGAATCCTGAACAGTCATGTTTTAAGTATTACTAGTAGTTTTTATAGTCATTAGAGTTCCAATTTTTAATAATTTTAATCAATTTACTAATTCACTATATTTCGGGTATATTTAGAGCATTGTTAATTCTTTGATGAACATGGAAAACATATTGTGAAAATCATTTTCCAGGTTCACGAAGCACTCTTTGCATTTTCTGTGAATTCAACGTATTGTTTGATTTTACGTGTAAATATAGATTTTCAGTTTTACTAGTGCTTCCATTGCAACATAGTTGGTTTAATTTTTCAGTTTTCATATTACGTTTTTGATAATGATGCATGGAATTTCTTGATATTTTGTTTTTATATTAGTTTCCATCGGTTTGGTTTTCGTTAGCAAGCAAACCCTTGTTTTTTGTTTCGACAAATTTTAGTTTCATAGGTATTTTCTTTACTTTTTATTGTTACATTACAAAATATTGAACTCCAATCCGAATTTTTATTTCCCGATGTTGAAAAATAAGAAACAGGAATTTAAAAACAAAAAAAATCGAAATAGGGATTTATTATAATTTCCTCGTCGAATTATCGGATTTTTTGAACAAATATTATTTTGGTACAGGATTAGAAAATACAGAAAATCAGCATGTAAGATTTTATAAAAATTGCTGTTATTTCTTGTAAAAATCTTGTAACTTCAAAATATATCCAGGTTATAGTATTCGAGGCACGCAAATGGTAAAATGGAAGCAATCTGGGTTGTTGAAGCAATCTTAGTAACTAGATTGAAAATCAACAACTTTTTTTCCACTCATTGTACGAGTATTCCTGAAATTTTTTCAAATTTAATTGATAAAGAATTATGTTAACTTATACGAAAAAAAACAAGCAGGTACGCTTAGCTTTATTTTAATTTTTGAACACTCTGCTAAATATCTTAAATAAAATATCTGACTATTACGATTAAAAAAAAAAATTGAGCTATTTGTTGGAGATGGAATCGAGTACTTACTAAACAATAAAATAAATTTTCAACCACTGGACTAAAACCAATCAAATTAAGACACAATTTAAGATACGAGCAATATGTACAAAACTACTCGCAACGCAACGCAATCGCAACTAATCTGCACATTACATCAACTTCTTACCCAGTTCTCACAAAAGTCTCATCGGTGTGTGGAACCTTTTTACTTTCACAGGTCAGGATTTCAGACACAGTACCTGTTTAGCATCTTCAAGGTAGATTTTACATCAACTTCTTACCCTGATGTCCTCAAAAGAGTCCCAATGGAATGTGGAACATTGGCGAAGGGTGCCATACAAGCCGATTCCCATCGGTTTCCCGTTTAAAATGAAGCAAAAATGATAATAAAGTAGACTGCATGGTTTCAATGGGGAAAAATACGTATTGTTTCTTTGGTTTTAAATGTATTTTTTTACTTTGTGCCTATATTTTTTAACTACTTTGTTACACCATTTTAAAAGGGAAGCCGATGGGAACCGGCTTGTATGGCACCCTTCGCCACTGGTGTGGAAGCTTTTTATTTTCTCAGGTCAAGATTTTAGACACAATACCGGTTTAGCATCTTCAAGGTAGATTTTATATCAACTTATTGCTCCTTGACTGATAGGTTGATACGAGGCTGACCACCCGTGCTGTAAAAATCGGTTCACTTTTGCCAATGCCACCCCAGTTCAGGGAACGGCGGCAGGAGTTGCAAGGTTTATGTCCATGTGAGGTTTTCTTTATTTGTATGCACACATGCAGAATGTGTAGGCGCGAACCTACATGTGCCTGTCTGTAGGCATGCATTTCATATGAGCCTTAAATGCTTACATATCCTTGCAGCTTAGATTATAGATTATAGATTATTACCCTGTTGTCCTCAAAAGAGCCTCAATGGAGTGTCGAACCTTTTTACTTTCACAGGTCAGTATTTCAGAAACAATACGGTTTGGCATCTTCAAGTTAGGGCAGGTCTTTTCGTGAAAACTATGATCGCAAATCTTCAACGCACGAGGAAAGTAAAATACGCGCTTGCAATAGTAATAAACATCCTACCTTGCTCTTGTGAATGTGCTGATGGTGATACTCGGAGTCGAATTCCGGCTCACTGAAGTAGCTGGTTTCCTACGGAGAAAGAAAACCAAGCTTTAGAACAACGGAATGTATTGCCTAACTCATCTTGCCTGTAACGCAGAGACATAAAAATCTAGAACAGTATTCGTCAAAGGGGGGGTGACGAAAAAATAGGCTGATAAATTTGCAAAAAAAATAGTTTTTGGAGACCGGTCCCTTGACTTATAGGTTGGAATGAGGCTGACCACCCATACTGTAAAAAATGGTTCACTTTGCCAATATCACCCCTGTGTCAGGGAAGGTCGGCAAAAGTTGTGGGGCTTATGTTCATTTGAGGTTTGGATTTTATTTGTAAGTACACATTCAGCATTTGTAAGCGCCAACTACACGTGTTTGTTTGTGGGCATGCATTTGAGAACTTTAAATGAATATATCCTTGCAACTTAATTTATTGATTATAATGCATTTGTAGCAGATAGTTTTCAGGCCTATTATCATTTACAATGCATAATTCAAAATGACCTTCGGGGTGTCTATGATAATAATCTATAATCTAAGTTGCAAAGATATATGAACATTTAAAATTCATATTAAGAACATGCCCACAAACAGACACGACACAAGTTCGCACTTGCAAATGCTGCATGTGTAACACAACTTAAAATCCAAACCTCAAATAAACTTAAACAAATATAGCGTCTGGAAGTACCAGCTCCCACAGACCACGGCAACAGATCCCGGAACACATCTCTCCAGCATCAATAGCCGGCCATGTAAGC
Organism: Agapetus fuscipes; assembly: GCA_951799405.1. NCBI lineage: Eukaryota > Metazoa > Arthropoda > Insecta > Trichoptera > Glossosomatidae > Agapetus > Agapetus fuscipes. The sequence goes on along the minus strand of OX637332.1, from coordinate 31,007,454 downwards.
CGAAAACTTGTATTCTTCAGTGTAAGAGTCACCTTCTTCCTACAAACTCACCTTTTACTTTCCTGCACGCTAACTCTGGATATTCCATTCATTCGCTATATCATAAACTTGATCCATCCATACCTTTCTCGGTCTTCCCCTACCACAACATACATCTATTCTTGCAATGTATACTTTCGTCGTCAGTCTTTCATCACTCATTCTTTTTATATATCCAAACCATCTTAACAAACTTCAATATTTAACGATTTTATTAAATTTTGAAATATAAGTACCAACCTGATCCCAACTGGAAGGTCCGGAGCTAGCGAGAGGCATGTTGAGGACTCCGCCTAGGGCTCCAGGGAAAGCGCCACCGCTCACATCGGCCGACTCAAACAGACGAAGCACCGAACGGTCGCGAATGTCCCGCAAGTGAGAGCTAGCGTGGAAATAAAGCCAATTAATTATGACATCAAAGGCAACACAACACACAACACAACACTACGCAGCAAACAGCCTTGTTATTTTTCATCGGTAATTAGTTTGACATTCCGAGTTAAATAATACTGTCCCAAGACGTCGCTTCGGTGCGGCACAGAATAGATCATGAGTCATCCACGTTTGTAGTAGTTGAGACAAACAACCTGAAACCCTCCAACAGGGTGGGACTGTCTACTAAACTATTATTGACCATATAAGTGAGCACCGTGAGGGTCCCATTGCGCCTATTGTCTTAGCTCCTGAATCCAGTTTCCTTTTATAGGGAGTCTCCCGCACAGGAGCTTAGTAGCGTATAAATTGATGACGTTTAATTGTAAATACCTGTTTCTGTCTAAGCAAAATAGGTTGGTGAATCGCATTCCTCTTTACGAATTCATAAACAAAAATGTTGAGAGTAGTTTTACTCTTATGGATTACATCTCAGGATGTCCAAGGGAGGAATAGGGAGACCCCAACTGAGGTGGCTGGACGACATCAAGAGAACTGCAGACAGAGGATGGCTGAACACAGCAGCCGATAGACAGATATGGAGAGGATAGAAGGAGGACCTCTTGAGACGTTGTCGTCTTGATACTGATGTGATAACAGCGATAGCCCTCGAGGAAATAAATCAACTCGTGAAGAAAAAATCTTTCCTTTATTTGAAATATTCTTGATAATAAATAATATTAGGATGATTTATTTGGTATACGCTGTTTTTGTGAGTATCACACCTCAAAAGCCCTCTGCGAGCTTGGTCGTCGCTGTAGAAAGCGCCAATTCTCAAGCAATACCCAGTTGTTGTAAGGTTGGATGGACCTTTCAGTGACCGGTCTTTGGTAAAGGTTTATGAATTTTTCAACCCAGCGATGAGCACATTTGGAAATATAAATGGTATATTTTTGTGCTCCGCCGGGATTCGAATCCACAACCTTTCATTTACGAGTCCGAAGTGTTGCCACTGAACTACGGACCGGCCCAAGAAATGCCAACAACACGCTGATGTATCCAGGGAGTATTTTTAAGCTTACCGCAAGTCCTCAAGCTCGTAGAACATGTCCTTGGAGGAGTCGTGTATGTAGATCTTGACGAGGGGACTCTCCAAGTACTCCATGGTGAGTTGCTTGGTGAAGCTCCTCACGAACAGCGCCTTGACGGTGTCGATGGAGGTGATTTCATTGGGCAGGAGGGCGCGCTTCGTCTCGTTGCGGTATTGCAAGAATACCAAACCTGAGGGGGAAAATTGTACAGGAATTCAGTATTTAGAAGTGAGTCATAAAAAATGTCCACGCGACGAAATGTTTGTCGGTGAATATTATGTCGGTGGACATTTTATCACGTGGGCATTTTGTCACGTGAACATTATGACGGTGGGCATTTCGTCTGTAGACACTTTGTCGCGTGCAAATTTTGTCGCGTGGACATTTTGTCACGCGGAGATTATGTCACGTGGACATTTTGTCACGTGGGCATTTTATCGCATGGATATTATGTCAGTAGACACTTTGTCGCAAGCACATTTTGTCGCGTGGACATTTTCTCGCGCGGACATTATGGCACGTGGACATTTTGTCGGTACACATTATCTTGGTGGACATTTTGTAGCGTGGACATTTTATCACGTGGGCATTTTATCGCATGGATATTATGTCGGTAGACACTTGGTCGCAAGCACATTTTGTCGGTACACATTATCTTAGTGGACATTTTGTAGCGTGGACATTTTATCACGTGGGCATTTTATCGCATGGATATTATGTCAGTAGACACTTTGTCGATTTGTGAGATTTTGTAGCGTGGCCATTTTGTCGCGTTCCCATTTTATCCAGTGGATATTTTGTCGCCTGAACATTACGACGGTGGGCATTCCATCTGTAGACATTTGTCGTTGAATTTCAGTTGTTCGGACAGCTTCAACAAGGTCTCTTCATGGCCTTTTAAGCCAAAAATTACAAGCGCGCGTATAAACTTTGTATAAAATCTGAAAGTGCTGTATTGAATCATATCTCAGAGAATTCCAGTTCACTGCATAAAAATGCTTCTTTTTGAAAAAAGTAAATAAAAAAATTTAATGTTTTAAATAGGATACGAGCATAATTTTGTACATCTTACCTAAGGGTCTCTCCAGGGTCTTGCTGGGCGTGCGCACCACAGGCAAGGAAGACCTCTGCTTTCCTCCTCGCCTGAAGCCCGTGGATGCCGTCTCCACCTCCGACATGATGCCAGGATCGTCGTCGAACAGCATGGCGGAAGATGGAGGAGCATAGCCGCGAGGAAGCGGCGGCTGCAGACAAAGAAAATATACATTAGCTCAAAATCAGTCATCACGATGAGCTCGACTGGGCTGATTGGGCCTTAGCTGGATTCAGGATTCTCCTTCACTCTCACCTGTCCATCACATTAGCTCTTCAGTCACTTAAATATCTACTTTAAGACACTTACGGGTGCTATTCTTAGGCATGTTGGTCGTCCGTTGAGCCCACGTTTTGAAAATGAAACAAAAATACAAGAGAGCTACAATTAAAAACAAGTGTAATGGTAGAAATAGAGAAAAAACAGCATGAGTTGGAAACGCTCACCGTTGATTTTAATTTTTTGGGAACAACGTCGATTTTCAATAAAATTGCACCGAACTTGGACATTATAAAAAAAAAATCATAAAATTTCCTTAAAAAGTCAATCGAGATTTTGAAAAAGCAAATGAAAAACTACGCGAACTGTATATTTAAAAATAACTTGATTTATTATTTTATTAAACACTTAAAACTTCATGATAAATCAATCAATTCCCAGTTAATATTATTTTTAACATCATTATTTGATAAAGCATTTACTTTGTAGCTTTTCATTTGTAGATAAATAAAAATACAATATAAATTGTACGCCACTATGGTAACCACAGACTCATGTAATTTATTTAGAATTTTTAATCACTCTATAAAAAAAATCTTTTAATTTTTCATTAGATCATATACGTTGACAATATTTTATTAATTTATTTCGGAAACTTATTTAATTCACAGTGATATTTATAAATAAATTTATCAAATTCCGTTTGCGTTTTTAGCTCTTTTATGGAAGCTGACTTCTCACAGATATACCCTTACAGAACTGCGTTTACACGGCTCACTTGCTCGGGTCTGACTTTATTATTTTAACCGACTACAATGAGGACAATGAGTGGCATAATGTGTACATACAATATAACACACTCATCATTTAATCCAACGAGATGGCGGGTTCCATAAGCTGGCAATTCCAAAAACTTTGAAATATAACTACAATCTAATCTAATCTAAGTTGCAAAAAGATATGTAACATAATAGATTCACATTATATGCATTTTTACAAGCAGACACGTATAAGTTCTCGCTTAAATATGTCGCATGTGGACCTACAACATAAAAACCAAATCTTAAATGGACTTAAAATGAAAAATTAGACTAAAATTAGACTTAAATGGAAAATAAAATAAAAATAAATAAAATAAAGACATAACACCCTGCAAATCTTGCCGACCTTCCCTGAAACAGGGGTGGCATCGGCAAAGTGAACCATTTTCTGCAGCATGGGTGGTCAGGCGCATACCAACCTATAATTCAAGGAATATATACAACAAATAACATTTTAGACAAAAAAAAAAACGATAAACATTAAAATCAAATATAAAATTTACTGATTTAAAATTTACAAAAAAATTGGAAAACATGACAAACCCTAGCCCCAGCCGCCAGCATTACAGATCAACCGCCATTTCTTTCTGTCCTTAAATACTTCCTTCATTTCATCCAGATTCATACCCTTCTTCATACAAGCTCTTCATTTATTATGACTCTGGATATTCCATTCATTCGCAATTTCGGTAATTTGGTCCGTCCATACCTTTCTCGGTCTTCCTCTTTCACGACATCCATCTATTTTTGCAACATATACTTTCTTCGTCACTCTTTCCTCATTCATTTTCTTTATATGTCCGAACCATCTTAACAAACTTCTTTTAATCTTCACTTTCTCTTGCACCACATTATTCTCTTACAAAATCATTCCTCACCCTATCACTCCGTTGTTTCCCAATCATGCTTCTTAGAAAGTTCATTTCAACATTATGGACCTTACTAATTTCACTTTCATTCACCGTCCAGGCTTCACTTCCATACATCCATCAAGGTGGGCATGAGTACACCACCGTCTACAAATTTATTTTTAAAAAGGCTTAGAATACAGTCAACGACGTTAGCCATGTTGAAAGCACCGGTTCCCATAGATCACCGAAGTTAAGCAACATTGGGCGTGGTCAGTGCTTGGATGGGTAACCGCTCAGGTACACCGCGTGTCGTTGGCATCTTGGACCGGTCCGTAGTCCGTAGTGGCAACACTTTGGACTCGTAAATGGAAGGTTGTGGATTCGGATCCCGGCGGAGCACAAAAATATACCATTTATATTTCGAATGTGCTCTTCGCTGGGTTGAAAAATTCATAAACCTTTACCAATGACCGGTCACCAAAGGTCCATCCAGCCTTACAGCAACTGGGTCTTGCTTGATTATTGGCGCTTTGTAGCGACGACCAAGCTCGTACACCTCTGCGGCACTACAACAAGTGTCATAGACCCCTAGAGTCATTAGAATCTAAGGAGTCTCCCGCACAGGATTTCTTAAAAAAAAAAAAAAAAGTTGATCAACTTTACGAAAATATTGGACTTACGCAGTTTGATTACAAAAGCGCGCGGTGTGTGAACCACATGTTTAAGTGAATGAAATGTAGGAAGAGAAAAGTACATTGCTGAATGTTGGCGTAATAAATAAAAACAACACGATTTATTCGACACCAATTTTTATTGTGCTTCTAGTGTTGACTCCGCGTCTGCAGATTAACAAGGCTTAAAATGAACGTAATCGAATGTGGCGATTTCTTTTTACAGGTAAGCGGGATAGTCTTACGCCAACCACTTCAGTTGAAGTCGGGGTTTCCCAGCACCAGAGGGGACTGCTTCTTATTTCTTGTGAAGTCTAATTACACTTATCTAATCTAATCTAAGTTGAAAGGTATGTAACATTGGGGATTCACATTACATGCATTCTCACAAGCAGACACGTACAAGTTCGCGCTTGCGCATGCCGCATGTGAACCAACAATATAGAAACCAAGTCTCAAATGGACATACACCCTGCTACTCTTGCCGACCTTCCCTGAAACAGGGATGACATTGGCAAAGTGAATCATTTTCTACCGCATGGGTGGTCAGCCGCATACCAACAAGTCAAGGAATACCATTCTTTTATTTTAGGGTTTGAAATAAACACTGAAACGGGAAATCATTTCTGTCTCCTAGGAGGGATCGAACTCTTTGCTCTCGGCATGGAATACAAGCTGAGTCGTTGCTTTAAAGCGCAAATTATCGAGCAATACCCAATTGCTGTAAGGCTGGATGGACCTTCTGTGACCGGTCTTTGGTAAAGGCAATGATTTTTCTAAGCCAACGAAGAGATTTTTTTTAAATGTATTTTTTTTTTTGCGCCGCCGGAATTCGAACTCACGACCTTCCGATTACGAGTCTGAAGCGTTAACTACTAGAAAACGGACCGGCCCACCGTCAATAAATAATCATTAAAAAAAAAATAGGGAAAGAATCGTTATGCTTCTACAAAAGCCATAAAAACAATAAACATGTTTAACTATAAAGCGGCGAAGTTGAAATAACATACCAATTAAATTTTCAAATATGCTCTTAGCTTGGTTGGAAAATTCATAAACCTTTATCAAAGTCCGGTCGATAGCTCAGTTGGTAGAGTGCTTGCATATCATGCCGTAAACTCGGGTTCGAATCCCACCGAGCGTGTCAGAAATGATTTCCCGTTTCGGTGTTTATTTCAAACCCCAAAAAAATACCCGCAAGGTGTACTCAGCCTTCACAAGAAATGAGTACCAGCCCTCTCGGGAGTTGGGAAACCCCCACTTCAACTGAAGTGGTTGGCGTAGGCCGGCCCCCTTACCTGTAAAAATAAATAGGTTCAACTCGCCACTTACTACCCCTTCGGGGATAACGCGGCAAGAAGTTGCACTATATGTAGCTTAGTTTCGTTTTTTTTAAAGACCGGTCACTAAAGGTACATCCAGCTATACAGTAACTGGGTCTTACTTGAGAATTGGCGCTTTTTATAGCAACGATAAAGCTCGCAGAGCGCTCTTGAAGTGTGATTCACACAAAAAAACAAAGAAATAATCCTAATAGTATTATTATTATACATCCTATTTCATGTATTGAGATTTGGGCTCTACACGGTCATTTAGAATAACGCGGGAGAATTATAATGGCGGTAGTAATCATCTCTTCCTGTGTCCAAATTAACACCATCATGATTGTCAAGCACATAAGATAATTATAAAAGTTATAATGATTACTTTGCAAGTAGATAATAATGTGAATAAAGTAGAAAAGAATGATACACAGATGTACTGGAGTAATGTCGAGCTTTCTGCCAAAATCTGAGGCCAAGCAAAATGAATGTTTCTGGTAGAACAAGTGAACCTAATGAGGACGAATTTTACGTGGAAGATAGAGTCAGTTGATATAGAGTGCCTTTCAGTCAAGAGTTACCACAAATCGGAAGTAGAATTAATGCGAAATTGTTAAATAAATTAAAAAAGTGTTTTGTTTTCGTTTAACTATCTATATTCTATAATCTATTTGACTTATAGGTTGGTATGAGGCTGACCACCCATACTGTAAAAAATGGTTCACTTTGCCAATGTCACCCCTGTTTCAGGGAATGTCGGCAAGAGTTGCGGGGATTATGTCCATTTGAGAATTGGGTTTTTTATATTGGAGGTCTACATGCATGCCGCACACATGCCGTGTGAGCGAATTATGCGTGTCTGCTTGTGGGAATGCATTTAATATGAATCTCAAATGATACATATCCTTGCAGCTTAGATTTAGATGACATAAGTATTTAAACGATACCGCTGAATTTCAATCCAAATCGCATGTTTAGTGTCTTCCTCTGTCGTTGTTCTACCACAAGAGAACCGCAATTGTACAGCAGTTCAAACATCAACGACATCATCACACATTGTCTATTTGGTTTTACGGAGAAGTCCATCACAAATACGAGCGAAACGTCGGAAAGCTAATCAACAGACCACAGCAACAGATCCCGGAATGCAACCATCTCACTGTCAACAGCCAGTCATGTAATGCCGCAAATTGTATTTATATAGCGAATATTCCAATACTGAGTAATCGCTTTACCCCATGGCGAGTACCGAGTAATTCGGCATTAATTCGGCATTTGGCATTATTCGCCATGAAAAATAATGCAAAAGTATTAATTTAAATTAAAAAAAAAAATTAAAACATAGTTTTATTTTCAATTATTTTGAGTTAACAAGGCCTAAGCGCTATCGGACTTTATCCGTCCATCTTCAGAGGCTAAACTAACGTTAAAAACAAAAGGGTTAAAATTCAGGGTAGGAAAGAGAAAGTGGGTGAGGTTTTTCGGACAGGTACTGTTAGTATTATTAGCAAATATTATAGTATTATAGCAAAAGTGTTCTTTTGTTTTGTATCTGTTTCTTCTGACGACACCAACTTAGGCTTACTCGAGACTCGCCCAGTTGTGCGCCGGAGCACCAGCTCTGATTCAAGGGAAGAAAACTCCGATGACCAGTCGTCAGTTGATACTAATTTATTTAGTCTTAGCTTCCTCCTTTGATACAACAAAATGGTACATACCTTTTCCTTATTGAGCGACTACAATAATTATATGAATCCAGAAACTTCCATGCATTGTCTCACAAAATACAATAATTCTTCAAATATATCATCAGCACATTCCATCTTACACGTTCCTTACTGACAATGCATATTTGACTTATTCAAAAAAATATTTTAAATAACAAAAATGTGAGTACATAGTGTGGCTAGCTTCTGCGGTTCTGGAACAATCTATGGATATTATGACTCATGGTAAAAAGTATTTTTAACAGTATCAAATGATAAAATAACGCTTGTAGTAGGGTGGTCTTAAGCATACCTATTATTTATTTGTTAGTGCCATTTTACACAGAACGAATTCTGTCCAGTTTGTTTATGGTTTTATTCTATCTGGTGCCGGATCGTATGGGGATGTATAATAATAATAATTTATTCATAAAAATATTTTACAGCAAATTTACATAGGGTGCAGTTTTTTGAAAGTTTTTTTTACTTAGCTACACATATAGTGTAACTTCTTGCCGCGTTATCCCCGAAGGGGTCGCATGTGGCGAGTTGAACCTATTTATTTTTACAGGTAAGGGGGCCGGCCTTACGCCAACCACTTCAGTTGAAGTGGGAGTTTCCCAGCTCCCGAGGGTGCTGGTACTCATTTCTTGTGAAGGCTGAGTAAACCTTACCGGTATTTTATTATGGGGTTCGAAATAAACACCGAATAGGAAATAATTTCTGACACCCTCCTCGGTGGGATTCGAACCCGAGCTCACGGGGTAGAATGCAAGCACTCTACCAACTGTGCTATCGACCGGACTTTGATAAAGGTTTATGAATTTTCCAACCAAGCTTACACACGCTTTTTTTGGCGATACCATTCGTAATCATAGACAAACTTCCAGTAACTCAAGTATAAAAAATTGCGTAAATCTAAAATATATGGAAGAAACCACAGCACTCCTAAAGAGTGATTAGGTTTTCATCCTTTTTTTTTATTAGAGAAACGTTATTCTTTTGGACAATTTTTGAGCTAACAAGCCTCAGCCTCAGAATTAAATTTCTACAAAATTTTAAGCATTCCGGAAATGAGTTTCGTTTACGATTTAAGAAGAATGTCTATTTATTGCAACATTACGTTTCAAATAACTTGTTTTCAATACGAGAGGGATGGGTTTTTTTTAAATGTACCTTTTTTATGAAATTTAACCGAAACAAATACATCAATATTTGTAAAAACAAATGTTTAATTAAAAAAAAAACGGAATTACCTGAGTGATGTTAGCAGCATCCATCAGTTTGCAGTACAACATTCACACTAAAGTAAACACATATTACTTAATAACCTTAAAATTATTAATTTAATTTCGTAATTATTTACAACGGTGAAGACTTAGACATCAGTTCGTAATTGCAAGGGGAAAAGCCCTGCTGATTATTATCCTTGAAGTCATGGAGACTCCTGCGTGAAATATGCACCATTCCTTCGTTGGACGAAGTATGTAACTCAATCATGGACCTACTCTTACTTGAACGCAGTCTCAACTCTTTTTTATCGTACGAATAAACAATCTTCATTGTATCATTTTGATCCAAGCCATCGGCAGTAGAATCATTCATTGGACCACGGACAGTCCAAAAGCTTTCTGTACTGCTCAGCGATGTCTCTTCGCATGATTGATTTCCTTTGCGATAAGGTGAAGAGCCACGAGCTTGCCCTCCATCACCATATTCACGACTTGGAGTTAAGTATATCGATCGAGATGCAGGTGGAGCCTTGCTGCAACCAGGCTTTGCATTTTTTGTTTCTTTGCTGAAGTTTTCTAAAGCCTCATTTGACCCTGTGGCAGCTTGCAACTTTCGATGACAAAGACTTGGAGGCGCTGAGTAGCACTTACTTTTGTTTCTTTTATTTTCTTGAGCGTCCCTGCTGGTCCTGCGCCGGTACATGAACGACGCCAAAGGAGTTCCCGGTTCTTTAAAATCGTTAAAAGTCCACATCCATTTACTGTTTGGATTATAAGACACCATTTGTTTTCCATTCCAGATGCGCGACTTCTTAAAGATGTCATCGTACTCGTTCCCATAAATGTTTGCGTATGTAATTCGGGATTCTGGGATTATAAAAATGATGTCAGAACTGGAAGAATCTGTCGTGGATGCCTCATCTTGGGGGGCATTGATACAACTTAGAGATGTGAAAACCCTCGTACAACTATCGATAACAAAATGTTGAACCCTTGATATCCAATTTCCGATGTTAGTTCCTGACAAGCAACCGACACTTCCAGCTCGCTGTCTTGACGGTGCAGGTCTTCTATTCCTGTCGTTAGTTTCGCCTGCGTTTTGGGCATTGTTTCCCCTTGCAGTCAAAATAGAGAGATCGTTTACTACGTAAGCGTCCATGGCTGATTCTGGCGTCACGGGCACCCGGCGGGATGGCTCCATGATATTTTTCTTACTTTAACTATTTCTCCACTTTAACTCGTGTATCTGCGAGTCAAAATTTTCATCTCAATCACTTCTGAATGTTTTGTCGGAAGTTCAGTGTCGCGATTAAGCATTCCTGCGATTTTTCGGTACATCGCTTCATCGCGGTCAAAGTGAATGTCCGTGTTTAAAGTGGGCTCAGATAAAGAAGACGAGTCTACATCAGAAGGAACCAGCAGGGGTTTCTTGTCTTCAGAATTACTTTTTTTCCATATCCACAGCCTGTTACCCATCTTTACTTCTTTAATTAGGACTATTACGCTGTAAGCTGAATAATTAATCGAAATGTCCAGTTTTCAAAAAAAAACTTTTAATATTCATTTAGTGATTCATTATTCACATGCTTAATTAAATACGACGTTTTAATTTTTAGTTAAACAAAGTACCTACACTTGTACTAACATTTGATTTTTTTTTTAATTAAACGATTTAATTATGAAATCGATGTAAGTATATTGGAGTGTACTTTATTTATTCTCAAAAACTTTTAAAAAATCAACAAAATAATTGTAAAAAATATTTGATAAATAAAAAGAAAATTAATAATCTGATGGTTTCGTAATGTTAATTTAAGGAACTAAGAATCCAGCAACTTATAATAATCTTTATTTCAATAAATTATTTCACACACATAATCGTTGGATAAATGTGGGAATACGGATTGACGATGGTCTATAATCGATATCATGGGACTCAAACATACGACCTGCCGATAGTATCCGACATGCGGTCACTTTTCTAAAAAGTCATACAATGCGGCCCGCGGACACTTTCTGCATACTGTCGATGTTGTAGGTTCACATGGGGCATGTGCAAGCGCGAACTTGTACGTGTCTGGTTGTGAGAATGCATGTAATGTGAATCTCCAATGTAGCATATCTTTGCAACTTAGATTAGGTTGCTAAAGACAGCAGTCCCACACAAAATTGACTTTTGCTCGCCGAGAAAAAAGTTCCAAATTAAAAAAATCCGACTTCATTGTCGAAACTTTCCATAAACAATCATGTTTTGGGACTTAGTTTGATATATTTAACAGTAAACAATACATTTTAGCTTTGAAGTTGTTAAATTTATGTCAACTATTTGAGCATTTTTTTTCGAAATGGAAAAGTTCTAAATATGAATTCCCGGGCAGGGGAGTGCAAATCTAGGTTCACGATCACTTTACTTAAGCTACGAGTATCGTCCGTCCGGCCACAATAGAAAAGTTCTCCTGGCCCTCTCAAACTGTTGGGCACCCCTGCTTTTTATACAAATATTTTATAAGAAATTAATAACATAAAATAAAACAATAAAAAAAATAATCAAATAATTTATTCTTGAAAAGTTGTAATGCACAAATAAAATAAAAAAGGGTATGTATATATGTATGGGCATGTAAATGTTTAAAATCACTTTCACTATTTTTTTTAAATAAACGTATCAAACCAAAGACCATTGAAAATAATAATAATAAAAAAGTTCATCAATCTATTAAGAAAGGTTAATTTGAAAAATAATATTTTAATATTCTTTATAATTATAAGTTTTTTTTTTCAAATTAAACAAAAGAATAAATATTTAAAAATATAAATGGTAAAACATTGTTTTAATTCACTTTATTCTTTTTTTTGCTCAAAAAAGAATAAAGTGAATTAAAACAATGTTTTACCATTTATATTTTTAAATATTTATAAAAATGGACTTTCACTGTGTTAACAGATCAACACTAAAAAATATTAAACAAAAGAACTTTAAAAAAACTTAATGCATATTCCTACTTGTATTTAATTTTTATCTTTAAATGATATTTAAAAAAAACACTTTTGAATAGTTTTCGATGGTGATTTAATATTATTTTTATTCATTTGATTAACTTACACCATTTATTTATTTTATTAACTTAAATCATTTCCAGAAAAATGTTAAAATTTTCTATTAAAACTCAAATCACACGGAATTAATCACTTGAACGTATTTTTATAAATTAAACTAAATAATTTTATAAAATAACAATTTCAATGATTTCAAAATTCACTTCGATACTTCAATCACCACATATCTGCGATACACAGACTCAGGTGCAGCGCGTTACGCAGACCAAATGCATCTGACGCATCCGTCGTGATGTTTGTAAACTTATCTACGGGATGTCATCAAAAATATCTGCAATTTAAAACGCTCTCATGGGGCGCTGTTTCCGTCTCCATACATTTCGCGCATAAACCCCACGGACAAGTTTGCGCGCGGTAAGTCTAACACTCGCACCCGACATGTATTGAAAGTAAATCATTTCCTGGTGGCGCTTGTACGTTCAAACTAAGCAAAGCATCAAAACAAAAAGTGTATACAGACTCAAACGCTCACAAGAGGCGTTGTTTTAGTTGCAATATATTTTTAGTTTATTATTTTAGATGTAAAGTTTTATACTTGATCTGAAGTACCCCCCACTAATTCACTAGGCCATATTATGCACAAGCATGCGCCGTGAAACGTAATATGTCACAAAAAAAATTAGGAACAAAAATCTACAAAGATCTTCGAGATTTTGTTATTTTATTTTCATTTTATTTTATTGTAGCGATTGGCCAGAGCCGTTTGAGGAGAAGAGAGGAGGTAATGTGCGGAATTCACCTGTTGCACTATACGGGAGGGGGGAGGGGGTTGCATTTGGATTCACGCGGAGCGGTACGGGGTCAGGTGGGGGGGGACAGTTTATATTCCGTGATCTGTGATTATAAGCTTTCTATACATTTAGTTGCAGCGCGCCAAAACGAAAGTTTGATCGAAAAAATAAAAGGAGTAATAATAGGTTTGTGTAAGCTTGGCGGAAAATAAAATTTTAATGTTTAAATTATGAGGTATTTTTGTGTGGAAGTTGAAAAACTTTATCGCATTTTTTTAAGGTTAAATAAATGAATTTTAAATAGTAACCAATAAGTAAAATTATAAGATTATAATATTAATATTAGTAAATAAGTATTATTATCTTGTAACCATTCTGCTCTTGAAGATGCCTCATTAGGCGAAAATATTCGAGAATAAACAAAAAGAATAAAGTGAATTAAAACAATGTTTTACCATTTATATTTTTAAATATTTAAAATTATGTATGTTTTCGTTTTTTTTTATGTATACTCGTATTTCACATCATCATTAAGATTTTGGCTCCAAGCACACACAAATTACTAATTTAACGTATGTTTTGTGAAATGTTGAAATTTTAAATTAGTTAAAAATGCTAAATAAAATAGTGGCTTATAAAATGAACTAGAAATATATAAACAATATTTTTTCTACTTCTATAAAAAGTACAGCAGGGCTGTAACGATTCGCAGTTGGTACTAATCCTGAAGTCTTCGGTTAGGTCGTTTAAATTTTATGTTTCCTTTGCCTCAAAGTAAAAATAATCATTTAAGAAGCATTATTTCAACAGCATATAAAAAAAGACATGATAAAAAGTTTATTAAAAACATAAACAATACTTTGAAACAAAAGAAAATCAAGGAAAAAAGAATTTTCTAAAACTGAAAACAAAAATGAAAAAAAAAAAATCGAGTTAGATTGATTTGAAATGACAGTTTTGGTTTTTACATTGTAGGTCCACACGCGGCATAAGTTAGCGCGAACTTATGCGTGTCTACTTGTGCGAATGCATTTTATATGAATCTCAAATGATACATATCTTTGCAACTTAGATTAAGTTTCAGATAGTTCAGGTTTAGAGGTTTGCTTCGCACTTTGCAAGTGTCGCATGATATTTGAATCACAGCTGCGTGTTTTCCGATTTGGAGCCTGCTTTGATACTGAAGAGACCTCCCACCCCATGCGTTGTTCAGTGCAGTTCATGAGTGCATGTAAACGCTGCAGGTGCGAGGAGGCGCCAAATCATTATTAACATTTCCATGTAAGCCGTTTGCAATATTCATAATAATAATAAATAAGGCCGTGTTGCCAGTGGTTCTGAATATAACTTTCATAAGGATCACAGTGTTAGAGTGTTAAAGTGGTAGATGCATGCATTGAATTGTTCCTTGACTTATAGGTTGGTACGCGGCTGACCACCCATGCTGTAAAAATGGTTCACTTTGCCAATGTAACCCCTGTTTCAGGGAAGGACGGCAAGAGTTGCAGGGTGTATGTCCATTTGAGATTTTGTATTTATGTTGAAGGTTCACATGAGGCATGTGCAAGCGCGAACTTGTAAGTGTCTGGTTGTGGGAATGCATGTAATGTGAATCTCCAATGTAACACATCTTTGCAACTTAGATTAGATTAGATTAGAATGTATCCATGTCAGCGACGTTACCATGTTGAAAGCACCGGTTCCCATAGATCACCGAAGTTAAGGAACATTGAACGCGGATAGTACTTGGATGGGTTACCGCTCAGGTACACCGCGTGTCGTTGGCATTTTGGACCGGTCCGTAGTCCATTGGCAACACTTCGGACTTCTAAATGGAAGGTTGTGGGTTCGGATCCCGGCGGAGCACAATGAATATACCATTTATATTTCGAATGTGCCCTTCGCTGAGTTGTAAAATTCATAAACCTTTACCAAAAACCGGTCACTGAAAGGTCCATCCAACCTAAAGAGCGGTCACTAAATAAATCATCCTAATATTATCATTATTAGATTATATCGATACCCTAGTTGCATAGTGGTTTATCTCAAAATTTGGCGAAAATGAGATTATTATGGGAAAATACGCGGAATTTGATATTCTATTAGTTCCATAGAGAGCCAAAACGAAATTATAATTTTAATGTGCATTTAAAGTGCAATTTAAAGTGCTCCTTGACTGATAGGTTGGTACGAGGCTGACCACCCGTGCTGTAAAAATCGGTTCACTTTTGCCAATGCCACCCCGGTTCAGGGAACGGCGGCAGGAGTTGCAAGGTTTATGTCCATGTGAGGTTTTCATTATTTGTTTGCACACATGCAGAATGTGTAGGCGCGAACCTATATGTGCCTGTCTGTAGGCATGCATTTCATATGAGCCTTAAATGCTTACATATCCTTGCAGCTTAGATTATAGATAGATTTTATAGATATAGAATGGACCAAACACCGAAAGTATCACTTTAGAACCGTTGTTTTCCAAATAAGCTTGTCAGTTTCATATCGCTACACTTTACTGTGGTGCGCATTGGAAATGAGAGTATTAAATTATATATTACTTAAATGACAACTGCAATTACTAACTAAATTCAAACTTTGGTACAAATACTCAAATAAATGGCAGAGTAGTGAGAGTTCAAAGTTTTTCCCAAAACCTCAAAGTCGTTTATCTCGAAACTATGTTTTTTTAGATAAACCAGTATGGAAATAGTGTATCGATATATTGTAATATTACAAAAATTAAATGCGGCAAATAGTATGGTTTCATGTAAAAAGTTGAGTTAATCTATATATCTATAATCTTACTTGCAAGTATATATTCATTTAAAGCTCTCAGATGTATGCCCACAAACCAACACGTGTAGTTCGCGCTTACAAATGCTGAATGTGTACTTAAAAATAAAATCCAAACCTCAAATGAACTGAAGTCCTACAACTTTTGCCAACCTTCCCTGACACAGGGGTGACATTGGCAAAGTGAACCATTTTTTACAGAATGGGTTGTCAGCCTCAAACCAACCTATAAGTCAAGGAATCGAAAGTAATTATTTCTAAAAAACAAGTCATGTTATAAATTGTTGATGTATATTTTGAAATAAATAAAGAATATTATACTCAACGACATTACACCGAAATAGTGTTCAACTTGTATGGAGACTGTGGAACCTTGTTTGAACATTTGAAATTCGAATGTCAAAATGAGTTTGGTTTCACACATAGGTTTTACATAAAAAGGTGTTGAAAAAATCGATCGTATTTATTGATTAAAAAAACAACAATTTTAAGACTTTTGATAAGAGTCGGCCATATCCGAGGTTCTGAATAATATTTGTAGTGAATATGATGTGCATCTGTTCAGTAGTTTTTGAGTTTATCATCCATTAAAGCACATCAATTTTGTATGTACAGGGATAACGTAAAAACTATGTACATAACTTCTTACCGCATTGTTTTACAAGTGATTACATCTTTTCATTGGAACCTATTTATTTTCATGCGTACAGAATGAAACCAATCTTTTTACTTATGTAAGGGTTTCGCCACTTAAATTTCAGTACTTTTTTAATTTCTTTGGAATGCTGAATAACATTGTTTTTACAATGATTTTGGGTCGATAGTCTTGGGTAGATTAGTCCGGTCGATAGCTCAGTTGGTAGAGTGCTTGCATTCCATGCCGTGAGCTCGGGTTCGAATCCCGCCGAGGCGAGGGTGTCAGAAATGATTTCCCGTTTCGGTATTTATTTCAAACCCCATAATAAAAATACCGGCAAGGTTTACTCTGCCTTCACAAGAAATGAGTACCAGTCCTCTCGGGAGCTGGGAAACCCCCACTTCATCTGAAGTGGTTGGTGTAAGGCCGGCCCCCTTACCTGTAAAAATAAGTAGATTCAACTCGCCACATGCGGCCCCCTCGGGGATAACGCGGCAAGAAGTTACACTATATGTGTAGCTTAGTTGCCTTTTTTTTTTTTTTTTTGGGTCGGAATAAATTACGAACCCAAGCCATATGCTTGTAAGCGGTCAACACAAGCGCTAATCTGACTGACCTATATACTGCCAAATGTATACAAAATATGAATGGATGTTTCACGAGTCGTTGGCTGAAGGGATTCGACTTTCAAGAGAATTGTATAGATTTTTATCCCACATCATTAAAAAAAATGCTTGTTACTCGGGAAGATCAATCTGTACACATATCGTGGTAGTCTACAATATAATCCTTGCTAACCATAAACCTGCCATTTTCTAAGAGCCATATTCCTCAGAGAACTGAAGAAAATACATTTTCAATTTCTTTCCGGGTCTACATGCAATCATGTTTATGATAATTCCTCTATTGCAAATAAAATTGCGATTTTTAATAATCAGCTAATGAAAATGCATGGAAAAACATTGTAATCGTAGATTAATATATTTTCTGAAAACTTTTATGCGCAGTTTATTACAAAATGGGGAAAACTGATATTCCCGATACGACTTTTTAATGCAACATAATTAAATGTATTTATATAAATATTATAAAAATTGAAATGGTAAAACATGGTTTTAATTCACTTTATTCTTTTTGTTTTTCTCGAACATTTTCGCCTAATGAGGCATCTTCAGGAGCAGCCTAAAAAGGCCCCGAATAGCCACAATAGGTTCCACTTATGTTCAAATTAAAGTAAAAAAAAGAAGAAAAAAAAGAGACCAAAATGATCAGAAGAAGAACAAAGAACAAAATAGAAAAAAGGCAGAAGAGGTGTAGTGAAGTGCTGGTACGTACATAGTGCTGCCTCACCTCGATGTCCATGCCGCGCACCAGCGCGCTGTGCTGAGGCTGCCGCAGCAGGTCCCCGCCCAGCGTGTGCCGGCGCGGGTCGTCGCGGCGCCCCGTGCGCCCGCGCGCCCCGGCGCCGTCCGGACCCGGACCTGCAACACAAAGCGCACGTAAGCCATGCAGGCACAGCAAGGAGGTTCCTGGAAAACACACACAGACGGCTCCACAGCAAACCCGTCCACGGACAAGCATGGCCATGGAAAAATCGGTCACACGACTTTTCGGTCAACGACATTTCCGCCGCGGGCAGCTCGGTCAAACAACTTTTCGGTCAACGACAATTCGACCACGGACAGTTCGGCCACACGACTTTTCGGTCAACATTTCGGCCACGGACAGTTCGGTCGCACGACGCTTCGTCTACACGATTTTCGGTCAACGACATTTTGGCCACGGACAGTTCGGTCGCACGACGCTTCGTCTACACGATTTTTGGTCAAGGACATTTCGGCCACGGACAGTTCGGTCGCACGACGCTTCGTCTACACAATTTTCGGTCAACGACATTTCGGCCACGGACAGTTCGGTCGCACGACGCTTCGTCTACACGATTTTTGGTCAAGGACATTTCGGCCACGGACAGTTCGGTCACACGACACTTCGTCCACACGACTTTTCGGTCAGATACAATATTGATACAATAATAGTAACTACACAGTTAAAATTTTCTCGACGTTTCGTTAGCGATGTAGCTTACGTCTTCAGGAGACACCCTCTTTGCACGACGATTGAGTATGAATGTACTTATTATTGTACTGTAAGCACATACAATATATTGCCACCTTATAGGAAACACTGAATAGGTGCTGATTCACTGTTTATATTTATTAAATAGATTTGTGAAGAGGAATGCAATTCAGCAACCTATTCTGCCTGGCCAGAAACAGGTATAAATATCATCTATTGATAATTCATTATTGTATATTTTAATGAAATATTAATAAATAATTACCCAATGACATCTGTTGAACCAGGATCAAAGTTATGATTAAATGACCCACAAATATTCGGAGACAAAATATTTTTGATTTTAACATAATATGCAAACATAATCAGCAATTATTTCGTCATCTGAACCGTTGCTTTCCATGACAAAATTGAAGTAAATATTGTGTGTTTTCTATGGGAATTATTGCTAAAATTCGACTACAAACTACAAAGCCGCTGTAAAAAACAGATGAGAAAAGACGCCATATTGGAATTAGCTATAGCATAAAACGTATGCTCCGCAAAATTGGGTAGCAAAAATATCGTTGCTATTAGATTATTTTCTTGCTAAAGCATATTTCAAAATACCGTTTTTAATATTTTAAGCTATAGTAAGCCATTTTTATGCTATTAGGCGCATATGCTAACGATGAAACTACCGGGTCTAAGAGAAAAACAAGTTTGATACGTGTAACCCGAGCAATATAAATCTGTATAGGATATACGACAGCACCCCTAGTGAGTGATCTAGTTTTCATAAATTTTTAATTTACGTAATCGAGATAAGCTCACGCAATGTCTTATACTAGATGTAATGATGACGGTCTAAGCTTCTAAAAGATATTTTTCTCCTTAGAAACTGGAAAATAGACAGTGCAAGAACTAATGAAAAAACGCGTTTCTTTATAAGTAATATAAGTATAGTATATATAAGTAGTAGTATATATAAGTAATAAAAAAATCACTGTTGTGCAACTGCAACACCTTTCAGCATTTTTCTATTTCCGCGTGGAACCTATTTGTTTTTACAGGTAAGGGAGCCAGCCTTAGCCTTCAGTTAAAGTAGGGGTTTTCCAGCCACTGACACCTCGCTGGTGCTCATTTCTTGAGTAGACTGAGTAAGATTTGCCAGTACTTTTTTTTTTGGGTTTTAAATAAACACCGAAACAGGAAATCATTATTGACACCCTGGATGGGATTCTAACCCGAGCTCTCGGCATGGAATGCAAACACTCCACCAACTATGCTTATACATGAATAAGTACGTAAATCATTAAAAAAATAATAAGAATATTGATGGTTTTTTCAACTTATGTTATAGATTATAACCCACATGGACTTCTGCAGGACGCATCGCTGTATACATATTTTCATGTAAATAAAATCCTTTGTGAGGTCTACTACAACGTGTTTGTTATGAGAGGTTTATGTGTGGGATTCGCGCCTGATTTTCTAGGAACGCATTTCTAGTTCAGAGATAGTTTTCTTTCGCTGCGTATCCGTTTTTCTCCGTATTCCTGATAATCCAAACTATTATTGGTTTAAAACAGCGTTTTTCAACCTGTGGGTCGCGACCCCCTGGGGGGTCGCGGAGCCTCTGTAGGGGGGTCGCGAGAGGTCGAGAAAACTTCAGTTTTTTTATGCAACATAAAATTTGTGAGACTTAAATAAAAAGTCGATAAGAGTTAAAATTATTATATTAAATTAAATATATTAAAAAAAAGGTTGGGGGGTCGCGAAATATTTTTTGATACTAGGGGGGTCGTGTCATGAAAAAGGTTGAAAAACACTGGTTTAAAAAAACCCTTTGTAGTTTTAGAAAGCACTAGAATGTACCTACGTTCATTATCACTAGCAAGGATGTCCTTGACTTATAGGTTGGTATGCGGCTGACCACCCATGCTGTAAAAATGGTTCACTTTGCCAATGTCACCCCTGTCTCAGGGAAGGACGGCAAGAGTTGCAGGGTGTATGTCCATTTGAGATTTGGTTTTTATGTTGTAGGTTCACATGATGGGGCATCCACACGCTTGCGGCAAACGCCTTGCGGCGCGTAGTCTTAGAGCTAGACGTATGAAACCTTACCTCGCAGAGACATTGTCAGGCTGGTAGTTTGCATCGAGTACATGATTTTTTCACAGATCTGCCTTTTCCTATCCTGGAGCGTTTTGGATCTGTGAAAAAATCATGTACTCGATGCAAACTACCAGCCTGACTATGTAGTAGATGAGCCTTGTAGTAGATGAGGTAAGGTTTCATACGTCTAGCTCTTACACTACTAGCCGAACGGCGTTTGCCGCAAGCGTGTGGATGCCCCATGAGGCATGTGCAAGCGCGAACTTGTACGTGTCTGGTTGTGAGAATGCATGTAATGTGAATCTCCAATGTAACATATCTTTGCAACTTAGATTAGATTAGAAGAATCAGCTGAACAGTTACGCACAAACTTACATACAAAAAAACACTTGAAATAGGTTTGTAGTGCTTGCTTTATAATTGTGGCTTATCTGCTTATAATTATCATGTCTTATGTTTTTCCTCGTTAAGCCATCTGTAAATAAAAGCAGTTTCTGCTGGAGAGATGTTTTCCGAGATCTGTTGCTGTGGTCTGTGGGAGCTGGAGCTTCCAGACGTTTCGCCCATGTCTATGATGAGCTTAGACTCCAGCTCTCATAGATATAAACATTATAATTCAATAGATTTTGTAGGGTTTGTGTATTCACACAGTGAAAATTCATTTTATGTACAATAACATTATTTTTTCTTTTAAACGTAGTTTAATTTTCACAAATAATATTTTATATCTCGAGCACTTTCGACCGTCAATACTCAGGTCATTATCAAGAGTGATTATGACCTGTTAATGACCACTCACTAATGACACTCAGGTCATAATATAATAATCTATAATCTAAGTTGCGAGGATATTTTCATTCTCAGCTATCAGATGTATGCCCACAAACAAACACGTGTAGTTCGCGCTTACAAATGCTGATTGTGTACTTACAAATAAAATTTAAACCTCAAATGAACATAAGCCCCACAACTTTTGCCGACCTTCCCTGAAACAGGGGTGACACTGGCAAAGTGAACCATTTTTTACAGTATGGGTGGTCAGCCTCATACCAACCTATAAGTCAAGGAATATGAATAATAAATTACATTTAAATATAAACAATAACAAAACCTTAAAAAGAAATCTATACAAAAAAAGTCAAAAATTTCTTATGCAAAAAATGTAGCAAACTAATAAACCAACATTACAAATCAGCATTGCAGATTAGCCGCCACTTCTTCCTGTCCTTAATATAATCACTCTTAATAATGACCTAACTACGTTTAAAAGAAAAAATAAGTTTATTTTACATTATAATTCAAATTTAAAAAATAGATTGTATTGATAATAAAATGGTAAATTGGTTCAAGTGTCTTTTTGGATCCTTTTTCCTCAAAATATTACACATTTTCTATGATGAAAATGTCATTGGAAAAATACAAGGTATTATTTTGTTTGATAGAAAAAAATGTGTCTTTCAATTTTGTAAAAATATTAATCACTCAAAACCGTAAATACACATTTAATTCTCTAATTGATAATATTTGGATTTAGTTTTGTGTGATTTCTGATTCAAATTGTGTATACAACTTGGAAAAAGTTGTTGAGCCAATTCCCCTTTTGACCCTTGTTCCTTGACTTATAGGTTGGTATGCGGCTGACCACCCATACTGTAAAAAATGGTTCACTTTGCCAATGTCACCCCTGTTTCAGGGAAGGACGGCAAGAGTTGCAGAGCTTATGTTCATTTGAGATTGGATTTTTATATTGTAGGTCCACATGCGGTATGTGTTAGCGCGAAATTATACATGTCTGCTTGTGGGAATGCATTTAATATAAATCTTAAATGATATATATCTTTGCAGCTTAGATTAGATTAGATTAGATTAGATTAAATGAATTTTGTATTATTCTACTATTTTATTTATTTATTTTAATTTTTTTTAAAACAATCAAAATAATAATGAGTTGACCGGTTTCAGCCTCTAGGCCATCTTCAGAGTAACTAGAGGCCGAAACAGGTCAACTCATCATTATTTTGTTGGTTTTTAACAAATTGAAAAAAAAATTATAGAATAATACAAAGTTCATTTAAATTTCTTAAATTTAAAACGGAGTTCTACAAAGTTTCCGCTAAAACATTGAAAAAAATGTATTATAATTCACATTTTTAATTTTGTCAACGACGTTAGCCATGTTGAAAGCACCGGTTCCCATAGATCACCGAAGTTAAGCAACATTGGGCGTGGACAGTGCTTGGATGGGTAACCGCTCAGGTACACCGCGTGTCGTTGGCATCTTGGACCGGTCCGTAGTCCGTAGTGGCAACACTTCGGACTCGTAAATGGAAGGTTGTGGATTCGGATCCCGGCGGAGCACAAAAATATACCATTTATATTTCGAATGTGCTCTTCGCCGGATTGAAAAAACTCATAAACCTTTACCAATGACCGGTCACCAAAAGGTCCATCCAGCCTTACAGCAACTGGATCTTGCTTGAGTATGTGAGGGTTTTTCTTCTGTCCTGCTGATTGACACAATTAATAATTAACAGCCACTTTAATATGTTTACTTTTATTTCTTTCACAATGTATACACAATAAACCACAGCACAATATTAATTATAACAAAATTCACATGCTTCTGGCTCTCACGCCAGGCAAGCTTCCCCCTCTTTCTGCATTCCTTTGTTTTCCTTTTCATTCAAATTCAAATCTCATGTTCCATTTTACCTAACAAACAAATCCATCTCGTTACAATACACCTCCTTCCTCTCATAAAAAAAAAAAAAAAACATTCCCAATTTTTTTTTCTTTTAACAATGAGTAAATAATGTATCATAATGCTCAGCCGGCGCCACATATTTTGTTTTATTTTAAGGATAAATTTCAAAAATATGAAAATAAAAAAAAACCTGTTTCTGATACATTATTCAGTCATTAATACCTTTTTTAACAATACCAATTATTTTCATACTAAAATTAATATATTTATTTTTTTAACACAAATTTCATATTCAATATTATAAACAAATATTTGTTTTTTTTTTAAATACTTAATTCAACAATTCAAAATAATCAAATAACAATACATAATAAACATTCACCATTTAATTAATCAATTCATTAAGATAACTTTTTTTTTTTTAAACATGTATCACATCTTTCCCAATATTTAAATTTATTCCAAATTTATTTTTCATTAATAAATTTATCAGTCCATCAAATTTTTTTTTAAAAAAAACTTTACCTTCATATGTAATACTTTGTTTAATTTATGTTTCATACCTTCATTCATGCAATGTTTCATAATTCATTCTTTCACTGATCACTTTTATATCAACTTTCACCGTATCATTCATCACCTCAAATTTTTCATACACATGAAAATATGTTTTTTTTTTTTTTTTTTAATCTAATTTGATTATGTCCTTGATGTGATATTTATTTATAACATTTGTGTCTATATCTTTTAATACATAGACTATCTTGCTAATTTTCTTTTCTATTCTGGCTTTGACAAATTTTGGAGCCAATTTTGTACAGAAGTATTTCCCTGCATTTGATTGTATGAAATTTTTACGCCATACAATATCCCCTTGATCAAAGACACGATTTGATCTACCTTTATTATAATAATTTGCATTTTTATTATATGCATCCCATAAATTTTCTGTTACAATTTTGTATAATGTGTTTAATTCCTTCATTTTTTCTTTATGCATATCTCTATATTTATCTAAATCTTCCTTTGATTCTATTTCATCATTTACTATTTCACCATGAATTTCACCATTTAGTACAATCTCCCTACCTCTTGCTAATACATTAGGTGTGTATCCTGTTGCTAAATTGACTGTATTATTTATTATGCTTTGTACTGAATCTAAGAAAGTATCCCATTTTCTTTGTTCATTTTCAACAAAAATAGCTAATGTGTATCCTATTGTTCTATTATATGTCTCTACATTATTGCACATGGGAGTATATAAAGTTGTATAAAATATTTTCTGTACTCCATATGAGTACATAAAATCTTTAAATGCATTAGACTTTAAATTCTTTCCATTATCTGTTATTATTGTTTGCGGTACTCCTTCTGTTAAAAATATTTTATTTTCTATTAATTTTACTATTTCTTCTGTAGTAGCTCTTCTTAAAGGAAATAACCAACAATATTTGGTAAAAACATCTATTATTGATAATATATGTATATAGCCCGTACTTGATTTTGGTAATGGTCCTATCAAATCAATACTCAGCATTTTTAACGGTCTATCCACTCTTTTTCTATTTTCCATTTTTCCTGCTGGAGGTAAATTATTCGGCTTATACATTTTACATTTTTGACATTTATTTATAAAACTTTTTATATCTGCATACATATTTTTCCAATAGTAACATCTTGATATGTATTTATAAGTTTTAAAAATACCTGCATGTCCATTATCATGATGATTCTTTATTATAGTTAATCTATTGTCTATAATAGGTATCTCTTTCCAATTATATTCCTCTGTGAAAGGATTATCATCATTTATTAGTTTAAATAATTTATTATCTACCATTTTGAATTTTTTGTATTTGTGTGGTGTTTTTGTACATCCTTCTGCGATATTATTATACCAAGGATCTGCAATATTTGAATTTATTACTTCCATTTCTTTAGTACCAGGAATCCTAGATAATACATCTGGCACTGTATGTTCTTTCCCTTTTCTATGCTCAATCTCAAATTCATACTGTGAAAGTCTCATGGCCCATCTTGCTAATCTACCTGTTGGATTTGATATTTTATTCAAGAATTTTAATGCCATATGATCAGTTATTACCTTGAATTTCATCCCATCTAGATAAGATCGAAAATGTTCAATTGACTCTACAATGGCAAGAAGCTCACGTTCTGACGTCGAATAGTTTTGTTCTCTAACTGTCAAACTTCTTGAAAAATATGCTATTGGCTTTTCGGACCCATTGATATTTTGGTTTAATACTGAAGCTACTTGATTTTTACTGGCATCAGTGTGTAAAAAAAAATCTTTTGTGAAATCCGGACATATTAATACAGGGGCTGTGCTTAAGGCTAATTTTAAATTATTAAATGCATCCTCAGATTCTTTTGACCAATTAAAATTGTTCTGACCTTTTTTACCTCTCAATAATTTATTTAGTGGATATGATATCTCACTGCAGTTTCGTATAACTTTTCTATAAAATCCTACCAAACCTAAAAACATTCGTAGTTGTTTTACATTTTTCGGTGAAGGATATTCCTCTATAATCTTGACTTTATTTGAATCTGGCCTTAATCCATTTTCATCAATAATGTATCCCAAATATTTTAAACTATCTTTGCAAAATTCACATTTTGAAAATTTTACCGTTAACCCTGCTTCTTGTAATATATTTTTAACTTGTTTTAATAAATTTAAATGTGAATTGAAATCTTCGTTAATAATAATTAAGTCATCGATATAACAAAATATGTTAGTATCAAATTTAGGTCCAAATAATTTGTCTAATAAACGCTGTGTTTCAGAACTTGAATTTTTTAAACCGAACGGCATTTTTGTGAATTGAAACAACCCTCTATTTGGTACGACGAAGGCAGTTTTTTCTTTGAACGATTCTTCTAGTGGAATTTGCCAAAACGCCTTGCTTAAATCTATTGAAGAGATATACTTGGCATTTCGTAAATTTGCTAAAACTTGATTTAAATTTGGAATGGGGTAGTTATCTCGTTTTGTTACTTCATTGAGTCTTCTAGAGTCCAAACAAAATCTAGGCGTTCCATCCTTTTTAATTACAATCACAACAGGACTGGACCACGAAGATTTGGATTGTTCAACTATACCTTCTTTTAACATTTTATCTAACTCTGTGTTAACCTGTCTCTGTCTTGCTGGACTGAGTGGATAATACTTTTGTTTTATTGGAGGACCTTCTGTCTGAATTCTGTGTTCAATGAGGTTTGTGCATCCTAAGCCTATTTTTTCATAAGAGATGTCCTTGAAATCATTTTCTATTGTTTTTAATTGCTGTAATTGATTATCTGTTAATTTAGTTCTATTTGTAATTTTACCTAATTCACTAATATTTTTGCTATTTGAATATGTAATTTTACTTATTAAACTCGGTTCTAATTCAAATTTTATCCAAAAATCTATTCCAAAAATTATGTCTTGTTGTAAACCTTGTAAAACATAAAAATCTACATGTTTTATTTGATTGTCACATTTTACCTCTAAATTTATTTTACCAAGTATTTTTATATTTTTACCATTTGCTAACGAGATACTTTCATGGGTTTTTATAATTTTGTAATTTCTTTGTAAAAAATAATCAAATGTTTTTTCATTGATTGCAGAAATAGATGCACCTGAATCTAGTAAACCTGTAAAGTTTTTGTTCTCAATATTTACTGTTAAAAATGGTCTTTTATCAAATTGTTTAGCAAAAATGAGTGGTGCAATTTGATAATTTTTATTAAAAATTTGAATGAAATTAAGCCAGCTCTTCATTTCTGATTTTTGTGTTTGTACTGAAGGCCGACTATCTACAAGTTTTTTTGAATTACTATTGTATGTCGTATTTGTTCTGTTTTGTATATTTATATTTCTGTTCATTTTTGTTTTGTCTGTATAATCACTTTTTTTATTTTTAACAAAACAATCTTTTTGTACATGTCCTGTACGTTTACATGAGTAACAGATTACTGTGTGTTTTTTAAAATTTCCATTTTTTATAAAACAATTTCTTTCCACATGTCCTCTTTTATTACAAAAGTGGCATACTATATTATTTGTGAAACTTCTACATTTATTCTGTATGTAATCTAATTTTCTATTTTTAGTCCAACAATCTATTTCATCATGTCCTAATTTATTACAAAAATTGCATTTTTGCATTACATTTTTCTCTTTTATGTCATTCATTACATTTAAATTCTTACATTCATTAAATTTGAAAAATGATTCAAACTTGCTACATATTGTAGATAATTCCTCTGTATTTTTAATTTCAGATGTTGTCAGTAAAGTTGCATATTTTTCTGACAATCCATGAATTATTATGTCCATAAGTTCCTTATCATGCATTCTTTTATTTAATAAATTATTTTTTGATTTTACCTTTAAAATATAAACAGATGCATTATCATGACCTTGTACCATATTTAAAATTTCTAACTTAAGATTCCTTTGAAAGTCATATTTTTCAAATTGTTGTAAGAATTTGGTTTTAAAAATTTTCCAATCAAATTCACAGTTAATTGCTCTGTACCAAGTTAACGGAAAATCTGTTAAAAATATAGGCATACACTCTACCAAATAATCTAATTTTAATTTGTAGACTTTGGCTAATTCTTCTAACCTTATTATAAATTCATTTGGTTCACTTTCACCATTAAAAGATATTTTTAATTTGAGAGGATCAAAATTTATGGACTCCATTGTGCTACTTTCTAAATCCTTTTTATTATTTATTTTTTTAGATTTCATCATTTGCTGTATATTTTCAATTTATGCAATTAGAGAATAAATCATTTCATCTCAAAAAAAATTTCATACAAATTAAATATAACACCATCTATATATATTTATCTAAACTGATTTGAAACAAACTGGTTCATATCCATTCTTCATTCCCCCGCGACGTTCGATTTTTGAATTTCCATTCTTCTGAACGTAATGTAGGTAGTTTGAATTCTCTCACCTTCAATATTTTCAAACAGCGTTTCAAATCTTGTAATTTCTTTTTGTTAATTGTATAAGTCGATGTCTTCACTAGCTTTTAAACGTGTTGATGCTTTCCATTATGCTTTCACAACCATAAATCTGTCTAATTTCAATTATTTCATATTGTTTTGAATGTCATTTATTGGAATCGAATGTCATTTGTTTTTGTTTGAGAAAATTTTCTTCATAGGAATTTCATTTACAGATTTTTTCTTTTACGTTGGGCGCCAAAATGTGAGGGTTTTTCTTCTGTCCTGCTGATTGACACAATTAATAATTAACAGCCACTTTAATATGTTTACTTTTATTTCTTTCACAATGTATACACAATAAACCACAGCACAATATTAATTATAACAAAATTCACATGCTTCTGGCTCTCACGCCAGGCAAGCTTCCCCCTCTTTCTGCATTCCTTTGTTTTCCTTTTCATTCAAATTCAAATCTCATGTTCCATTTTACCTAACAAACAAATCCATCTCGTTACAAGTTTTGGCGCTTTGTAGCGACGACCAAGCTCGTACACCTCTGCGGCACTACAACAAGTGTCATAGACCCCTAGAGTCTTTAGAATCTAGGGAGTCTCCCGCACAGGATTTCTTAAAAAAAAAAAAAACAATTCATTGGTGGTATATAAGGTGGTTTTTATTGTATCCAAATTCATTTATGAAATGCTTCTAAAAGGTTTTAGTCGCAGGATTTTAGTCATGTTAAAAACAACGTAATATGTTTCATAGTGTTCCACTCAATCCTTTAGCGCAAACACTATTTTACAGTAATTTGATTTTACAAGCGGCAATAGCCCCATAATTTCATTAGTGTATTTTTGCATGGCCATTAAGCGAATCCCTTTATCCTATGAATTTCCAATGTATGTATAGTACAGAATTCTCCCCAAAGTTTAGCCTTCTACGTTAAAACTCAACCAGCTCGTTTCCAAATTTTAAACTAAGACGTTGCGTGTAGTACTTTAGTTTTCACACATTTTTTTTATAAAACTGTGGCATGTAAACCAACTCTCTCCGCCATAGATAACGGAATAAATGATCTGTGCTCTCCGCATTACAAACAATTTAAATTATAGTACATATAATCTAATCTAATCTAAGTTGCAAAGATATGTTACATTGGAGATTCACATTACATCTGTAAAACAACCCATGCTGTAAAAATGGTTCACTTTGCCAATGTCACCCCTGTTACAGGGAAGGACGGCAAGAGTTGCAGGGTGTGTGTTAATTTGAGATTTGGTTTTTATGTTGTAGGTTCAAATGAGGCATGCGCAAGCGCGAACTTGTACGTGTCTGGTTGTGGGAATGCATGTAATGTGAATCTCCAATGTAACATATCTTTGCAACTTAAATTAGATTAGATTGGAAATGTAATTAATTGTTTGTATTCCTCGACTTGAACTTATAGGTTGGTATGAGTCTGGCCACCCATACTGTACAAAATGGTTCACTTTTCCAATGTCACCCCTGTTTCAGGGAAGGCCGGCAAAATCTGCGGGCTTATGTTCATTTGAGATTACGTTTTTGTATTGTAGGATCACATGCGGCATGTGTTAGCGCGAACTTATACATGTCTGCTTGTGGGACTGCGATTAATATGAATCTTAAATTATATATATCTTTGCAGCTTAGATCATTTTGAGTGTTATTACAAATTTGTTTCGGAATTGCTTCCATCATCAGAATTTATATTTATTTTCTGTTTCTGGCGCTTGAGTATTATGCAAGGTTTTATAATCCGCGAACTGAAGCGAGCATATTTTCATGGAGGCGTGTTTGACGGCATTTATGGTTAAGTTACCTAGCTTACAAGAATGTGATGCATGCAAAAAGTATCCTTAAACTTCGTTAGCCTTGTGATAAAATATTCTATCACGAGGAATTTCTAGAGACAACCATGTCGTCACTGAATAATCCGTGTTAGAATTTATGTATTAGTTATCTACTTCGAATACAGGTCCCTTTAGAAACATTGCGTAAATACTCAACTTAAGACCGAGAAAGATATGGAATACGGATGGACCAAATTATCGAAATTGCGAGTGAATGCATTATCTAGAGTCGTAATAAAAGGAGAGCTTGTATGAAGAAGGTTATTACCCTGAATGAAATGAAAGAAGTATGAAAGGACAGAAAGAAGTGGCGGTTGATCTGTAATGCTGGCGGCTAGGGCTAGGGTTTCTCAAGTTTCCAAATTTTTGTAAATTTTAAATATTAATTTTGTATTTGATTTTAATGTTATCCATTTGTTTATGTCTAAAATGTTATTTGTGTATATTCCTTGACTTATAGGTTGGTATGCGGCTGACCCGATGCAGTAGAAAATTGTTCACTTGCCAATGTCACCCCTGTTTCAGGGAAAGTCGGCAGGAAATGCAGGATGTATGTCCATTTGAGATTTGGTTTTTATGTTGTAGGTTCACATGCGGCATGCTCAAGCGCGATCTTGTACGTGTCTGCTTGTAAGAATTCATGTAATGTGAATCCCCAATGTTACATATTTTCGCAACTTAGATTAGATTAGAACGTCAAAAAATAATATATCCATAAAAAATAAAGCACTCACTAGTGTTGCTGTTTTATCTTTAATTGTTTTTTTCTGTTTGTGCAATGCTTGAGTACTAACACAATATTATATATTATGAGTAAAGAGTGAGGAATTCTGGATATTTTGCTCGCATCGGAACTTCCTGAATTTTCAACAGCTTGATGCAACACCCGCTGACGTCAACGAGAAATTGTTTTGTCATAAAATCACGACCACTGGTGCGTTATTTAACGATGTGTAAACCGCCAGAAACAAAGCTATGTTGTATACACGATAAACGCTGCATCTAAGATTATCGTACATCCAAATACAATCTCAATATTTTAAAAGTGAGTTTTAATAAGAAATTAAGACACGTGTGAGTTCACGCTTGCACATGCCGCATGTGAACCTACAAAATAAAAACCCAAATCTCAATTGAAAATACACCCACAACTCCTGCCGACCTTCCCTAAAACGGGGTGACATTGGCAAAGCGAATAATTTTTTACAGCATGGGTGGGCAGCCGCACATCCCATTTTGTTGATTTTCTACTTTCGTCCTAATAACTATTAAATACATAAATAAATATAAGATAAATAGATTGCTATAATTATAATCATAGAAATCTATTTATCTTCTATTCGAATATGACCAGTGGCAACACTTCGGACTCGTCAATGGATGGTTGTGGGTTTGAATCCCGGCGGAGCACAAAAAATGTACGCCGACTAAGCTCGTACACATCTTTGCGGCGCTACAACAAGTGTCATAGACCACTAGAGTCTTTGAAATATAGGGAGTCTCCCGCACAGGATTTCTTAAAAAAAAAAACTCAGATTGGTGCTTTTGATTTTGTACGACTCGTATTCATGAAGCAGATGTATTGTCAACGTCGCGTCGATACCATGTTAAAAGCACCGGTTCCCATCAGGTCACCGAAGTTAAGCAACATTGTGCGCGGATGCTACTTGGATGGGTTACCACTCAGGTACACCGCGTGTTGTTGGCATCTCTTAGACCGGTCCGTAGTCCAGTGGCAACACTTCGGACTCGAATATGGAAGGTTGTGGATTCGAATCCCGGTGGAGCCCAAAAATATACCATTTATATTTCGAATGTGCTCTTCGCTGAGTTGAAAAATTCATAAACCTTTTCCAAAGACCGGTCACTGAAAGTCCATCCAACCTTAGAACAACTGGGTTCCTGCTTGGGAATTGGTGTTTTCTACAGCGACGAGCAAGCTCGCAGAGGGCTCTTGAGGTGTGATACACACATAAACAGCGCTCACCAAATAAATCATCCTAACATTATTAGTATTATTATTATTATTAGAAGATCGAGAATCGCGCGACAGCATATTATGCAAGTGAGAAAGTAGGTCCCTATAAATACGCGGCACTGCACGTAATTTTAGACTCTACGTGCGCTCTAACAAATCAAGGACGCTCAGAAAAGTTGAGGATGTCACTAAAGTTATTTATGGCATTGCTGTCGCACTCCTGCGCACCAAGATCACAAAAAGATGAGCCACCAAGTCATGCTCTCATTTCGTCAGCGGTCTATGTAATGTAGGTCATTGATCAAGGAGATATTAATGTTGTGATCATCGTACCAGAATGATCTGGATTTGTATACATAATTACTGAACCCAGTACCACTACTTTGTTGCCTTCCAGATTCCACAAAGAACCCATTGATCCCCTCACGTGGTAACCGCGTTAATATGAAAATGTGCGCATGCGCATTGACAGAAATGGAACCATTTTTTAATTTCGAATATCAACCTTGACTGACAAAGTATGTATACAAAGAAAGTGTGAAAGGAAAAAGAGGGAAGGGATGACCGAGAAAGTGATCAGATTGAGGAGATTGTGAAAGAATGGGATATACAAAGTGAGCGTAAAAGAAGAAAATGCATGAAAAAGGTGATGGATATGAAGGAATTGTAAGAGGTATGTCAGGATAGGAAAAAATGGATGCAACTCTGCAGAGGCTCTGGCCACCTCTAGCGGAATGGCGACAGAGTTACAGTTACAGTACAGTAGGAGGCTGTCCTTCTAAGCGACCGATAACAAACTATTATTTGCCGTTTCCACATCAACCACGTTCAAACGTCAGCCATAGTACATGAATATTTTCATCTTATTGACAGTTCCTCCCCACTATGGTCATTGGTCAACCTATGTTCATATGAAAACAAATAAATTTTATGTGTAGAATCAAATAAAATTTGTTAGGTAATAGTGTACAAATTCATCAAATTTAATAGATTAAAATAAAAAACTTATTTGTTACAATTCACATGAGTTTTTATTATTTTTTAAACACTACCGGTTTCGGGTAGTGTTTAAAAAATAATAAAAACTAAAATAATAAAAACTCATGTGAATTGTAACAAATAAGTTTTTTATTTTAATCTATTAAAATGAACTTTCACGAAGTAACTGCTAAAAACCTAGATTCATCAAATTTATTTATAAAAATACTCCAAATTGTAGCTTTCTTTTTTCCGAAAGAAAATAGAAGACTTAAAAGGAAAATAAAGCAAGATATTTTCATCGCAAAAAAATAACAAACTTAAGCAGTTACTTGGTTAATAGGTCGGTATGAGGTTGACCACCTATGCTGTAAAAACTTTGTTCAATTTGCCAATGACACCCCTTCCTTCGGTAGTTGCAGGGCGTATGTTAATTTGAGTTTTGGCTTTGAATGTTTAACCTTATATGCGGCATGTATAAGCGCGACCTAATATGTGTCTGCTTGTGGGCATAAGTTTAAAATGAATCCCAAATGTAATATATCTTTGCAACATAGATTAGATTAGATAATCGAAGGGAATGATAAATTACACGTTTTGACAAAAGTAAGGTTTTAAGTACTTCAAATGGACGAGTACATTATAATGACTATTATTTACTATTTTGTTATTTATTTCATGGTCGTAGAAAAAGTATTGTATGCCACTGCACGTAATTAGTCTTTGTAACACTCGTGTTGCAAAGATTATCATTACTTGGCAGTGGCATCTATCTATAATCTATAATCTATCTATAATCTAAGTTGCAAGGATATATTCATTCAAAGCTCTCAGATGTATGCCCACAAACAAACACGTGTAGTTCGCGCTTACAAATGCTGATTGTGTACGTACAAATAAAATCCAAACCTCAAATGAACATAAGCCCTGCAACTCTTGCCGACATTCCCTGAAACAGGGGTGACATTGGCAAAGTGAACCATTTTTTACAGTATGGGTGGTCAGCCTCATACCAACCCTAACTAACTAATTTTCACCATACGAAACGTGTACACGATAACAAACTTTTTTTTCCACTCAACAGCAGACTGAAAACATTAGAACAATATAATTGAGAAAAAAATATATCTTAATGCATGTATTTTTTTTTCATTCAACTTTATATTGGTTTTAGATAAATGGAACTATTTTATTTTCGTATAGTTCTACCTTTTCATTTTCGTTTTTAATCTACGGTCTTTAATCTGAATTGCAAAGATATATTGGCATTTAAGTCTCATATTTATTGTATGCCCACAAGCAGACACATGTTATTTCGCGCTTACACATGCTGCATGCTTTCATACAGAATAAATCTAACCTTATAATCTATAATCTAAGTCGCAGAGATATATTAACATTTAAGGCTCTCAAATGCATGCCCACAAGCAAACACGTGTAGTTCGCCCTTACAAATGCTGAATGTGTACTTGCAAATAAAAACCAAACCTCACATGAACATAAGCCCTACAACTTTTACCGACCTTCCCTGACACAGGGGTGACATTGGCAAAGTGAACCATTTTTTACAGTATGGGTGATCAGCCTCATGCCAACCTATAAGTCAAGGAATACAAAATATAAATGAAATATATTAGATGAGCATATACTTTGAAATTTCCCTGAAACCGGGATGGCATTGGCAAGACTGAGCCAAGTTATATGGCATGGGGGGTCAGCCACATAACAACCTATCAGTCAAATCTATAATGAACGATACGATTATACGCAAAAGGTTGAAGCTCAAATCATACGAAGAAAGTGTAGGTATATGTGGAGTTAAAGAAGGAAAATAAAATTTATAACTGGAGCAAGGTACACACACACCTTATGATGATGATGATGGATGATTTCTTTCCTGTGGCGCCATTTAATGGTCCAGGACCATCTCAAGGGCGCCATGGCTTCTGAAGAAAAGTAGTGTCTTCAGTTCCTTTCTGAAGGTGGTGGTAGGCTGGTTCGCGCGAACACCGATGAAATTATATACTTATACGTACCATTCTGATTTCTTTTCTACGCTTTTTTTTTTTAAGATACCCAAATATGTACTTATTTTGTTGAAAAATAATTTTGGACCACATAAATGTTATAGTATTGAAATTCATAACACGAATAGCAATTGAAAAAATCTTATTTACATCTAGCTTTTGAATGAAAAGACGAAACCAATATTATATAATGTAAGCTGTACTGTATTTCCTTGAAAAAGTAATCTTATCATTTTTCTTTTATTTTTTTTTATTTTTTTTAAAGTTAATCTTCGTTTAATTTACATTTCTTAGATTTTGTATACCTATTTACATAGAAAAATGAGTATTTGTTATTACCTTAATAATAATAATAAGTTATAATGAGTAATCAATTGTGAAAGTAAAAACTGTATTATTTATAATAAAAGATAATATACTTCCTATTATTGTTATTTCGTTAAATTTTAGAACTCACAGAGATATTTTAAAAAAACGTCTTTATTCCATAGCTATTTCTAATATAATATTTTCTATGTGTTTTGAGTTTGATTAACAAACAAAAAATATTTTGGATGGTTGGTGCATTAACACTGTGAAAATTCATCTTATCTTTAGTTATTCAAACACTGTTTTACTTTCACTCTATATTATTTAATTATTTGGACACAAACGTTTTCGACTACACAGTAATCATCATCAGGTAATAAAAAAAGATAAAGAGTGAAAATAAAACAGTGTTTGAATAGCTAAAGAAAAAATATTTATATTTATTTTTTTATATTTTGTATTGTTTGTGTATTAACACTGGTTTAGTTTACAATTTTATTTTTTTATATTCGCAATATGGATTTTTTTCTCAGTCTTGTGTGGAACTGCCGTCCTTTTAACAACCAATAACAAAACATTTATTTGCCTTTTCCCCAGCAACCCGGCCGGGTGACGACACAGTATTGTCTATGCCAATTCACGTGCGGACCTCACTGTGTACATAGAATTTCAGTTTTAAATAGATACAAAACAAACACAGACCCGCCCAATTTTATGAAAAACTAAAATAATTATTGAGGGATAGTAGGTACCAACCTTAAAGAGATTTCACGGCTACTGTGATATGAGAAAATAAACAAAAAATAAAGAACACTGAAAAACACTGTTTTTTTTAATTATAAATCTGTGAAAACAATTGAAAATTAAAGTTCCGGTAAAAAGGTCTATAATATCTGTCAGATTAGCTTAAATTACACGATAAATGTAGCACGCGTTTACACGAAATGATCCAAGACCACCACAGAAAAAACAAACAATACACCGTCAGGACATCTGGTGCATTCCTATTCACTGAAAACACGGAGTACTCTTGGTTTCGAGAGACCGAACGATGGCTGCGAGCAAGAGATTACCACTAAACTGAGGTTAAAAAACGCTTCGAACAGCTTCGGCATTAACACCAATACGCATTGACAGACTGACGACTTGGCTGAGCGTAGAAGCGACTCGAAGCTAGCAATGCTCCTAAATAATAATAATATTAGGATGATTTATTTGGTGAGCGCTGTTTTTGTGTGTATTACACCTCAAGAGCCCTCTGCGAGCTTGGTCGTCGCTGTAGAAAGCGCCAATTCTTAAGCAAGACCCAGTTGCTGTAAGGTTGGATGGACCTTTCGGTGACCGGTCTTCGGTAAAGGTTTATGAATTTTTCAACTCAGCGAAGAGCACATTCGAAATATAAATGTTATATTTTTGTGCTCCGCTGAGATCCGAATCCACAACCTTCCATTTACGAGTGTTGACGAGAGTCCGAAGTGTTGCCACTGGACTACGGACCGGTCCAAGATGCCAACGACACGCGGTGTACCTGAGCGGTAACACATCCAAGTACTATCCGCGCCCAATATTGCTTAAAACTTCGGTGCTCTATGGGAACCGGTGCTTTCAACATGGTAACGTCGTTGACCAAAAAAACCTAAACTTGTCGATGTTGGATATTTTGTAAAGAAAAAATTACAATCGTTCATTTACATCTTTAATAAGTTGCAAAGGTATATTGTCATTTAATGTCAAGCAGACATTTGTTGATTGTTAATTAAAATTAAAATTTGTTTTCTGTTAGTTTTTGATGTCCATACATATTATAATTTGTTGATTTAAAAAATGTAATTTGTTTTGTATGTTCCTTGACTTAGAGGTTGGTATGCGGCTGACCACCCATGCTGTAGAAAGTGGTTCACTTTGACAATGTCACCCCCTGTTTCAGGGAAGGTCGGCAGGAGTTGCAGGGTGTGTTAATTTGAGATTCGGGTTTTTAAATTGTAGGACTACATGCGGCATGTGTTAGCGCGAACTTATACATGTCTGTTTTGTGAAAATTCATATAATGTGAATCTCTAATGTTACTTATATTTTGCAACATATGTAGATTAGATTAGATTAGATTAGACACGTGACAGTTCACGCTTACATGTATACTTATACAATAAACCAAACCTAGCATGAATATAAACCTTGAAACTCCTACCGCTTTTCCCTGAAACTGAGGTGGCATTCACTTAAGTGAACTGCGTGTTTCCCGCATGGGAGACAGCCTCATAAAACCTATTAGCCCAGGGTTAGTCAATTAAATTACAGATTACAGAAATGATCGCTTACTTGTGAAAATGTATGGATTCCACACTCCAGAAAATTGAATATGAAAATTAAAATATTCAACTCCGTGTTTGTTGGGCAAACCTCTAGGTCTATCAATACTAGGTTGAAGATTTAAGGGATTTGTCTGGTTATTCGGAGATGGCAAATCACTTAAAAATGACGATGTTAAGGTTCTTCATTCCGGGTGCAAGGGCAGACAACCCCATAAGTAGGTAGTTAAAAACCTATCCTTGAAGCCACCAGGACAAAAGTTAAAGTGTGAACCATAATTATGTAAACAATTTAAAAAAAAATAATTGAAGTGAAGTTTTATGTACATATATAACAATAATGTACATGAGTCAAAAATGCAAATTTTACGAAATAGCGAATGAATGGGATATCCAGAGTCATAATAAAAGGAAAGCTTGTATGAAACTCTGGATGAAATGAAAGAAGTATGCAAGGACCGAAAAAAGTGACGGTTGATCTGTAATGCTGGCGTTTAAGGCTGAGGATTTAAAAAATAAATTTTTCACTTGTTTATAGAATGTGTTTTGTAGGTTTTAATTTTTACTGTTTAATTGTTTAGTGTTTATTTGTTTTATAGACTCAAATGTAATTAATTGTTTGTATTCCTTGACTATACATGTCTGCTTGTGGGAATGCGCTTAATACAAATCTAAAATGATGTATATCTTTGCAGCTTAGATTTAGATTTAGATTATTGTAGTCGCTTCTATTCGGCGTCAGTTTCTGTATTTCTGACACTATCCCGAAATAGTTGGCCTGTGATGCAGAGATATTTTCGTAACGCGTACGTACCCGCCGGCCCATGGCAACTGTATGTGTTACCTACCCATTCATCGGGCGAAACACAAAGAAAACCACCCATCTAATGGAATCGATTCTCAATCAATAAATTCTAAAATTAAAATAAATGTGGGCTTATTGGCATGCCTGCAATGTAAAATAAAGGGCGTGGTCAAATTTGAAGAGAAAATTGTCGAAGTATTTTTTTGAGAAACTTTTTGCAAGGTCTTTGCTCACACGTGGACAAGCAAAAGCTGGAAAAATGATATACATATACCTATAATCTAACGGGGTTATTCTTAGACATTTAAGTCGTCGGTTGAGCCCACGCTTTGACAAACTTATGGTGCCTGGGCTGCAATTCTCATCACCACGGTCATTCTTACCTACCGAATTTTGGTAATATTTGTATAAATACTAATCGGCTGTTCACTTGCGGCCATCTTGGATTGGCAGGTATTCATACAAATGCAACATTAGTTTGTCAAAGCGTGGGCTCAACAGTCAACTAAAATGTATAAGAAAAGCCCCGTAAGTTGCAAAGATAAATTACATTAATCGTTCAAATTAAATGCATTCCTATAGGCAGACATGTATAAGTTCGCAATCACACATGCCGCATGCAGACTTACAACTGACCACCATGAAAAAAAATGTTGACTTTGTATGTTGCCCTGTATATCGCACTGTAGTTTCTCTGTATGTTACACTGTATGTTGCACTGTATATCGCACTGTTGTTTCTCTATATGTTTCTCTGTATGTTACACTGTATATCGCACTATCGTTGCACTATCGTTGCACTGTATGTTGCACTGTATGTTGCACTGTATGTTGCACTGTATATCGGACTGTTGTTACACGGTATGTTGCACTGTATATCGCACTGTAGTTTCTCTGTATGTTACACTGTATGTTGCACTGTAGGTATATCGCACTGTTGTTTCTCTATATGTTTCTCTGTATGTTACACTGTATATCGCACTATTGTTGCACTGTATGTTACACTGTATGTTACACTGTATATCGCACTGTTGTTTCTCTGTATGTTTCTCTGTATGTTACACTGTATATCGCACTATCGTTGCACTGTATGTTACACTGTATGTTGCACTGTATATCGCACTGTTGTTTCTCTGTATGTTTCTCTATATGTTACACTGTATATCGCACTATCGTTGCACTGTATGTTACACTGTATGTTGCACTTTATATCGCACTGTTGTTACACTGTATGTTGCACTGTATATCGCACTGTTGTTACAATGTATGTTGCACTGTATATCGCACTGTTGTTGCACTGTATGTTGCACTGTATATCGCACTGTTGTTGCACTGTATGTTACACTGTATGTTGGTCTGTATATCTTTCTGTGGTTTATCTGTATGTTACACTGTATGTTGCACCGTTGTTGCACTGTTTGTTCTACTGTATGTTGCACTGTACGTGTTACTGTATGTTGCACTATTTTTTGCACTGTATGTTCCACTGTACGTTATATTAAATGTTGCACTGTTTGTTTAATTGTATAATGCACCGATCATTGCACTGTATGTTCCTTTTTATGTTGAACACAAAGAATGATAAAAATGTAAAATATTTTGAACCCAAAACATATTTCATCTTTCCATGATTTATTATTTCGAACTATCATCTAAAAATAGTTTTAAATGAACACGCAGCTTAAAAAGACATTTTTTCTTACCATCTCCTCGATTCTTTCCGTCGGCATTCCAATCTTCCTCTGCAAAAGAAAGAAAATAAATAATTAAATGACAATCAATTTCTTCAACGGAAAACCTTCCTAACTCTGCATGTGTACTTACAAATTAAATCTAAGCTAATCTGTCTAATCTAAGTTACAAAGATATATAACATTGGAGATTCACATTACGTGCATTCTCACAAGCAGACACGTACAAGTTCGCGCTTGCGCATGCCGCCTGTGAACCTACAACATAAAAACCAAATCTCAAATGGACATACACCCTACAACTCCTGTTGACCTTCCCTGAAACAGGGGTGACATTGCCAAAGTGAACCATTTTCTACAGCATGGGTGATCAGCCGCATACCAACCTATAAGTCAAGGAATATAATATAATATCATGAATATAATCCAAGGTAAAAAAAAAAAAAATGTTACATAATCAGATATAGTAAAATATCGGCCTTTATATCGGCCAGTCAAAGAAGCAACTGAACAGATTTTAGGCTGTTTTGAATGCGGCCGCAAGACTGATCTTCGGGATGTCCAAATTCTCTCACATCACTCCGCTGTTGAAAGAACTACATTGGCTTCGTTTTCCTGAGAGGGTGGTCTACCGGTTTGGCTCCATCATATCTGGCAGACATGTTTTCCCCCGTTGAGGTGAGTGTGAGGGGGCGGACACTTAGGTCAGCAGGGTGTCGAGCTGTCAGGTTGATGCAGCCTCGCCGTCAAATATGCACTTATTTTGGGGATCGCGCTTTCCGGTTTGCGGGACCAATGGAGTGGAACAGACTGCCACCCGGAGTGAGGGTTTCGGAATCTGTTGGCATTTTTAAGGGAGCACTCAAACAGCACCTTTATAAAATATCTCATTTATGATAAGAGGGCCCTTGAGGTGTGACACACACAAAAACGGCGCTCTTTTGTCATGTATTAATTAAATAAAAATAAATTCTCCTCATATAAATATATAAAAAATGCGAATTTTTTATTTTCACATGAAAAATAGACGCGAAAATTCCGTACCTACCTGTAGTGATACCAAATTAATATTGAATTATGAATAATAAACTACAAGTAGTAGTTACACGTTGTGTGGGAGGAGTCAGGTGGGTGGGAGGAGTCAGGTTGGTGGGAGGAGTCAGGTGGGGGGGGGGAGGACGAATAGGGGTAGATCTAGGTTTGTAATTGTAGATAATGGTTGAATGTTGAAAATCACTTTTTATTTTTTACTTGCATACTTTCATCCAGCCACCATTTCACTAGGGGTGGTACGAAAGTCGAAATTGTGGATGAATTTAGATACTTGCGAAGTATGTTTGAACAGAATAGGAAGATGACAAGGGAACTCGAGAATAGCGTGTGTAAGGGAAAGCAAATGGTAGGAGCAATGGAAGAATTGCAAAGAACAAGCGATTGACGATGGATCTGAGAATGGCGGTACACAATGGCATATTGATACCGACTTGATGTATGGAAGTGAAGCATGGACAGTGAATGGTAGCGAAGTAAGTAAATAATGTACGGTGGAAATGAAGAATTTGAGAAGCATGACAGGAAAAACTGCAAGATAGAGAATGTGTAAAGAAAGAATGTAATTTGAAAGAGGATGTGAAAGTTAAGATACAAAATAATGTGATGATGGTTTGGGCATGTGGAAAGAATGAAAGATGATAGACAGACAAAGTTTATATACAGAGGTAGTGTGAAAGGAGGTAAGGGACGATCGAGAAAAGTATGGAGTGATCAGAATCAAGAGATTGTGAAAGATTAAAAAATAAAATAAATGAAAAAGGTGATGGATATGAATGAATTAAAAGAGATATGTAAGATCGGAAGAAATGGAGGCATTTAAGATTGGGTTTTTATATTGTAGGTCCACATGCGGCATGTATTAGCGCGAACTTATACATGTCTGCTTGTGGGAATGCGTTTAATGTGAATCTTAAATGATGTATATCTTTGCAGGCTGTGTTCAAAAAAAAATCCCGTTGTTTTTAAAATTATGTTGCATATACTTTATGGCCTTAGTAAACGAGTGACATTTTAATGAAAAAAATCAAGCGTGTAAAATAAATTTTTCTCTTAATTTTAAAGTTAGTTTTTATTATATAACTTAAAAAATGACATCACAAAAAATATTCACAAAACTTGTTTTTTTTTCACATTTTTTTGCTCGCATTTTGTATTTTGGAAATATTTTTTTTCTTCATAATTATAGAATGTTACAAATTCTAGTATGTGGTGTGATTTTAAATACAATAATGTGAATAGTTTTTGAGATAATATGAAAAAAACTGTTTACAAGAATTAAATAAGTTAATTAGTTTCAGTCTGGAGACATTTCAGACCGGAGTCTTAAATGGTTTTTACCATATATTGCCTACCTATTGGGCGCATGTGCCTGTATGGGATGCACGCCCCTGCCTGATACATACCACCTGCAGGAAAATTCCAGCTTCTATCTATCTATAATCTATAATCTAAGCTGCAAGGATATGTTTACATTTAAGGCTCATATGAAATGCATGCCTACAGACAGGCACATGTAGGTTCGCGCCTACACATTCTGCATGTGTGCATACAATTCATTCAATTCTTCAAGTCACTCATCACCATCATAAATTTCACAGAATCAAATAAAATACATGAAAGGGTAACATTAAATAATACGTATTTTTTTCTTACCTCCCTCCCGTCCTTTCCTCTTCTTCTTGGACCCCCCTTGAGGAGCCCCTCCCCCCTTCCCTCCGCTTTTCTCGCTCTTGTCCTTGCTTTTCCACCTTATCAACATGGTCGCACCGCCCACTACCGCACGGGCTCACTGGTACTTCACGATTTTATTGCACAAATTTTAAAAATAATTTCACCAAAAATATTTTAAAGAAAACCATGCTTAACGTATTTTAAGATACCTAAATCAAATTTAAATCGTGGTTTAAAAAAACTGTTTCAGTCATCGATCAAATTAAAAAATAAATTAAAATTAATGTATAAAAGTACAAGGCACTCAATGGGAAGGCTCCAACATACTTGGCTGAACTGCTATCCCAGCAGTCCAACAAGAGTGATCTGGTGCTAAGATCCTCTGTATCAGGAGGGATAAGACTAAATGAGCCTCATCGTCCATACCGAACATGCTTCGGCGACCGAGCCTTCTACAATGGTGCACCTGCAGTGTGGAATGGACTTCCTCTGGATGTCAAAACCGCAAGCCCAGAGTCGACGTTCCGGAAAAAACTCAAGACCTACCTGTTCAGTGTATCATATCCCAATTAATCCTACACTTTATTTAACTATTTTTATTTTTATGTATTACTATACGAATATATTATTTACCTATAATGTAAGATTATTATGTATGTGCATTCACATGTATACGAGTATGGACATACCCCATTATTTATATTATTCCCTTCATATCTTCTCATTCCTCATATATTTTATACTAAGGGCCCTTGAGGTGTGCTACACACAAAAACGGCGCTTTAAATAAATTATCCAATTATATATATATATATAAAAATTAAAAATCTTTGTAACAATTATGCTCCTGATGATGATGCCTTATTAGTTATTAGGCGAAAACGTTTAAGCAAAAACAAAGAATGAAACTTTGTTTTTTCAAATACACGTTTAT
This sequence comes from Agapetus fuscipes, assembly GCA_951799405.1. NCBI lineage: Eukaryota > Metazoa > Arthropoda > Insecta > Trichoptera > Glossosomatidae > Agapetus > Agapetus fuscipes. The sequence continues at coordinate 30,963,277 of OX637332.1, read as the reverse complement.
TTATTCAAAAAGAATTGATTAACATATTCAAAAAATACGAAACTTGCTTTTGTTTCATTAACGTTAATTCGAACGCCAATGCCTAACGATCATACCAGCAACATTCAGATGTTTCAGAAAGATAAAGAATAATTGACATGAAAAGCGTATTTCATTTGAATAAGAGCCCGAAATTTCAATCTTCAAGAAAACCACATATTATGCGTAGGGCAATTCAACTATAATGTATCTATAATCTATAATCTAAGTTGCAAGGATGTATTCATTCAAAGCTCTCAGATGCATGCCCACAAACAAACACGTGTAGTTCGCGCTTACAAATGCTGATTGTGTACTTACAAATAAAATCCAAACCTCAAATGAACATAAGCCCTGCAACTCTTGCTGACATTCCCTGAAACAGGGAATATAATAATTTTATGTAAATAAATAAAGTTTAAAGTTTGAGGGTTTGTGTATTGACATTGTGAAGATTCATTTTAAATTCAATCATCGAGAAAAATTTAATTCCATTGGTATGAATGATAAATATACTTAATTGGTTAAATAATGAAAGGAGAGCTTGTATGAAAAAGGTTATAGCTCTGGATGAACTAGCTGCTGTTGCTGTAAGGCTGGATGGACCTTTTGATGACCGGTCTTTGATAAAAGTTTATGAATTTTTCAACCCACCGAAGAGCAAATTTGAAAATATGAATGGTACATTTTTTGTTCTCCGCCGGGATTTGAACCCACAACCTTCCATTTACGAGTCCGAAGTGTTACCACTGGACTACGGACCGGCGATGTATATAATGACTAATAATCTATAATCTAAGTTAAAAAAAAAATATTATTTAAAATCAAATTATTTTTTATTAAACGTTGTTTTATTTTCACAATAATATTTTAAATCTCGAGTACTTTCGACCTTCAATATTCAGGTCATTATCAAGAGTGATGTATAAAAAAATAAAATTATTAAGAACAAACCATAGATCAAAATTATATAAATTCAAATAAATAGGTAGGTATAGTTACAATAAATATGAACTTAATTTAAATTAAATACAACAGTCAAAAATTAAAAGAAAGAAAACATAAAATAATATATTATAATAATTACAATAAATTAATTCAAACATCCGAGGGTCAAAAGATTTATTTGAATTTATATAATTTTGCTCTATGGTTTGTTCTTAATAATTTTAATTTTTTATACATCACTCTTGATAATGACCTGAATATTGAAGGTCGAAAGTACTCGAGATTTAAAATATTATTGTGAAAATAAAACAACGTTTAATAAAAAATAATTTGATTTTAAATAAAATGAATTTTCACTGTGTGAATACACAAACCCTACAAAATCTAAAAATATATTACATTTAAGACTGATATTTAATGTATATACCCAAAAGCACACACGTGCTAGTTCGCGATAGCACATGCTGAATGTGTTCTTACAAAATAAATAAGTGAAAGTCACCGAAAAATGGCTGCTGAATGAAAAAGCTCCAAACCTTATTGAGCGCAGCAGCAACTAAACTAAAAATTACGATGATCATCTCCGCTCTCCGATAAAAGTTTATTCCTTGACTTATAGGTTGGTATGAGGCTGACCACCCATACTGTAAAAAATGGTTCACTTTGCCAATGTCACCCCTGTTTCAGGGAAGGTCGGCAAAAGTTGTGGGGCTTATGTTCATTTGAGGTTTGGATTTTATTTGTAAGTACACATTCAGCATTTGTAAGCGTGAACTACACTTGTTGGTTTGTGGGCATACATCTGAGAGCTTTAAATGAATATATCCTTGGAACTTAGATTATAGATTATTATAGATTATAGATTAAGTAAAAGAACAATCATGAAAGAAAAATCATGAAATTTTCCTCTTAAGTTTTCACTTTTATTACGAACTATTTTTTGTAAAAGGTGTTTTTTAGTCACGATAAAAAACACCGAAAATGATATTTGATTATAATTGATATTTCACTCTTTTGAACTTTGGAGAGAATGGGCTTTATTAAAACAATGAAATGGCCACTTTATGACTTTCCGAGTTGTTAATGAAAAAAACACCGAAGTTGAGTGTTGACAACAATGAAAGCCGAGGGAATTATTAATGAAAAATGGAAGGAAAATATACATTTTTTTCAGAATGTAATTAAGTGATTTCTGTTATCAAAAGCATTTTTTTCTTTCGCTCCAAATGCGGCTTATTTTGTTTTTAATTACAAATGCTTTCTAATAAAATATTCACAGCAATATCAAAAATACACTAATTTATTTTGTAGATTCATAATTTTTTTGGACACTTTTACCCAAGTATTAAAAAAATTAACATTTTTTCCATAACTCAGATTGTAGAGTGGTTGCATTCCATGGCGAGAGCTCGAGTTCGAATCCCGCCGAGGGTGTCAGAAATTATTTCTCGTTGCGGATTAAAAGAAGTTTGTTAAGATGGTTTGGGCATATGGAGATAATGAATGAGGAAAGACTGACGAAGAAAGTATATGTTGGTAGAATAGATGGATGTCGTGGTAGAGGAAGACCGAGAAAGGTATGGATGGACCAAATATCCGAAATTGCGAATGAATGGAATATCCAGAGTCATATAAAAGAAGAGCTTGTATGAAGAAGGTTATGACTCTGGAGGAAATGAAAGAAGTATGTAAGGATAGAAAGAAATGGCGGTCGATCTGTAATGTTGGCGGCTAGGGTTTATTAAAGTGAAATTGGTTTTATGATTTAATTTTTTTTAGTGTCCATGTTTATATTATTGTTTATTGATTTAAAAAATGTAATTTGCGATGTTTGTTCCTTGACTTATAGGTTGGTGTGCGGCTGACCACCCATACTGTAAAAAATGGTTCACTTTGCCAATGTCACCCCTGTTTCAGGGAAGGACGGCAAGAGTTGCAGAGCGGTGTTTATTTGAAATACCAAATAAAAATTATATTTTATATGGTTGTGTATTGACACTTTGAAAATTCATATTGATTGAAATTACTAATTAAAAACTGTTGAACAAAAAATAAAAATACTGGGAAAACCCCACTTCAACTGATGTGGTTGGCATAATTCCGGCTCCCTTCCTGTAAAATTAAATAGGTTCCACTTGCTACATGTGACCCCTTCGGAGAAAACGCGGCAAGAAGTTACACTAAATGTGTAGCGTAGTAGCGTTTTGCAACTTAGATTACAGATATTGTTCCTTGACTTATAGGTTGGTATGCGGCTGAGCACCCATGCTGTAAAAATGATTCACTTTGCCAATGTCACCCCTGTTTCAGGGAAGGACGGCAAGAGTTGCAGGGTGTATGTCCATTTGAGATTTGGTTTTTAATAATAATTGGTCAATTTATATACAGCGCCGTTTAGTGGCACTAGCCACCTCAAGGGCGCTTTTATGTGTTGAAGCTTCTGTTAAATAAATGTGTCTTAAGCAACTTCCTGAAACTGCCAACACTGGTCTCTGTTCTCAACTCCAGAGGTAGACTATTCCAGCAGGATGGACCAGCCGAACTAAAAGCCCTGTCTCAAAAACCGGTTCTGTTCCGTCGAAGAGGCAGTTGAAGCCTGTTGTAGGTTCACATGAGGCATGTGCAAGCGCGAACTTGTACGTGTCTGGTTGTGAGAATGCATGTAATGTGAATCTCCAATGTAACATATCTTTGCAACTTAGATTAGATTAGATTAAATTCGAAATACTTTATTTCATTATCTGCCGTGTATAAAATACCCGATCGTGTTTTCTTTACAATAAAAAGAACCAAACCTAGTCTTGAAACGCACCATCTATAGAAATTGTCTCAAAGTATTTTATGAAATTTAGATCAAGTCACATAAAGCATGAGAAAACTACATATCGACGGCCAAAAGGCGATAGGGCATAAGCGACATAAACTAAATTGTTCAGGAGAGCAGTTTAAAGTTTGAGATTTCAGAAAAATGGCACAACTTTATTTTTATTTTTTATCATATCATGAAAATCAAAACAGCTCTGAAATAAAAAAATTAAAAAAACGCATTTATTGGCATTCCTATGTGGTTTTACGATTTTTTTTATGTCACAAGCGCCTTTACGACAAAAAAGGCCAAAATCTTGTCGGTTACACCAAAACCATACTTCGAAAACGCAGCTGTTTGCTTAGCAATAAACAACCAAAAAAATCATCGTAGAGCTATGGGAGTTAGCGCATTAGAAAGAGCGGAAAAGTAGGATAGCATTCATAACTCATTCTTGACCAAAACGTCGCATGTACTCCCTTTTAACCGTCGATATTATTAGATAGTATTACATTTCACCTTGCATTGATACACATTTCTTATTTAGTTACAATTGCAAATTCTTAATTATATTGTCCTTCGTGGTCGTCTTTCGTCGTCGAGTTTCGATTTTCAAAATCAATGCCATCACAGCAGATGAAACACATTCATGATCTTTGGCAAATTAATTTTTGTATATATGCTGCAATGCTGCGAGCTTTCGCGTATGTGTTTAAAAATGTATGAAAACTTCTTTCAATAAATCTGTTTGTTCATACTGAAAATGTATGGAACTATATTGACATCTAGCGGCAAAACGTGAAAGTTTTTTTTACATTTTCTTTTATTTCATGCAAATTAAAAAAAAAAAAAAAACAAATAAAAATGGATTTCAATCTGTAATCTAAGTTGCAAACATTTATAACATTTGAGATTCATATTACATGCATTCTTACAAGCAGACATGTATAAGTTCGCGCTAACATATGCTGCATGTGTACTTACAACATAACAACCCATTCCAAATGAACATAAGCCCTGCAACTATTGCCAACCTTCCCTGAAACAAAGGTGAAATTTGCAAAGTAAACCATTTTTTTAAGTATGGGTGGTCAGCCTCATACCAACCTATAAGTCAACGAAATTATTTTGTGTTTTTTTTTACATAATCTAAGTTGCAAAGATACATACCATTTGAGATTCATATTAAATGCATTCCCACAAGCAGACAGGTAAAAGTTCGCGCTTACAAATGCCCCATGTGGACTTACAACAAAAAACCTAATCTCAAATGAACATAAGCCCTGCAACTCTTGCCGACTTTTCCTCAAACAGAGATAAAATTTGCATGGTGAACCATTGCTTACAGTATGGGTGGTCAGCCACATACTAACCTTTTAGTCAAGGAAATTATTTTGTTTAGTTCTAATATCTGAGTTGCAAAGATACATACCATTTGAGATTCATATTAAATACATTCCCTTAAGCACACACTTATAAGTTCGCGCTTACACATGCTGCATGTGTCCTTACAACATAAAAACACAATCTCTAATGAACATAAGCTCTGCAACTCTTGCCCATCTTCCCTCAAACAGGGGTGACGTTGGCAAAGTGAACCATTTTTACAGTATGGGTGGTCAGCCTCATACCAACCTATAAGACAAGGAAATTATTTTGATTTCTATTCTTTATAATCTGTAATCTAAGTTGCAAAGCTATATTACATAGTTATATAACAGTGACAAATCGATACATGACCAAATAACAAAGTAACAAAACAGCACAGTGACAAAAAAAGCACGGGGACAAATAAACAGTGAAAAAACAGGAAGATGACAAAAGAGCACAGTGACATAACAGCACAGTGACAAAACAGCACGGTGATAAAACAGCACAGTGATCTAACAGCACAGTGTCAAAACGGCACATTGACAAAAAAGCACGGTGACAAAACAGCACAGTGACATAACAGCACAGTGACAAAACAGCACGGTGACAAAACAGCACAGTGATATAACAGCACAGTGACAAAACGGCACATTGACAAAAAAGCACGGTGACAAAACAGCACAGTGACATAACAGCACAGTGACAAAACAGCACAGTGAAAAAAAATGACGGTGACAAAACAACACAGTGACAAATCAGCACAGTGACCAAACTACACGGTGACAAAACACCACAGTAACAAAACAGCACAGTGACAAAGCAGCACGTTGACAAAACAGCATAGTGACAAAACAACACGGAGACAAAAAAGCACAGTGAAAGAACAGCACAGTGACACAACAACACGGTGACAAAACAACACGGTAACAAAACAGCACAGTGACAAAACAGCACAGTGACAAAACAGCACAGTGACAAATCAGCACAGTGTCAAAACAGCACAGTGACAGAACAGCACTTTAACCAAAAATCACAGTGACATAACACAAGTACACTAGCAGACTCGTAAAAGTTCACGCTTACACATGCTGCATGTGGACTTACAGCATAAACATCAAACTCAAATGAACATACTCGTAAATGCAACTCTTTTTGCACTTATGTTCATTTGAGTCAAAAATTTTAATATTTGCATACACTATCGATGTATTTATTATATTAAGGTATAACCGTTTACAGTGCGGGATATTACCATTTTTTTTTTGTAATGGCGGATTTTCATAAAATTATTTTATCAAAGCCTAACAAATCTAAATAAATGTTCTTTTACAAAAACTGCGTGTTTTTATTTTACATGTTTTTTAATACTACGAAGTTTAACGCGAGGAAACTATGTGCAATATAAACATTTCACAAATGTTAAGGGGTTGGGCTGCGTAGCAGCCAGGGGCAACGCCCCTAGTACATTTAATTGCTGTATTTTCACACATAAACAAAATTTTGTAACTTATTGCCTACAAATGCTGCATAAAAAAATTATGAAAAAAATTCAACCCATTGATCAAAATAAGCCCTTCGTCATTCCCTATGAATGAGGCTGACCACACATACTGTAAAAAAAGTTCACTTTGCCAATGTCACCCTTGTTTCAGGGAAGGTCGGCTTAAGTTGCAGGGTTCATGTTCATTTGAAATTTTTGATTTTAATTTGTAAGTAGGTTTCGCTTGAAAGCATGCATTAAATATAAATTTTAAATTTGAATATATCTTTGCAACTTAGATTATAGATTAATTTAGCCTCATTTTTTTGTATTCTTTACACCTATAGCAAGGAACAGTATTATTTTGTTTGGTCTTTGTTGTTACTAATTCAAATGTGGGACACATAAATTAATTTATTAGGGCAATGAATTGAAATGACATAATTCAAAGATCACTTTGAACCAGAAACATCCATCAGGCAAATTGATAACAATTTAATCGTTATTTTTAAGAGGTTGTTGGAACATTTTCATGTTCAATTCCTGTTACAGTGAGCCTATATTATATCTGTACTTGTAAGTGAGCGAAATGAAAAAAGTATGTACGGTGGAAATGAAGCATTTGAGAAGCATGACGGGAGAAACTCTGAAGGATAGAGTTAGGAATGAACGGGTAAAGAGAGAATGTAATTTGAAAGAGGATGTGAAAGTTAAGGTACAAAAGAATGTGATGAGATGGTTTGGGCATGTGGAAAGGATGAATGGTGATAGACTGACAAAGTATGTATACAAAGAAAGTGTGAAAGGAAAAAGAGGGAAGGGACGACCGAGAAAAGTATGGAGTGATCAGATTGAGGGATTGTGAAAGAATGGGATATACATACAAAGTGAGCGTAAAAGAAGAAAATGCATGAAAAAGGTGATGGATATGAATGAATTGAAAGAGGTATGTAAGGATAGGAAAAAATGGAGGCAGCTCTGCAGAGATTCTGGCCACCCCTAGCAGAAAGGCGACAGAGTTACAGTTACAGTTACTTGTATATCCATACCTTAAAGGTATAATCTATAATCTAAGTTGCAAACAGCATGCCCAACAACAGACACATTACACAAGTTCACGCTTACACTGTAACTCTGTCGCCATTCCGCTAGGGGTGGCCAGAGCCTCTGCAGAGCTGCCTCCATTTTTTCCTATCCTTACATACCTCTTTCAATTCGTTCATATCCATCACCTTTTTCATGCATGTTCTTCTTTTACGCTCACTTTGTACATCCACTTCTTTCACAATCTCTTGATTCTGATCACTCCATACTTTTCTCGGCCGTCCCTTACCTCTTTTTCCTTTCATACTAATTCTGTATAAGTATACAAATGATTTATATTTCCTGTCACACTTCCTCTGTATATGTACCTACAATAAAATTAATCTCCAAACCTTAAATGAACATAATCTCTGCACATTTTGCCGACCTTCCTCGAAACAGGGGTGACATTGCCAAAGTGAAACATTTTTTTACAGTCAACCTCATACCATTTTTTTTTTTTTTAAGAAATCCTGAGCGGGAGACTCCCTAGATTCTAGAGACTCTAGGGGTCTATGACATTTGTTGTAGTGCCGCAGAGAGCTTGGTCGTCGCTACAAAGCGCCAATACTCAAGCAAGACCCAGTTGCTGTAAGGCTGGATTTAGTGACCGGTCTTTGGTAAAGGTTTTATGATTTTATCAACCCAGCGAAGAGAATATTTGGGAAATATAAATGGTATATTTTTTGTGCTCCGCCGGGATCCGAATCCTCAAACTTCCATTAACGAGTCCGAAGTGTTGCCGCTGGACTACGGACCGGTCAAAGAGATGCCAACGACACGCGGTGTAGGTACCTAAGCGGTCACCCATCCAAGTAACATCCGCGCCCAATGTTGCTTAACTTCGGCGATCTGATGAGAACCGGTGCTTTCAACATGGTATCGCCGTCGACGATTAAAGATCATAGATTCAAATTGACTACGTAAATATTTGTTTGTGAAATATTTGTAATAAAAGGGTTTATCCCATACGAATATATTATTCTTCAATGGCCTTTTATACAACTTCATAAAGTTAAGATGTTACGGCAAAACATGAATGTTTATTATTAAGCAGACTTTTTTTGTATAGATTTATTTTTAAGGTTTTGTTGTTTTTTTTTGTAAACTTAAATGTCATTTTTCTACTCCCATTTGGTAATTTACTAATTACAAAACGGCTAACGCAATCACAATGCCATACATTTCTACACCCGTTGCATAATGTTACATTATGCAACCGGTAACCGTGTTAAAATGAACATGTGCGCATGCGCATTGTCAGAATTGGAACCATTTTTTAATTTCAAATGTCAACCTTGTATGGGGGTATGAAGACCTGTCAATCCAAGATGGCCGCAAGCGATCAGCTGATTAGGCTTCATACAATATTAGTGATATTCAGTAGGTAGGAATTACCGTGGTGATGAGACTTTCAGCCCTGTTCAGATGAAAATAAATAAGTATATTTTATGTGTAGAGTCAAATAAAAATTGTTAATAGTGCTAAAATTTATCGAATTTATTTATCGGATTGCTCCAAATAAAGCTTTCCTTTTTTCAATGGAAAATAAAAGGCTTGAAAGGAAAACAATACATAAAAATTTCACCGCAAAAAATAAACAAACTCAAAAAGTTACTTGGTTAATAGGTGAGTATGAGGTTGATCACCTATGCTGTACAAATTTGGTTCACCTGCCAATACAACTGCAGGGCATATGTTTATTTGAGTTTTGGGTTTGAATGTTTAAGCTTATATGCAGGATGTAAAAGCGCGACCTTATACATATGTGTCGGCTTGTGGGCATGAATTCAATATGAAACCTAAATATAATTTATTTTTACAACTTAGGTTAGATTAGATAATCGAAGGGAATGATAAATCACACGTTTTGACAAAGGTAAGGTTTTAATTACTTCAAATGGACGAGTACATTATAATGACTATTATTCACTATTTTGTTAATTCTCTCATGGTCGTAGAAAAGTATTGTATGCCACTGCACGTAATTAGTCTTTGTAACACTCGTGCTTTCTATTGTGCCATTCGGCTGCGCCTCATGGCACAAACTAGCACTCGTGTTAAAAAGACTATCATTACTTGGCAGTGGCATAAATAACTATTATTACTCGTATTCCTTGACTTTTTGTCACTGTTATATAACTATGTAATATAGCTTTGCAACTTAGATTACAGATTATAAAGAATAGAAATCAAAATAATTTCCTTGTCTTATAGGTTGGTATGAGGCTGACCACCCATACTGTAAAAAATGGTTCACTTTGCCAATCTCAGCCCTGTTTCAGGGAATGTCGGCAGGAGTTGCAGGGCTTATGTTCATTTGAGTTTGGATTTTATTTGTTAGTACACAATCAGCATTTGTAAGCGCGAACTACACGTGTTTGTTTGTGGGCATACATCTGAGAGCTTTAAATGAATATATCCTTGCAACTTAGATTATAGATTATAGATAGACCTTATTTTCAGATTTTCTTTGACATTTGGGATTCTTTTCATATTTGATTCATTTAAATACATACAATAGACATCGAGACGCTAACGCGAGTCTGCTCCAGGTCCCAGGCAGAGCCACAAGGACGGTGTTCGGTGACCGAGCTTTTTGTGTCGCAGCTCTGATGGCTTGGAATCATTCTTGGAATGCACTCCCAGTGACCCTCAGGGAGCAACACAGTGAGGAACAGTTTTAAAAAGCAATTGAAAACATTTTTGTTTGGACAATCCTACAAAGCGCCTTTGAAGTGAAGTTAGTTACGAAATGGCGCTATAAAAGTGTGGAACATTATTAGTAATATTATTATCGAGAAATTTTTGTATATTTTTTTAGAAAGCCTTTTTTACTCCATCAATTTTGTTAAAGTCGATTCTACGTAAAAATGAGTGACTATTATTATATAGCTATAATTATTTCAGTACATAAATTCCAACTGATTTTTAAAATCTTTTTGTCTCTAACAAATATTTGGAATGTTATTTTTTGTGTTCAAACCTCAAGAACCTTCCGTGGGTTTGGTGTTAGCACCAATTTCAACAAAACACAGTTGCTGTACTGTTTAATAACCGATCTTTAACAATTGTAGACAATTTTTTCAACTTTCTTGACTTATAGGTTGGTATGCGGCTGACCACCGATGCTGTAAAAATGGTTCACTTTGCCAATGTTAATCAGCTGTTTCAGGGAAGGACGCAAGAGTTGCAGGGTGTACATGCCATTTGAGATTTGTTTTTTTATGTTGTAGGTTCACATGCGGCATGTGCAAGCGCAAACTTGTACGTGTCTGCTTGTGAAAATGCATTTAATGTGAATCTCGAATGTAACATATCTGTGCAACTTAGATTAGATTAGATTTGAGAATTGGCGTTCCATTGTGGCAACCAAGCTTGAAAACGGCTCTTGACGTTTGATTTAAACCAAAAATGAACGCTCACTGAACAGCTCCCTGCATAGAGTGCCAGCTCACTCTTGTGAAGGCTGAGTTAGCCTTGCCGGTATTTTAGCAAGGGTTTAAAATAAACCCCGAAACGAGAAATCATTTCCGAGACCCTCGGTGGGATTCGACCCCGAGCTCTCGGCATGGAATGCAAACGCTCTACCTACTGAGCTATTGAACAGTCCCGAACACATGTGCATATTCTTTAAGTACTATTAGTATAAAATCCAGAAATAAAACTATTTCTTTATAAAAACTGTGGGCATTATGACGATTCAAATTTACGTCAATTCCTTACAAATTCTGTCCTCGGTAGCGTGATCTGCCTACCCAAAGTATAAAACGTTTCATTTACATCAAAATCTTTAAAATTTAAAACGCACGCTAGAGGCGCTGCTATAGTTTTCATTCATAAATTGGTAAACGCTCTGTTTGACACTGAATGTCCATGTGAAACAGCGCACTTGCACATTTCGTCACGAGTTTAGTAGACGGGGCACGTATTCTGCTTATCAGTGCTGCGCCGACCCATCACACATACCAAGATATTCACATGTAATGTTTTAGGCCCGGTAGTTTCATCGTTAGCATAGCGACTTTATACAGCATGAAAAGGACGCACTTATGTCAATCGAGTGGGTAGTTTTTTTTTATCAGTTTAAAGTCACATATGCTAACGATGAAACTACCGGGCCTAAGTCTATTTGTTGTCACTCATTGGTTGAAACATCGAGATGGGAAAAAAATATTTTGAATTTTATTCCTTGACTTCAAGGTTGGTATGGAGCTGACCACGCATACTGTAAAAAATGGTTCACTTTGCCAATTTCCCCCTACTGTGTCAGGGAAGGTCGGCAAAAGTTGTAGGGCTTATGTTCATTTGAGGTTTGGATTTTATTTGTAAGTACATTCAGTATTTGTACGCGCGAACTACACGTGTTGGCTTGTGGGCATACATCTGAGAGCTTTATATGAATATATCCTTGCAACTTAGATTATAGATTTATTATTTGCTAACGACGACTTGTGACGTCGCGGACTAGCGACGTCACAAGCATGCAGACGCCTCTTTAGGTTTGTTTTATACAAAAACTCACCAAATTATAACATAAACGCTACGCCCCTAAGCTGCACATACAGTTTACCCCGAAGGGGTCTCATATGGCGAGAGGAATATATTTATTTTTACAGATAAGGGGGCCGGCCTTACGCCAACCACTTAAATTGAAGTGGGGTTTTTCAACTCCCGAGAGTGCTGTTAGTCATTTCTTGTGAAGGTTGAGTAAACCTTGCCGGTATTTTTATTTCGGGTTTTAAATAAACACCGAAACAAGACACACCCTCGGTGAAATTCGCACCCGAGCTCTCGGCATGGAATGTAGGCAGTTTACCAACTGAGCTATCGACCTGGCACGCCAATACTTTTTGTGTTTTTGAGTATTTGTGATGGGCTGGGAGCGGACTGACTAGCTGAGTTCTCAGACGGGGCGGGTGGCAATGACCGCGCCGAGCGCATCGATCGCCTGCGAACCCTGCACCTATATATTCCCTAGCTACCCGGCTGCACGAGGGGAGGGTGCTGGCTGTGTAATGCGGGGGAGACGGTGACGAGAAATACTTATCTGATGGGGCCCAGCAATACGGGGAAGCCAAACAGAAATTGTCATGTCTACATGGTTGTATCTTTGTGAAGATTAAACGGACAGTTTGGAGATAGAAACGAATCTTAAAATGTTAACAACGGGATGAATATATATCAGGGTTATAAGCAAGTATTCAGTTATCTAGATAGTACGGATAAAAAAGCATCTTAAATGGATCAGGAATGCGTGGAAATCAAACAGAAATTGTCACATCTACATGGTTTTATCTTTGTTAAGATTGAAGGGACAGTTTGGAGATAAAATATATCTAAAGAGGCTCAGGAATACGTGGAAATCAAGCAAAAATTGACACATCTACATGGTTATATCTCTGTTAAGATTGATGAGATAGTTTGGAGATAAAACGGTTTAAAAATGGTTGAATATCTAATAGGATTTTTTGCATCTACATAAATGATACAAGCTTGTATTAATTTATGTAGCTAGTACGGAGAAAAACGGGTCTTAAATGGCTCAGGAATACGTGGAAATCAAACAAAAATCGTCACATCTACATGGTTATATCTCTGTTAAGGTTAAAGGGGCAGTTTAAAGATAAAACTAAACTAAAATGGTTTTAAAATGGGTGTATATCAAGCAGGATTCTTAAAATCTACGAAGGTATATGTATTTAAAGATTGAAGTGACTTCTTTTATAGTCAATTCAACTAAAGTGAATTGACTACGATTCGTAACATCTACGAAGATACTTCTATGTAAAGATTTAGATGACACTATGCAAGCAAAACTCATCTAAAATGGCTGAAGAATTTTAGTGTGTAAAAATAAAACAACGTTTTAATCAAAAATTAGTTTTATTTAAAAAAAAAACACACACAAATCAATCAAATGCAATTCGTTACATCCATGTGCATAGATGTACCTGTAGAAAGGTGGAGATAAAACTCAATTAAAATGGTTCAAATGTAGATGAAACTCAAATACGATTCGTTAGGCGCATTAACGAGTGGATACATCTCTAAAAGACTGTTCATTTATTTTTACAGGTAAGGGGGCCGGCCTCACACCAACCATTTTCAGTTGATGTGGGGGCATAGGTATAGTTTTTTTTAAAACTTATTTATGTCCGATCGATTGCTCTGTTGGTAGAGTGATTGCATTCCAAGCCGAGAGCTCGGGTTCAAATCCTACTGAGAGTGTCAGAAATGATTACCCGTTTCAGTGTTTATTTCAAACCCCAAAATAAAATACCAGCAAGGTTTACTCAGCCTTCACAATAAATGAGTACCAGCACTCTCGGGAGCTGGGAGACCTCCACTTCAACTGATGTGTTTAGCGTAAGGCCGGCCCCCTTACCTGTACAAATAAATAGGTTCAACTCGCCACATGCTACCCCTGCGGAGAGAACGCGGCAAGATATTGCACTGTATGTGTATGTGTAGTAGCGTTGCGTTTTTTTTTTTATTTGAATAAAGTTTAGTGAGTTATTACCTATTTATTTTTAGAGGTAATGGGGTCGACTTTACGCCGACCACTTCAGTCAAAGTGGGGGTTTTTCAGCTCCCGAGGAGGCTGGTTCTCATTTCTTGCGAAGGCCGAGTAAACCATTCTGGTATTTTATTTAGGTTGTGAAATAAACATCGAAACAGGAAATCATTTCTGATTATTGCTTAAAACACGTTCCTTGACTTATAGGTTGGTATGCGGTTGACCACCCATGCTGTAAAAATGGTTCCCATTGCCAATGACACCCCTGTTACAGGGAAGGACGGCAAGAGTTTGCAGGGTGAATGTCCATTTGAGATTTGGTTTTTATGTTGTAGTTTACATGAGGCATGTGCAAGCGCGAACTTGTACGTGTCTGGTTGTGGAAATGCATGTAATGTGAATCTCCAATGTAACATATCTTTGCAACTTGGATTAGATTAGATTAGATTAGACGCCATATTTGTAGAGCTAATCTAAAATAAAAGTTACAATAATAAGCTAATCTATAATCTATAATATAATCTAAGTTGCAAGGATATATTCATTTAAAGCTCTCAGATGTATGCCCACAAACCTACAAGTGTAGTTCGCGCTTACAAATGCTGAATGTGTACTTACAAATAAAATCCAAACCTCAAATGAACATAAGCCCCACAACTTTTGCCGACCTTCCCTGAAACAGGGGTGACATTGGCAAAGTGAACCATTTTTTACAGTATGGGTGGTCAGCCTCATACCAACCTATAAGTCAAGGAATGGGTTCCTAATAAGTCAATATCATTATATCAACTGAATTATTAAATTCACGTTTAATCCATTAATTGGCTTGTTTATTGACTTATAGGTTGGTATGAGACTGACCACCCATTCTGTAAAAAATGGTCCACTTTGCCAAGGTAACATCTGTTTCAGGGAAGTTAGGCAAAAGTTGCAGGGCTCATATTTATTTGAAGTTTGGATTTTAATGTGTGAGTACATATGCAGCATTTGTAAGCGCAAACTTACACGTGTCAATATGAATTTAAAATATCTTTGCAACTCAGATTATAGATGGACGGTGTAAACGCAGATGCAGCCAAGGTAGGTTTATAAGGAAATGTTGAAAAAATTAAAAAATCGACCTTTTAAACTGGCAAGAAATGCAGAGCCTATTTTACTAAATAACGGCTAAGATTCCTGTTTTTTTGCTTACATAGCAGCATATATAAGCGCGCGCCTACATGTGGATGCTTGTATATAGTATAATCATAAAATGTGGATTTCAAATGTTAAAGTTTCATTTACATTTTTTTGTTTTCAGCATTGCAGAATCTTTACTCATTTACGGTGCATTTGCATTTGCAGCATGTGTAAACGTGAACCTACCTGGCTGTGTGCGTGCATTAGATATGAACTTACAATGTTCAAGTATACCTACTCTCAACGAAGATTAGGTTGAAATTTGTAAATGCCTACAAGTAACCAATATAGTATACGTCAATAATCGAATCATTTCATTCATGAGAGAATGAATAAATGAAGGAAGAATGTGAAAAACGTAATGCATATTAATGAATTGAAGAATATTCATGCATCGTAGGATTAAAAACGTTAATAATTTTATGTAAATAATAAAAAAGAGTGAAAATACAACAATGTTATTTTCATAGAATACTTGTTATTTTGTACAAATAAATGTTTAAAGATTCGTATTGACAAACCATTAAATTGAAAAGGTATGCAAGGATAGGAAGAAATGGAGGTAGCTCCAGAGGCTCTGGCCAACCCTAGTGAAATGACAACAGAGCTTCAATTACAGTTTCATAACCTTATAATTTATACATTTGCAGAGAATTCCAATTTGAAGTATTTGAAAAATATATTTTAAAACTCAAAAACTGAAGGAAAGTTATATGAAGGAAATGTCAAAATATGGCAAAAATAATAATAAAAAGTGTAAGATATTGTAAGAAACTGTATGAATATTGATTAAGAAAGTATACAAATATTAATTATCATTTGTAATTAATATAATTTAAGAGTAATTAATACAAAAATAATAAAAATACATGCGCGTTTTGTATACAGGTACGTTTGTATATATATATATACATATATGTATGTTTCAAGTTCAACTACCATGAGGTTCAAGTACTTATACCTGTAATCAATATTGCTGTACAATATAATAGTGCATTGTATGCGTAAATTTACAACAACAAAAAAACGCTTTGTAAATTAAGAAACTTTGGAAATGTAGCTCTGCTGCCGTTTTACAAAAGGTTGGCAGAACTTTTACAGGATTGCTTCTTTTTATCCTGCATATCATTTCAATGATACATGAATGATTCAATACACCTCATTCTATTTCTCGATAAGATTGAAGAGAATAAGTGTGAAGTAGGAAGAGAAGAAAAAGAAGATTCGCATCTGAAAAGGAAATTTTGCAGTAGCGTATTATGAAACCTGAAGGTAGTACTGACCCGCCCACCCCGTAGAATGAATGGGTTGTATGTAAGCTGTAATTTTTCCTTCAAATCAATCCTGGATTACAATAACGCTGAAGCGAATCAACAACAAGAGCAGATCAACACTTCATTTTCCAGAAACTCAACACCGATCCAGGCTGCTACTATTGAAGCAAGACGACAAGAAAATTGTAAACGCTTTCAGTATCGAGCGCAATTTTGTTTAGTTGATATTTGGGAGAGTTTTTATCGGATCGCGGCGGTTTTTTTACGGTTTTGCGCGGAATTTAACTAGGTTTTCGTACATGTTTGCCGGCTTGCGGTATTTTTTGGGGCTTCGGCACGCGCGCCGCCCGCCCTTAAAGCCGACGCTTCAGGGTGTGACTGGCCGTGAAGAAGTCGGCATTCATCGGCCTCTGCCACACAGCGCCGCGGTCGTACTGCGCACTACACCGGGGTTGCAAGCCCTCAAGACAGCACTCCACCACCGTCTGCCACCGAAACCGCAAGCAGACACCTCCCAAAACATCAATGAAACCCACCAAGAAACTCCCACTTTCCAGTAGTGAAATTCCAACCAACAATGCATTCAATACAAAGTCTGAAAGTTCCTGATCCTATCCGTTCATTAATTTATTCTAAGCATGAATTCTAAACTTTTTTTGTGGCATTTTTCCCCTTTTCTTTTATGAAGTTTGCCACCCTGATATTCAGGGAAAAATGACAGAATTCCAAAATATATTATGAGCTCTCGACATAGAGTTGTCAATGTCAATGGCTCTCGATTAAAAAAAAAAAGTTGTTTCTACGATAGCTAATGTTATTTTAAAGTACTAAAATTAGTACTCATTTTTCAAAATAGAGTCACTAAGCTAAGTTGTAATGACAAATGCCTCTGTCTGAATTAAATTTATATTAAGTTTATTTGAATAAACTTCCACTAAGTTTCCATAAGATTTGGTAAAACTATATAATTTTAAGCGTAACAAATACACTATTGTTCACCATTGAAATCCCTTTAAATATATTATTATCTTAATACAAAGATAAAGCAACATATATATTTTTTTTAAATATTAAATGATAAACTTATTCACGTCATAGTTTCTCAGTCATTTTTTCAGATGGAAGAATGCAGAAAATCAGTTCAGATCATTAGGTTATAATCTATAATCTAAGCTGCAAAGATATATTAACATTTAAAATTCATATTGAATGCATTCTCACAAATAGACACGTGTAAGTTCGAGCTTTCAAATTTAAACATTCCATTTGAAAATTTTGCATATCCAATGCTTCTTTAGTACCTACCTATATGTAAAAGCAACATTAGAATATAGCTGTTTGTTATAAGTAGATCTAATCTAATCTAATCTAATCTAAGCTGCAACGATATATATCATTTAAGATTTATATTAAATGCATTCCCACAAGCAGATATGTATAATTTCGCGCTAACACATGCCGCATGTGGACCTACAATATAAAAATCCAATCTCAAATGAACATAAGCCTTGCAACTCTTGCCGTCCTTCCCTGAAACAGGGCTGACATTGGCAAAGTGAACCAATTTTTTTAAAGTATGGGTGGTCAGCCGCATAACAACCTATAAGTCAAGGAACATTCATGACAAATTACATTTTTTTTAAATCAATAAATAACAATATATACATGGACATAAAAAACTAAATCATAAAACCAATTTTACTTTAACAAACCCCAGCCGCCAACATCACAGATCAACCGCCATTTCTTTCTATCCTTACATACTTCTTTCATTTCCTCCAGAGTTATAACCTTCTTCATACAAGCTCTTCTTATCACTTTCAAACTTCAGTATCTACAATAATAACTTTGACCCTGGTTCAACAGGTGTTATTGTGTAATTATTAATTAATAATTCATTAAAATGAACAATAATGAATTATTAATTGATGAAATTAATACCTGTTTCTGGCCAGGCAGAATAGGTTGATGAATTGCATTCCTCTTCGCAAGTCTATTTAAAAAAAAAAAAGATTCACATAAAAATTTATTAAATGTTTGGCATTCCTTCACTTATAGGTTGGTATGAGGCTGACCACCCATACTGTAAAAAATGGTTCACTTTGCCAATGTCACCCCTGTTTCAGGGAAGGTCGGCAAAAGTTGTGGGGCTTATGTTCATTTGAGGTTTGGATTTTATTTGTAAGTACACATTCAGCATTTGTAAGCGCGAACTACACTTGTTGGTTTGTGGGCATACATCTGAGAGCTTTAAATGAATATATCCTTGCAACTTAGATTATAGATTATAGATTATAGACGACACCAGGGGTATGCTATTGTTACAAATATGAGTAGTTGTGTTTGTCTGTGTGAGTTAAAAATAAAGGTATGTGAAGGGAGTAGAAACTTAGGTAGGTAATAATAATCTGTAATATGATTTTTCGAGACTGGTTGAATCGAATGTTCTGGCAAAATCTAGCAAGTAACGATTCTACGTGATTCGAGAATGATCTTTATTTTTAGTATAAATCAAAGACCGGAATCTTATGTAGCTTCAGAAAACATTTGTGGCTCTGTGTCCGAACCGAATGTGTAATAAATTGTGTGAAATAAATCACCTCAGATTTAATTCAAAATAATATTTTAATTAAATGGAATATTTGTTATTTATTCCTTGTATTCCTTGACTTATAGGTTGGTATGAGGCTGATCATCCATACTCTAAAAAATGGTTCACTTTGCCAATGTCACTCCTGTGTCAGGGAAGATCGGCAAAAGTTGTAGGGCTTATGTACATTTGAGGTTTGGACTTTATTTGTAAGTACACATTCAGCATTTGTAAGCCGCAAACTACACGTGTTTGCTTGAGGGCATGCATTTGAGGACCTTAAATGTTTATGTATCTCTGCAACTTAGATTATAGATTAAAGAACCCGCATAAAAATCTAGCACTGTTTTTGCAACTTGGATTATAGATTATTATTATAGATCTACATATGTAACACGGTTATAGAAGCGACACTGTGTTTATAGTGCAGATAATTTAAGATCAAAGATCGTAATGAAGAGCCTTGAAGTTTAACGACATTTAAAAAACACATGTTACATGCCTAAGTATACATTTGAGAGCAGGTAGGTATATTTTACTGTTTTTCCTCTTTCCTCTTTTTCAATAATAATCGACGTATATTTTCGACTAAAAGGTTCAAATAATAATAATAGTAAAATGTTTATTCCAGCCCGGTCACGCGGAGGGTGCAATACGTGACCAGACCTAAAAAAACATTGATCGAAAAAAAAAAACATAAAAGAAAATAGAAACAGATGACAGCGTGGAGATAAAGAATGCGTTGTGGCTGAAAAACCTATGCTAATGGTTTAACAAAATTTTAGTTTGTTATTCAATAAACAACACATTTTTAACTTTTAAACACTGTTTTTAATTTCACAAATATAATATATTTAAAAAATTTAAATTTAAATTATACTACTAACGTTTTCGACTATTCAGTCATCATGGATGATGACTGAATGACTGAAGATGATGACTGAAGGATGATGGCTGAATAGTCGAAAACGTTAGTAGTATAATTTAAATTTAAATTTTTTAAATATTATATTTGTGAAATTAAAAACAGTGTTTCTAATCTAATCTAATCTAATCTAATCTAAGGTGCAAGGATATGTTACATTGGAGATTCACATTACATGCATTCTCACAACCAGACACGTACAAGTTCGCGCTTGCACATGCCTCATGTGAACCTACAACATAAAAACCAAATCTCAAATGGACATACACCCTGCAACTTTTGCCGTCCTTCCCTGAGACAGGGGTGACACTGGCAAAGTGAACCATTTTTACAGCATGGGTGGTCAGCCGCATACCAACCTATAAGTCAAGGAACACACACACACGACAAATTACATTTTATACATCACTAAATAATAATATCCAAAATTCCAATTTAATAAATTCCAATTTAATAAACCCTAGCCGCCAACATTACAGATCAACCGCCATTTCTTTCTGTCCTTACATACTTCTTTCATTTCCTCCAGAGTCATAACCTTCTTCATACAAGCTCTTCTTTTATTATGACTCTGGATATTCCATTCATTCAGTGTTTAAAAGTTAAAAAGTGTTGTTTATTGAATAACAAACTAAAAACATGAATTTTCAGTGTTAATACACAAACCATAAAAAATATAGTTTAACAAAATCATCAAATCCCTGTTGTGAGCTGCAGCATCTCAGCTCTTATTGATAATTACTTAGGCCCGGTATTTTCAACGTTAGCATAGCGACTGAATGAAAAATGACGCCTGTAAAATTACCTGTAAGTTTTACAGATTAAAGTCACATAAGCAAACGTTGAAAACACCGCGCCTTAGAGATGAACCTTTTTCATGTAAGTCAATATTTTAATTAATTTGGATTTGACTTTATTATTCATTATTCGTTGAATAATAGTTTGGTATCAGACTGACCCCTACACTGTAAAACTTGGTACTTTTTTGCTAAAGCCACATCGGTTTCATGGACAGGTGGCAGGAGTTGCAAAGTTTATGTGAGGTGTGTTTAGTTTTTATGTCTAAGTGCGAACTTACATGTGCCAACTTGTGAGAAAATATTGAATGTGAGCCTTAAATGCAAATTTATAGACTATATCGTGTTTGTATTTCATTACTTTGACACTATAAAATGGCTCTGATTGATCTATAATCTGTAACATAAGGTATATAAGGGTGGTTGACTTAGTCCAGCCGTCACGTCAGACACGCACTAATTTTGGGGGCCGTGCTTTCTGGTTTGCGGGCCCAATGGAGTGGAACAGACTACCACCTAATGTGAGGAAGGCAGAAACTGTTGGTGTCTTTAAAGGAGCATTAAAGACGCATCTTTACAAAAAATCTTATCCGTGATTTGAGAGGGCCCTTGAGGTGTGACACACACAAAAACGGCGCTCTTTTATTATGTGTACCTTATAAATAAATTATCCTTGTATATGTATAAAGATTTGTAAAAAATTAAGATTTATATTGTTGCTTTTTCTTTTTCCATTTTTAAGCACGCTTAACATTAAATTGTATCCTTTGTATTTATATTTGTAGTTAATCATGACTAATTTTATATTTCGCTGCTATTTCTTTTTTTCTTTTCTGATTCATACTGTTGTTTGTTCTTATTTTTTTTTTCTTACATTTGCTTTCCTTTTCATTCTCCTGACACATTATTTTTGTATTATTATTTGTATTTAAGTAAAATGTTTTAAGCTCGATTAAGGCATCCCTCATCTAACACATGAAGTCTCTTTTTGATGAGGTACTGTTTTTTTGTTAAAAAAATATGTATATTTTGTAATTTGTATAATATGACCGGTCACCAAAGGTTCATCCAGCCTTACAGCAACTGGGTCTTGCTTGAGAATTGGCGCTTTGTAGCGACGACGATCAAGCTCGTAAAAAGGTCGATAGCTCAATTGGTAGAATGCTTGCATTCCATGCCGAGAGCAAGGGTTCGATCTCAAAGGTTTACTCAGCCTTCACAAGAAATGAGAACCAGCCCCCCCCGGGAGCTGGGAAACCTCCACTTCAACTGAAAGTGGTTGGTGTGAGGCCGGCCCCCTTAACTGTAAAAATAAATAGGTCCCGAAGCGCCACATGCGACCCCTTCGGGGATAACGCAGGCAAGAAGTTACACTATATGTGTAGCTACTTTGTACATACACATGCTGCATATGCACTTACAAAATAAAACCCATACTTTAATTGAACAGATGTAAACCTCGTCACTCATGCCGACATTCCCTGAAACAGAAATGACATTGGTAAAAGTGAACTAAATATAACAGTATTGGGTGGTCAGTTTCAAACTATCCTATAAGTCAAACTGAAGAAGTTAATTACTACTAAAATGGATAAAGATAATTAAAGAAACGTTCTGAAAATTCATTATTGATTTGACAAATAACTGAAAAGAAACATTATTCTAAAACAGAAACACTGTTCTATTGTCACTATTATTGCAAAGATAACAAACGTTTTCGGTCCTAAGGCCATATCGGTGTTATGGCCGAGGAAGTCAAGTGGCTGATCTTTCTAGCGTATTTGAACCGGTCCGTAGCTCAGTGGTAGCACTGCGGACTCTGAATGGGAAGGTTGTGGGTTCGAATCCCGGCGGAGCACAAAAAATAAACCATTTATGTTTTCAAATTTGCTCTTCGCTGGGTTGAAAAATTCATAAACCTTTACCAATGGCCGGTCACCAAAGGTCCATCCAACCTTACAGCAACTGGGTCTTGCTTGAGTATTGGCGCTTTGTAGCGACGACCAAGCTCGTACACCTCTGCGGCACTACAACAAGTGGCATAGACCCCTAGAGTCTCTAGAATCTAGGGAGTATCCCGCACAGGATTTCAAAAAAAAAAAAAAAAGAATAACGTTGGTTCGATCCCCGCTTGGGTCATCTGACTATAACATTGATCCTGGTTCAACAGACTTCATTGGTGAATTATTAATAAATAATTCATTAAAATATACATTAATGAATTATTAATTGATGATATTAATACCTGTTTCTGGCCAGGTAGAATAGGTTGGTGAATTACATTCCTCGTCACACATCTATTTTTAAAAAAATCAGGTATACGAAACATGAAAACAGAAAAATAATTGTAATCTGTAATCTGAATAATAATGAAAAAAACAGTGTTGAATTTGATGTATTTTTAGTTGTTTGTACGCAAAACGTAACGCAACTAACTACACATATAGTGTAACTTCTTGCCGCGTTATCCCCGAAGGGGGTCGCATCGGGCGAGTTGAACATATTAATTTTTACAGGTAAGGGGGCCGGTCTTACACCAACCACTTCAGTTGAAGTCGCGGTTTCCCAGCTCTCGAGGGGGCTGGTACTCATTTCTTGTGAAGGCTGAGTAAACCTTTCCGGTATTTTGTTTTGAGGTTTGAAATAAACACCGAAACGGGAAATCATTTCTGATACCCTAGGTGGGATTCGAACCCGAGCTCACGGCATGGAATGCAAGCACTCTACCACCTGAGCTATCGACCGGACTAATTAATTTTTTACATTATTAATAATAATAATAATAATAATAAACTTTATTGTACACCACAAATAAATTACATTAAAATTATAAACAAAAGAGACATATGTACAATGGGCGGTCTTATCGCACATGGCGATATCTTACAGACAACCTTAGGATGGACAAGATCTGCAAGCACAATGGTATGGGTAGTCCGTGGTATAACAATAATTATGGTAAAAAAATACTGTATAAATACATATATATATATATATATATTAATAATATATCAACATATACATATAGATACACACATAAAAATAAATACATAAATACATACACACACACATACATACATACATATATACATATAACTTAGCCATTACACTGATAGTAAGTGTTCCTTTAAAAGTTTCTTAAATATTGCCAGGGATTGTGCACATCTTATAGTTAATGGCAAGGCATTCCATAAACGAGTGGCATGAACTGTAAACGATTTTCCAAGGAAATTTGTGGAATGCGTTTTTTATTTTCAATGTTAAAGTTTCTGATGACCGTAGGGATCTTGAATGTGTGTCATGGAGGAACTCAAAACGTTCTTTAAGATAGCGAGGCATAGAAGGATTGTACAGAATATTGTATAGAAGGTGAAGAATATGTGTATTCCGACGGAGACGTATAGGAAGCCATTTAAGCTTAGTACGAAACTCTGAAACATGATCATATTTGCGTAGACCAAATATAAATCTTATACAAAGATTTTGAAGTCGTTCAAGTTTATCAAGTTGGTCCTCGGTGAGATCAAGATTTTATTACATTATTGTTAGTCAGCCTCATTCCAGTTACTAATTAGAGACACAAATGGTAAAACGAGAAAACTCAATTATACAAATGGTGACAATTCTCTGCTCTAGATATTCTTTCACTCTAATACTAGTAGTGTGATTCAGAGTAACGTATTAAGTCAATGGATCATCTATAGACTAAAATTAGTCTGTATACTTTTTGTATGAGTTGTCTTAACAAAATATGTTCGTAATGTATCGGTAAAATTTCCCTTTTCGCACTCTTGTTTAACTTCATTATCACTAAAGATATAAGTACGAGTATTGTATGTATCTTACGACGACATATTTCATACTAATCTAATCTAATCTAAGCTGCAAAGATATTTATCATTTAAGATTTATATTAAATGCATTCCCACAAGCAGACATGTATAATTTCGCGCTAACACATGCCGCATGTGGACCTACAATATAAAAACCCAATCTCAAATGAACATAAGCTCTGCAACTCTTGCCGTCCTTCCCTGAAACAGGGGTGACATTGGCAAAGTGAACCATTTTTTACAGTATGGGTGGTCAGCCGCATACCAACCTATAAGTCAAGGAACAAACATCGCAAATTACATTTTATAAACATGGACACTAAAAAAAACTAAATCATAAAACCAATTTCACTTTAATAAACCCTAGCCGCCAACATTACAGATCAACCGCCATTTATTTCTATCCTTACATACTTCTTTCATACTTCTTTCATACATTTTATGTTTTTTTAAAGTTATTGATTGCAAATTCATCCATAATATACGAGTATCATAGAACTATCAACATCCATAAGAGTAAAGCTTTAGTTCAATGAAAATAGTAAGCTGTCTATAATCTAAGTTGCAAAGATATATTAACTTTAAGGTCTAAAATTTAAAACATGCCTGCAACCAGACACTTGTGGGTTCATTCTACCATGCTGCCTTTGTAGTGTGTACTGTGTACTAAAAAAATAATACCCAAATATGAAATGAAAATAACTCTTGATGCACTTCCCTAAAAACGGAGGTGGCATTGTCAAAGTGAACCGATTTTTTGGAGCATAAAGGGTTAGCCTCACACCTTCCTTTCCGTAAATAGGATAGTAATATTAGGATGAATTATTTGGTTTGGATGGAGGATGAACCTTTGATGACCGGTCATTGGTAAAGTTACATGAATTTTTCAGCCCAACGAAGAGCATATTTGAAAATATTAATGATATATATTTTTTGTGCTCCGCCGGGAATCGAACACAACCTTCAGATACGAGTCCGAAGCGTTAACCACTAGACTACGGACCGGTCAAAAAGGTCAAATAGGTATGGTATGGTAAATTTAAACTGGAGTTAGTCTTTGACATAGGTACTATACGCAGTATGCTCAAACCCGTCCTGTATGTATGTGTCAGAAGGACCCACAGCACATGGACGCTCATACAAAGCTATATATTTTCTCAAGTGGCGGAAGGCCTTCCCGTGAATTAAAATCAACGACAAGGACCTCTAGGTCAGAGGCGTGCCAAAGACTCTAAAGTTAAATTTGAGAATCGAAAATTGACTACACTTTTAGGCGTGTATAAACTATTTATTTTTGCAGATGAGGGGGCCGGCCTTACGCCAACCACTACAGCTGAATTTGGGGTGGACAAAAGTTGGGGGGAAAAAACAATATTTATATTCTCAGACACTTATTTTGTGCCGAAGAGGGCTCTCAAGGTGTGATACACACACAAAAAAATTTTTTTTTTTCAATACGTAGATTGCCGAGGCCCTGTTTTCCCTTTCGTAGGCTGTTAGGCTCAAGAAGAGCGGCGTACAGCGCTTGCGTGCGGCAGGGGGGAGCAATCGATATAGGCAAGCGGCCGCAAGGATGCGAACCCGAGACACGGAAAGCGTTCCAGGAAACCCGAATATCAAAAATAGTCATGTGAATAGAAAGAAAAAATAAAGAAAATCAAATAATCATAATATCATAATATTAGGATTAGGAATAGTAGAATAGATAGATGTCGTGGTAGAGGAAGACCGAGAAAGGTATGGATGGACCAAATATCCGAAATTGCGAACGAATGGAATATCCAGAGTCATAATAAAAGGAGAGCCTGTATGAAGAAGGTTATGACTCTGGAGGAAATGAAAGAAGTGTGTAAGGACAGAAAGAAATGGCGGTTAATCTGTGATGTTGGCGGCTAGGGTTTTTTAAATTAAAATTTGTTTTCTGTTATTTTTTGATGTCCATACATATGTATTATAATTTAGTAATTTTAAAAATGTAATTTGTGATGTATGTTCCTTGACTTATAGGTTGGTATGCGGCTGACTACCCATACTGTGAAAAAATGGTTCACTTTGCCAATGTCACCCCTGTCTCAGGGAAGGACGGCAAGAGTTGCAGGGCTTATGTTCATTTGAGATGGGTTCTTATAATGTAGGTCCACATGCGGCATGTGTTAGCGCGAAATTATACATGTCTGCTTGTGGGAATGCATTTAATATAAATCTTAAATGGTATATATCCTTGCAGCTTAGATTAGATTAGGATGATTTATTTGGTGAGCGCTGTTTTTCTGTGTATCACACCACAAGAGCCCTCAGAAAATGTCAATAATACATTGAATGGTTACTATAACATCGTTGTACTTAAATATTAAATGTTATATTTCCTTGACTTATACGTTGGTATGCAGCTGACCATCCATACTGTCAAAAATGTCACCCCTGTTTCAGGGAAGGGCGGCAGGAGTTGCAAGGTTTATGTTCATGTGAGGTTTTGTTTATTTGTATGCACGCATGCAGAATGTGTAGACGCGAACCTACATGTGCCTGTCTGTGGGCATGCGTTTAATATGAGCCTTAAAAATGTTAACATATCTTTGCAACTTAGATTATAGATTATAGATAGATAGATGCAATTATTTATATTTCCTTGACTTATAGGTTGGTATGAAGCTGACCACCCATACTGTAAAAAATGTCAATCCTGTTTCAGGGAAGGTCGGCAAAAGTTGCAGGGTATATTGTGTTCATTTAAGGTTTAGATTTAATTTGTATGTACACATTCAGCATTTGTAAGTGCGAACTAGACGGGTTTGTTTGTGGGCATGCATTTAAAAGAATATAAATTTTATTTTATAGATACAAACAATTCTAATAGCGTTGGTATAAGTTGGTATAAGGCTGACAACACATAGTGTAAAAATAAGGTTACATTTCTAACGTCAGCCCAGTTTCAAAGAAGGATGGTAAAATGTTCAGTTGAGATTCGTTTTTATTTAATTTTATAGGTACAAATTCAGCATGTGTAAGCGCGAACATACGCGTTTCTGCTTGCGGGCGTGCATTAAATATGAATCACAAATATCAAAATATTTTTACATCTACGTATAATACTACAGATATTATAGATTTCCCGTTTCGGGGTTTATTTCAAATCCGAAATCGAAGTACCGTCAAGGTTGACTTCCACAAAAAATGTCAAGCTGTCCCCTCGGGAGCAGCGAACCCTCACTTCTAGCTAAATAGTTGGCGATCGTCTGCCACTTAACATATCATCATTGTAATAAGTATAATGAATAGGTTTTAGACGCAAGTACTGCCCCTTCAGAGACAAAATGGTTACTTTTTTATACTGTAAATATTTATGCCATTTACAAATAGGTACAAGAATTGTATGTTCTGTTCAAAACTCAATCTATATAGGTCTATCATGTGTTTTTCTGTCATGTGATGTTTTGTCATGTGCTTTTTTATCACTGCACTGTTCCATCATGGAGTCATACTTAACATACCTTGCGTTATTCAACTATCACATGAAGCAAATTTAAATTTCAAATGTCTAACTGGGTAGTGTTCGCAACGCATTGAATATTTGGATTTTCTAAAGACGCCATTATCATATTATACCTACCGCCTGTTTCTTTACATGCATGGATCCAATAATGATCTCAGGAAATCTCATTTCTATACGCATCCTCTCCCTATGTAGAACATATCGACGGTTAAAAGGAAGTAGGGTATAAGCGACGTTTTGGTCTAAAATGAGTTATGAATGCTATCCTACTTAAAATTTTCCGCTCTTTCTAATGCGATAACTCCCATAGCTCTACGATGATTTTTTGTTTGTTTATGCCCAAGCAAACAACTGCGCTTACGAAGTATGGTTTTGGTGTAACCGACCAGATTTTTTTCTAAAGGCGCTTGTGACATAAAAAAAAATCGTAAAACATCGTCAAACCATATGAATATGAATGCCAACAAATGCATTTATTTGTTTAATTTTAGAGCTGTTTTAATGTTATCGATATGACAAAAAATAAAAAAGTTATGCCAAACTTGAAACTGCTCTCCTGAACAATTTAGTTGTTGTCGCTTATGCCCTATTGCCTTTTAACCGTCGATATACATATTACGCATATTATATTAGCCGACGTTCATTGCATTGACGGGTTGAAGTCATCTGTCAACTTCCTTTTAAGTAAAATCATAATATGAATTTTTCGCATTACCTTAGGAATCAATCTTATTTATAGAGGTTTTTAGTTCCTTGACTATAAGGTTGCTATTTTCTTCTTAAATCAACGAAAAACATCGCACAATAATCACAAGTACATATTTCAAATATATTTATTGTTCTCGAACATTGGTTATTTTTCAGCGAAGCGGCACAACACATGTTGATAATGAGTAGCAGGAATGGTCTGAAGGAGTCGGAAAATACTAAGAAATAATACATGAATTAAACTCACCCTGAGCTGGTATTCCTCGCATGATTCTCTGCACCTCTCCTGCCTCAGAGCCGCTTTCTGATTCAGAAGCTGGTGGCATGCGGCTGCTGGCTATCCTCCTCTGGAGAAGTGCTCTCCCAGCACCTGCAGTGGACAATCCTGGCGAAACTGGCCCAGGAATCCTATTCTCCTTCTTCCCGATCTTTCCGTAAATACTCTCAGGATATAAAGGCGTAGTGTGAACTCTCTGAGTCCTCATATCTTGCGTTGTAGAAACGTTCTCGTACAGATTATTAAACTGAGGTTCTGGCATTTTAACATTGGAAAAACTGACTCGCTTCTCTCGCATGTACATATTTTGATTTGGTTCCGATGACAAACTGCCGCGTTTAAAGATTGGAAGTAGATTTCCTGCAGCCGAAGATGGTCGAGAACCGCTTTGCAAATTTGAATATGATCTGTCTGCCATCTGAGATGGTTTGTGTGTAGGTATTTTTGGATCTCCAGTCTCAAATGTCACATATCTGTTTTTGAATACAAGATATCCAGGATTTTCTGCATCAGATCTTTTGCTGGGATCGTGTCTGTAGTGGGCTATATTGCTGGTAGCGCCGATCGTATTTCGCTTCGGAGAACCACGGATGAAGTTTTGATTTATTACGCTGCGTTGAAGAGGAGGTCTGTGCTCTACAGGCGCAACTGGGTTTCTTTTCGGTGACTCATATAAAACAGGTTCGTTTCGGGTATTCGATGTCTGCTGATTCCCATCGTGGCTCCTCGCGAAACCAGGACTCACACTTCGGCAACGCCACGGTATGCTTGAATAAACATCATTTGGATTTGGAGGAACTTGATCGTACACTGCAGAAGAAGAAAACGTTTGTTTGATCAAATCTTCTTCAACTTTTTGCTTTATCTTTTTCAATTGCAGCCAGTAGAACGCCTCTACGTTTTGCAAATTTCTCATCTTCTGTGGTGACATGGTAAGGTCTGGAGTTTTTCTTGGATCACTCATCCTACGACTTGGAACAGATGGTTCGTGAACCGGTGATACTTCTTGTTTTAGCAGCTCATTTATTGGAGTAGAAGGAGACAAAGACTGCACCTTTGTGAATTTTTGATATTGCGGACTCGACGACGTATTTATTTGACTTGGTGTAATCTTTTTTGGAGTACTGGTTTGTATTCCAGGTGGGCTTTGCATTGCGCCAGGCGCAAACTGGTTATTTTTAAAGTCGGGAATAGCCTCCAAGTAAACAGGCCGACATATTTTCATATTGTTTGATATGGATGCAGTTTTCAGCGGGATTTGTCGCCTTTGATAACCGTCACTAATTTTATAAGCTGTGACAATGGAATCAGACGCTGGACGACTCTCATATGTTAGGCCTTCCATTTTATTTCCTGCAAGATTATTTTTTCTTATAACTGGATCAGGTTCCAACTCTTCATTATTTCTAGAACCATCATTTGCTTTCTGCTTTTTGTGACTGTCGGCCGCTTTATCATTTTTCCGGTTTTTGTTATCGAAGGTTAAAGAAGTGGGTCCAACGAGTTTACTTTCTGTCTTATCATTATGAAGATAACGCAAATTGTTATCGAACACGGGTTTGTTGGCTTTGCAAAACTGTACGCTTTGATTTGCATTTTTGTCTTTTAAGTAAGCATCTTGTTCTCCATTCAATAACTCTTCGGGGCTTTCGTCAGTGCGGGCAGTATTTATGGGTTTGAAAACTCTATAACGACCATCCGGAGACACAGGTTTCACAACATTGCTGTTTTTCGTGTATTTGTTGTCCTCTGAAATATTCAGCCTTATGGGTTTCGGCAATATGATAGGAGAGTGGTAGGGAACTACATCATTGTTCCTATAGTTATCATATTCGTTTCCAATTGGCGCGGAAGATCTCCCACTTTTACTTTTCGGCGCGTTGGCTTTCATCAACTTGTCTTTTTGATTTGATATTGAAACGAAGTCGTTCCGTAATGAGCCTTTTCTCACTAACAACTTTGATAGATTTTGTCGTTGACTTCCTTCTTTGTCGACAGACACGAGAGTACTGCCGCTAGAGGAACTGTTGCTCCTTTCAAGTCCTTTATCATGTGATAACACATTCTGATAAGTATTATCTTGCTTCTTGCTTCTCGGGGAAGGTTTAGCTGTGCGTATAGGTATTTGATGCACGCTGTCACCTTGCAGGTATTTACTTGGATTTCCGATCACTCTGAGGCGGCTGTTTGTTTTCTCTAGCTGAGGAGTAAGTTGAGAGTTATCAGAGGTACGCGGTGACTCATGCGACTCATTCTGGGAACCAGAGGCATTCGAGCCACTACCTGTTTGCGATTTCTTTTTTGATTTACTGGGAGAGGTAAACAGAGTTGCTGGAAATATTTTCCTCATCTTGCCGGCTTGTTTCTTGTGATTTTCGTTAAATGTTAAGACTTTGATCAAATGCGCGTAAGCATCAGGAGAGTGAGAGTGGATCAAATCATTCAAATTCAAATCGTTGCTTTCATCTTGAAAATCTGTAATTAATTCATTCGAAGATGATTGGTTAAATTTCTCCTCTAACGATTTTCTTTCATATTCATTTCTTGTTTTCGCGATAAGAGGTTTTGCCGATTCCGATAAAGATTCAACCTTGACATCACTCTTAGTACCATTTGAATACACATGATTATTTATTTTTACAACCTCAATATTATGTTTCTTCAAATCGTTTTTTACGTCACCAGTCAAAGGTAATTTATTTTTCTCAGATTTAACAATAGTGTAAGTTTTGTTTTCTTTAACATCCCGATGCAATTCATAACTCTCATCCGGGGAACTTTCTTCGCCGCTTAGAAACGGATTTCTTCTATCAATGATTTCGTCTCCATCTACAAACTTGGAAGCGAGCGATTGAAGTTCAATTGAATCTTTTCTACAAAGATCCTTCGGTTTCCCAAATTGTGGAAGATTCGAAGAAACGTCTTCAAGTGCGTCCTCCAGACCTCTAGGAGGTCGCCCTGCGGCAAACACCAACTGGCCCAGCTGACGGACCTTCACCTTACCTTGACCCACATCTTCATTCTTCAGACCCAAACAATCTGAGTCGATCCCCTTTGTGTCATCTATTTCGTCGCAACATTGCACACTGTTTAAGGCACAGTTCTCCTCAGTAGCCACAATGCTTTCGTTTATTGAATTATTTAATTTAAACAAACTAACTTACAATAAGTTAGTTAAATTAAAAAACACAAAAAACACTTGTTAACACTTTTGATAGTTTTCAAACAACACAATTTATCGATGAATATTTTTGTTTAAAATAAGTTACAATTGTTTATTACTTGGGCACTGGCTTCTGTTTGAATGGAAGTGAGATGAAACGGAGGTATGTGTCTCGCATATGATCTGCTTGTCTCGGAGCCACTTGCGTTAGTGAGTGGTCTGTCTGCTTCTGAACCAACGACTGATATTAGATGGCAAAACCGCATTTCGCAACCCGCCAGTCGGTGCGAGGTAAAAATTATAATAGTCACTAAAAATCACAGTCTGTACAAAAAAGTCACCTCAAAACTTGTATTTGAATTTTTCGTAATCAAATCAGTCTTTAATGATGATTGAAGAATTCAGAAATATCTTTAAACAGGCGATTGATGGAATCTGAAAAAAATAAACAAATAAGTTGATTAGAATTCATCTTTTTTACTGGAATTTAGTGATGGAATAGCATTGTTCTACAGTTCAAAAATAAGCATTGTTTATCCTGCTCTTGATTTTAAAGATGCGCTTACCTACCTACTTATTCTTCTTCCTTTGTTAAAGACTACAGGGCTAGAGGAAGCCTACCAACTTCTTCTTAATCTTATCATACAGGGTAAGACTGATGGGAAAAGCACTCAGGGACACCGAAGGGCATATATTATCTTAGTTGCAAAGATATGTTAACATTCGATGTTAACATATCTTTGCAACTTAAATAATAAATTAAATAAGTTAACAACTCATATCAAATGCATGTCCACAAACAGACACGGAAAAGTTCGCGCTTACAAATGCTGAATGTGTACTTACAAATTAAAATCCAAACTACAAAAATTAACATAAGCCCTGCAACTTTAACGAACCCTTCCTGAAATAGGGATGACATGGCAAAGTGAAAAAAAAATTACAGTTTGGGTGGTCAGCCTCATACCAACAGCGAGGCTGAAAAGCCTCCGACAATGGTTCGACAAAAGCACCAAGTAGCTGTTTCGAGCTGCAGCATCCAAGGCCAAAATAGCCATTATGATTGCGTATCTTCGATACAAGTGGTAACAAAAGAAGAAGTGCTAGAGGGCTAGAATTCGATACCCACTAAATGGTGTCACAAGTGATTTCCAGTCTCGGGGTTTATTTCAAACCCAAAATAAAAATACCAGCAAGTTTTTACTCAGCCTTCACAATAAATAAAAACCAACCAATTCGGGAGTCCAATTCAAGTGAAGTGGTTGGCGTAAGACCGACACCCTTACCAGGGAAAATAAATAAGTTCGACAAGCCACATACTGCCATTTCGGGGACAATGCGGTAAGAAGTGTGTTAAACAAACAATTAATGTAAACTAAGGCAGAGTCTCTAATGAACGTTTTAATTTCCATACATTTTTGTTAAGACTCTAGGATTATTTGGGGCATAGCGTAAGCGTACTAAGCTACACATATAGTGTAACTTACTGCCGTGTTTTTCCGTAGGGGTCGTATGTGGCGAGTGGGACCTATTTATATTTACAGATAAGGAGGTCAGCCCTACGCCGAGCACTTCAGCTCCCGAAGGGGCTTGTACTCATTTATTGTGAAAGGATGAGTAAACCTTGCTGGTCTTTTTACTTTGGGTTTGAAATGAACACTGAAACGGGTAGGTACCTAATCATTTATAAAACGCTCGGTGGGATTAGAACCCTTGCTCTCGGCATGGAATGCAAGCACTCTACCAACTGAGCCACCGACCGGAATAACACAGTTTCTGTAATAATATGCAGGTAATAATAAGTGGTCCGGTCCGTAGTCTAGTGGTAACGCTTCAGACTCGTAAATGGAAGGTTGTGGGTTCGAATCCCGGCGGAGCATAAAAAATATACATTTTATATGCTCTCAAAGATGCTCTTTGCCGGGTTGAAAAATTCAAATACCGGTCCCCAACAGGTCTATCCAGCCTTGCAGAAACTGGGTCTTGCCTGAGAACTGGCGCTTTCTACAGCTATGGCAGAGGGCTCTTGAGGTGTGATTCACACAAAAACAGCGCTCACCAAGTAAATCATCCTATCAGTGGCGAAGGGTGCCATACAAGCCGGTT
The DNA here is from genome assembly GCA_951799405.1 of Agapetus fuscipes. Taxonomy (NCBI): domain Eukaryota; kingdom Metazoa; phylum Arthropoda; class Insecta; order Trichoptera; family Glossosomatidae; genus Agapetus; species Agapetus fuscipes. The sequence continues at coordinate 30,928,706 of OX637332.1, read as the reverse complement.
CCCATCGGCTTTCCCTTTAAAATGATGTAGGAACAAAGTAGTTAAAAAATATAGGCACAATGTAAAAAAATACATTTAAAACTAAAGAAACAAAAACGTATTTTTTCCCCATTGAAACCATGCAGTCTACTTTATTATCATATTTGCCTCATTTTAAACGGGAAACCCATGGGAATCGGCTTGTATGGCACTCTTTGCCACTGTATCCTATTATTATTTATTATTAAGAATTTTAAACGTAGATGTGTTCTTAAAATAGACGTCAGCCTACTTTTGACAAGTGTATAGTGAGATGCAAGCAAATAAAAAGCATATATTTATATAGCAACACACGAATAGATAAGAACTTGATATCTAGTTACCGTAGACGTATCAGATATCTATACAAGTACAATTTATTAGATACATTTTGTATCCAATCTAGCATAAAGCTCTTGTATAATATTATGGAATATTAAGTATCAATAAAAAATTGTAGGTCAATCATGCTTTAAAACAATACATAAGAAAATGGTTCTCTTTTGTTCACCCCAGTTTCAGGAAAAGGCGTCAAGAGATGCAGGGTCTATGTTTATTTTGAGATTTGAGTATTTACACATTCAGCTTTAGTAAATGCTAACTTGTACCTGTCTGCTTGTGGGCGTTCATTTAATATTAATATTTAATCTTGACTAATAGGTTGGTATGAGGCTGACCACCTATACTGAAAAAAAGGTTCACTTTGCCAATGTCACCCCTGTTTCAGGGAAGGTCGGCAAGAGTTGCAGGGCTTATGTTCATTTGAGATTGGGTTTTTATATTGTAGGTCCACATGCGTGTTAGCGCGAACTAAAACATGTCTGATTGTGGGAATGCGTTTAATATGAATCTTAAATGATATTTACTTATCTTTGCAGCTTACATTTAGATTTAGAATATTATTATACCTTTAAAATTTAGATTATGCAGTACATAGATGCTTGCAAAGTTCATTAAAGAAAACATCTGGACAAAATATTGGATGGTGGAGCGCTTTCAAATAACAGTTTGATTCCCACAGTGAGTGCCTGACATTATTTCTCGTTCAAATCATAGTACCGGCAAGGGTTACTCAGTCTTTACAGGAAATGAGGACCAGCTACTACCTCGAGAGCCAGGAAATTTCGATTTTAGATTAAGTGGTTGGAGTAAATCTGGACTCATTACCTTTAAAAAATAATAAAAAATAAAGGGCGCCGGCCACTTAAAAAAAAAAGGTTTACACCAGTTTTACCCAAAGGGGATGCGCAGTTAACAGTAGCATCGAATGTGCAGTTTGTAATAGATAGCAAAATGTACACTACAAAGATAATCACTTTGAGGATATATTATTCCACAAATCTTTGCTAAAAAAAAAACAACTAAGCTACACATGTAGTGTATCTTCTTGCCGCGTTATCCCCGAAGGATTTGAAACCTATTTATTTTTTAAATAAGGAGGGGGCTGATACTCATTCCTTGTGAAGGCTGAGTAAACCTTGCCGGTATTTAATCAGCGATTAGTTTGAAGGAAGTTGGAAACAAAGATAGAATATTTGAGTGTTTCATTATTTGTTGGTTGCATTACTAAGAATCCAAGTCTTAGATGATACTAATGTGATAACTTGTGACGTGTATCAGAACACAGCAGCTGTCCAAATAAAAGATAATATGTGTAAGAGATCTTTTTATACCGCGCATTGTTGTACGAGCACATAAGTATTGAGTAGCTACTGTTTATTTTGTAAAAATAACTAACAATATTTACTAAGGGAATGCCAAGGGTGACCGGGGAGCGTGTTCCCATTCCACCATTCAACTCGAATGTCCACTCACACATGCACACGGAAGTATTGCAGATGAGTGAACCTAGCTGAAAACCAACTGTTATCAAATAGCTATATACTGGCACACAAGCAATTTAATGCACATACACAGTTATGAGTGTTGAAAATTGATAAATAAGACAGCTGGATCACATTTAATGAAAAGTTGCAGTTTTTTTTATTTAATTTCTATATAAATGACTCTTGAAAATGACGACAGTCGAAAGTACTCGAGGATAAAATAACAAATATTACAAAAAGAAAAATACTTACGTTTTATAAGAAATTCAATAGATGAATTTTCACTAAGTAAATGCACAAACCTTTATAAGTTAAAGGTATTTCGTTTCGATATCGAGGTAGAATTGAATTATAGCCCAATGTAATGAATTCGCTGCAGATTGTATTAAAAACTTTATAAAATTGGATCAGCAATTTGAAAAAATCGAAAGTTCACCAAAAACAGCACGAAAATGTTCTCGAAAAGCAAAAATATATTTACTAGTAACAGTGAAACCCGTGTGCATGTGTGAGTGAACATTCGAGTTGAGTGGTGGAATGGGAACACGCGACCGGGGAAGGCGAAGACCAAAGAAATCCATGAATTGATTAAGTAAGCAAGATTGCAAAGAAATTGAAGAGGTAGAGAGAAAAAAGAGAAGAGAATGACGAGTACAGATTAAAAACAGTGTTCATGGACAACAGACTGAGGATGTGCCAAAGAGCCATTGAAAGGTGGATACTAGGAATCAGCTTCAGAGACAGGGTTCCAAACCAGGAGATCCGTAGACGCACTGGTGTCACTGATGTCATGCAGCGAGTGGCCTGCTTAAGCGGCGCTGGGCTGGTCACGTCATGAGGCAGGACCATGACAGGTGGCCGAAAAGGATCGTCCAGTGGTGACCCAGGATATCCAAGCGGGGAGCGGGGAGAACCCTACTCAAGTAGCTGGACGACATCAAGAGAACTGCATGCAAAGGATGGCTGAACACAGCAGCCGATAGACAGGAATGGAGAGGATTGGAGGCCTACGTCCAGGAGTGGACTGATATAGGCTGAGGAAGAAAAAAAATAAAGTTTAAGGACGGTTTTTTTTTAATTCGGAACTACTCGGCGAGTGAACGTTAGTATTAAATGGGACTACAGCCATTAGCAACTTAAATCTATAATCTACGTTGCAAAGATATAGTATTACATTTAAGATTCATATTACATGCAAACCCACAATCAGACACGTATAATATCGCTTTTATACATACCGCATGTGGATTTACAACTTAGATACACAATCTCAAATAAACACAAGCCATGCAACTCTTGCCGGCAAACTCTTCCAGTGGCAAAGTGTACTATTTTTTTTTCTATTCCGCAAACGCTTTTGGTATTCGCTCTAAATATTTATATGATAGAACAGTTGGTGTAAAAACAAATAAAATGCATGATTTTCTAAGTACATGGTAACATTAGAATGATACCTGCTGCAGTTATTGCAAATAATCTATTCCGCTAATGCAAAAAAAGATAATGGAATAGATAACATAGATAACGATACAGGTGTGTGGGTGCATACAAGAAAGGTTTGCTCATGATAAGTCAACATTAGAAACATTTCTAAGCGCTACGTCTACAACTACAATCTAAATTGCAGAAATATATTAACATTTAAAGCTCATATAAAATACATGCACACAAAGAGACACGTGTAAGTTCGCGATTACAAATGTTAAATGTGTACTTATAAGTTAAAATTCAAACCTCATTTTTTTTTTCTTTTAAAAAAATAGATTTGTGAAGAGGAATGCAATTCACCAACCTATTCTGCCTGGCCAGACACAGGTATTAATATCATCAATTAATAATTCATTATTGTTTATTTTAATGAATTAATAATTATCCAATAGTATATTTTGAACCAGGGTCAAAGTTATGGTCAAATGCAATGCAATGCAACGGGGATCGAACCAACGTTGTTCTATTCCAAACACGCTAGAAAGATCAGCCCACCTGACCCCCACGGCCATAACACCGACTTCAAATGAACATAAGCCCTGCAATACCAACCACCTGGTAAGTAATCGTGGATAAAACATTCCAATGTATGTAACTCCTTGTAGTAAGTTTATTAATTGGCAGTTATTATGAAAAACTTCTAATCTACAGGATTTTCACACTTTCGTAGTGTTTTCTCTCGTAGAAAATAGAAAAAAGATTCATTTACCTGAAAAATATCATGCTAGCTTAATGTATCACATATTCAGTTTTATCTTTAAGGTGTCGATATATCTAATTTAATGTTTAGCAATCCTAGGAATCGATCATAGCTCGCAATATGAACTAAAGGGAATATTCACCGTACTATTTTTATTGCTATTTCGCTGCCTTAGTTCTTGTTTGCCGTATAGACCATTAAGCAAATTTTACAGGAGCAATGTTTTTGTGTTTTGTTATTGCAATTGACAAAATCGTAATTCAATTACCTATTTTACCAAAAGTACTGTAGGTCTGGCATTATAATAATCCATACAAATCATTATAATTTTACGTTTAATACTAAAAAAATCGTTTTAAAATGTATTGTATATACGCCAAAAATGCGCAACGAAAATTACGTTAAGTGGATATACGGCAAAATATCGGACTTTAACCGGGCACTCGTGACAATCTTTTAGTAAAATACATATAACATACAACAATGTGTCGGTGTGACGTCATGCCCACGCGCGTCTGTGATTGGCAGATTAGGCAGTCACGTGGCAGTCACGCATGCGCCTCCAGCGTTTGCTGGCTGTACGGCACTCAAGAATTGAAATAAAATTTCGAACTCAGAATATCGTATGTGAAAATGTTGAATAGCTCGCACATTCACATAGTAGAATTTGATTCTTAAGACAATTGCATTATCTATCTATAATCTATAATCTAAGCTACAAAGATATGTTAACATTTAAGGCTCATATTAAATGCATGCCCACAGACAGGCACATGTAGGTTCGCGCCTACACATTCTGCATGTGTGCATACAAATAAGCAAAACCTCACATGAACATAAACCTTGCAACTCCTGCCGCCGTTCCCTGAACCGGGGTGGCACTGGCAAAAGTGAACCGATTTTAACAGCACGGGTGGTCAGCCTCATACCAACTTATCAGTCAAGGTGCACAAAAAAATTAAAAATGATTTACAAAAATTCTGACTTAAGCACATACAGATCCGAATTAAAATAAAGAAAAATTTAACTTAATATTCAACTTAGAATTAATGCCCTAGCCGCCATTGTTGCAAATATTTGACAAAATTGGTCTATACGGCAAACAAGAACTGGGGATGCGATTTGTTGACAATCAATAATACTTTTTATCGCGTGCTGTAAATTGCGCGAACCTCAAAGTGCATGCACACACAAGCAATGTTTTAATATCAAAACCATTAAATACAAATACACAACGCGAGAAACCAAACGTCAATATTAAACCAGCTTCTGATTAAATTGATAACCTCATTTCTGCAAAAAAAAAATATAAAAGTCCATCAAAAATATACAGCGAAAAACATGGTTTAATTTTCTATCCATGGAACTATTTCTTTAATGAAAGTTTGAAACATTAAATTTCATGGTCGGTTTTATTTAAGAAATTGTTTTTTCGGGTAAGACCATGGTCTATCTGCAGCTTTTTTATCTGCCGACGTTCCGCTGTCGAACAGCGAATAGGGAGCGACCGCGAAGACAACAAAAACCACGACGTAGCTTTGAGATTGCTTTCTGTTCAAAAGCGAAACGTTGGCAGATAAAAAAATCTGCAAATAGACCATGATCTAACACGAAACCCCACAAAAACATTTTTTTAAAGCTATACGGACTCGTAATCGGGAGGTTGGGGGATTTGATTTGCGGCAAAGCAAAAAAATACCATTTTCAAAATAAAGTTCGAATCCCGTCGTGTCCTATCGATGATAACTTTAACCCTAGTTCAATAGATGCTAATCTAATCTAAGTTGCAAATATATTTAACATTAAAGATTCACATTATATGCATTTTCACTAGCAGACACGTATAAGTTCGCGCTAAACATGCCGCATGTGGACTAAAGTAAAATATAAAACCCGAATCTCAAATGAGCATACACTCTGTAACTCTTGCCGAGCTTCCCTGAAACAGGGGTGACATTGGCAAAAAGAACTTTCGTGAGCCGTGAACGTGAACTGTGAGGTCTCTTTCAAATGTTGCACAGTCCCTATACAACGGACTTCCGATAAAAATAAAGAGGGAATAGGGATATGAAAAATAAACAACAAAATGATGCAATAAAGGCTTATTCCTTAGAGTCCTTTACAATGATGCTGTACCAGTGAGATGATTTTGTTTTATTTTGGGTATGAGACGCTAATCCTCTTCTGTCTTTGTTTGTTTCAGTAATTGTAATTTTATTATTATTTTTTAAATTAAATGTTGTATGGTTAGTTTTAAGTATTGCGTCAGAGTATAAAACAAGAGTCCCGAATGAGTTTATGTAAAACTCCTGGGAAATATAATTTGTTATATTATTTTAATAATAAAAAAAACAGAAAAACATTTTTTACAGATTTTGTAGGGTTTTAGAATTTTTGCATTTTTTACAGCATTGGTGGTCAGCCGCATATATATGCCAGAAGGTAATTATTCATAAACAATTCATTAAGAATTTAAATAATGAATTGATGACGTAAATACCTGTTTCTGGCCAGGTAAAATAGGCAGGTGAATTGCATATCTCTTCACAATATTTTATCAAATATTTGATAACGAATTCAAAATGTAAATCTCCGCAAAAAAAAATTAATTAACAATCAAGGAACAACTTTTTAATCTTTCTTATGCAAATAAGCCCCCACCACAAGCTACCCCTCTTTCCGTTTTTAGGGGTTGAAAGGCAGGTGGGGAAAATGTCAACCGCACCAGGGTTACACAATCTAAGGGGGTGAGACCTCGAACATCTAGGTATCTAATATTAAAGTTGAAATAGGCACGGACGCAAAAAATTTGAAAAGTGTTTTAAAATGAAAATGGCTTGAATTTTACAAATATCCCGATTTTACAACATCTGTTTTTGAAATCTTAACCCTATTTTGAAAGGTTTTCATTGTTAGCATCTCCAACGTAAATTATGTAATATTTCTTAGATGGATATATGGCCACAAAACATTTTTTTTTTCAAAAAAAAAAAGGTAAATATGTAGCTTAGGTTTTAACAAAAATCCTAACTAAACTGCACATATAGTGCAAGTTGCAAAAAGCAGAATTGCATTGATCTCGAAGCGGTCTCGTGTGACGTGTGGAATCAATTACTTCTCACAGGTAAGGAGGCCGGCTTTGCTCCATTCTTTCGTTTTAATTTTTTATGAAGGCTGAGTACCTAAACCTTGCCGGTATTTTAATTTTGAGTTTGAAATAAACTCGAATTCACTTCTGACACTCTTGGTGGGGATCGAACTCTAGTCCTTTTATGAAAAAAGATGTCATTGTGGTAAAAGATAAGATGACTGTTGCATAAAATCAGTTGATAATAATACCAGTACCTACTCAATAATAATTTTAGGTTTTTTTCTGTGCTTGAGTCTTGGGTTATCCCAAACCAGTTTTGGTTTTAACTATATGTCTGAGGCGAGAACTCTGCAGAGGGCAAAAAAAACATAAAAGGGGATTAAAAAAATGCATGCATTGTGATCTATAGATTATAATCTAAGCTGCATGGATATATTAACATTTAAGTTTCACAATAAACGCACGCTCACAAACCAAATCATGTTATTTCGAACTCACACACGCTTCATAATGTGTACCTACCTACTTCCTTGAAAAAAAGTCCGGTATGAGGCTGACCTCATGCTGTAAAAACTTGGTTTACTTTTACCAATGCCATTCCGGTTCAAGGAAAGGCAGCAGGAGTTGTAAGGTTTAAGTTCATGTTCATGTGAGGTTTGGTTTATATTGAAAATACACATGCAGCATGTGTAAGCGTGAACTTGCATGTGCCTGTTTGAGGGCATGCATGAAATATGAGCCTTAAATGTTAAAACATCTTGCAACATGGATTATAGATTATATATTCTTCACATAGATTCTGCAACTTTTTCCGCCTTTTCCTAGTACACGAATGGCATTCTCAACTAGCAAATTTTATTCGAGGTAAGTAATTAGTCATTTTTCAGTTTGTTTTTTTAAGCAAATACAATGCACATTATTTGCCTCTGGGGAATGCTCGAGACTGGAATATTTAAAGTATAATTTACAAGACATAAAAGTTTGCGTAGCTCCATAAAAAACGGTTTTGTTAGGCGCCTACATGTGAAGATCTATCTTGCAAACGACCCTTGAGGTGTGACTGATGAAAAACAGCACTCACAAAACATACTGTAACTCTGTCGCCATTCCGCTAGGGATGGCCAGAGCCTCAGCAGAGCTGCCTCCATTTCTTCATACATTTACATACCTCTTTCAATTCATTCACATCCATCACCTTTTTCATACATTTTCTTCTTTTAAACCTAACAAGACAAAAACATACAACATGAAAATTAAAGACATAGTTTTTATATACTCCTCGGCGCTATGCCCAAGAGGGTCAAGTTGCTAATCTCGACTAGCGTAATTGAAGTAAAATTAAATTGTTTGAATTTCCGTCCAACCTTTTCGCCATAATTTTGACCCTGGTTTAACATATGGCATTGGTAAAAAATGTATTAATTGATGTATTGTACATACATGTTTCTGGCAAGGTAAAAAAGATTGGTAGATTGCATTCCTCTACAAATGACAATTTAAAAAATATATTACGGAAAGAATCATAGCCCGAAAAAAAGTGATTGTTATGTCAACAAAAACCGGCCGTGAAAGCTTCAATGTACCATTAAACACAATAAAGATCGAGCGTACACATGCTGCATGTGCACATAAAAAAAATAGACTCAAAATTCAAATGAACCCTCCAACTTTTACCGCCTTTCCCTGAATGTTTTTACAGTTTGAGTGGTCAGATTGAAATTGTGGAACACCCCTAATGCAAAACAATTAAATTTTCTTTTATTTTGAGTACCTACTTAAGTATCGAAAAATTATAAGCAATTAGATAAAAAAAAAAAAAAACATTTAAGTTTTACCTGTATCACCTAAGTGGACTCTTTTTTATTGCATACATCAATTCAATATTCTTTTTTTTTAAGTAAAAAGGTTCGACACGTGTGATATTTTGCAAAGAAAGATATTTTTTGCCTAAGCAGCATTCTAAGAAAAAAAAAATTATCAGTAGTGCAAAACATTATGAAATAATTATTATTGTTGGAGTAAGCAGGTAGGTATCTACTTTTCAACAAATGACTGACTTCGTTGAAATGCTTACAAGGACAAATTCGTCGTTTTTGCTTGTAATTCTCGTGTAAGTATGTATGTATTTATGTACCTACGTTGTTAGAAGAATAAAATATATTATTATTTACTTAGGAATTAAAAAAAAAAAACATTTAAGTATCTGCTAGGTAGCTGAATGTGTCTTTTTTTATTTTGACTTGGCTATTGTTATGTTTTTTTCTACTTTGATATTTTTTACATCATTTACTTCTGTGAATAGATGATTTATAAAATATTGTTTTTTTTTTTAATATACATATAAATCATCATTCATTCACTTTTCAATTTATTAAGAATATATTTATAATCTTTTCATTTCTTTTCTTCTATTTTCAAGTATCAAGTACAACTTTTAACCATTTAATAATAATAAAATATTTATTCCAGCCTAGTCACGCGGAGAGTGCAATACCTGAGCAGACATATAAAATTTACATGTAAATACAGAGGAAACAAAGGATATAACTGAAATCAAAATAAAATTTAAAACTGTTTTAATTACCTACTTTTTAAATACTATGGTATTCTTATAAACTCATTGCAAAATAGTTTGTATTTAAGAAAATAATACAATATTAAATTTTATTAATCCATAAAGAAATTCATATTTGTAAGTATGTAGGTACATACTTTACTTCAAAATGTGTAACTCAATAGCATTGCATATTTTCAAATGAATAACCATATAATATTGTATTGACAAGTTTACTTCAATCAACCGGCACAAGTTTGTAACAACTTTTGTAATAACTACCGACGTATATACAACGAATTTATTACTTCACAATGAAGTAAACTATTCCAAAACTAACTATTATTAGTAACAATAGTTACAGTTGCATAATACATACATAACAACTATTATTACAACAAAAAACTTACTTGCCTTTGACGAAACCAATCAATAACAAATTTGAAGTAAACTTTTTTTAAAGTATTTTAAGATAGTTTTAGACCCAAAACTTCACTCGTATGTTCACAGTTCACTAGCACACTTAAAACTGCACATAATAAATGTTTTTTTAGTGTAAAAGTAACCTAAAAAAGTAGAGATAAAGTATGTTTTTATTCCGGGAGGCTACGGTCGCCATTCGCGGTATTCAACAACTGAGTAGGTATTGTAGCTCTGTGAACGAAATGCAGTCTCCAACAGTTGGAAGCAGAGAGAATACAATAGAACCTCGATTAGCCGAGTCCGCCTTATCGCGATTGGCCAAGCTTACAATACAATACGCTGTTTTTAACGGCGAGGTGAGTGTGAGTCTAAAAGGAATGTCCCGATGTATCTATAATTTAAAATATATGTATATTATTTAATCATAGATATTTGTTTATTTTGTTTTATTACATCATTTGAAAAATATTCCTCTGTGTAAACCACCAAACACTTTTGGAAGTTTTATCTGTATTTTTAGCTCTCGCGGAGCCATAAAGTTGTCAGTAGACATTTTTTCTTCGAAATGGAAAGACATTGTCATAAAAAATATACCACTTTGTTATGTCAGACGACTTTTCAATTGTTTTTTTTTTACACAGTTTAAGGTTGAGGTTGGAATTACGGTCGTTTGATATATTTACAATAATAATAACTACACAGTTAAAATGTATTAATCGGATATTAGACGAACCGTTATAAGAACACTTACATTTTTCTCTACGTTTCGTTAGCGACGTAGCTAACGTCTTCAAGAGACACCCTCTCTGCACGACGACTGAGGATGAACTGATTTTTTTCTACAAATACTGCATGTGTACTTACTTATTTAAATACAAACCTAAATTAAAATCCAAAACACAAAATACGAACACAAACCCTGCAACTTTAGTCTTTGAAACAAGGGGGGCATTGGCAAAGTGAACCATTGTTTACAGTATAGGTGGTCATCCTCATACTTACCTATAAGTTAAGGAATACAAATAAGAAATAACATTTAATTTGGAAAAACAAAATAACTTTAAAACACATTCCGGATGCGCCTTTTTCCATCAATATGCCAAAAGGGAGGATGTGATTTTTATTGTATGGCCATAAAAATTCCTATAATTTTTTTGAGAAAGTTTTTGTACTTTTAAACAAACGAGTACGTGTCTGCTTTTGAGAATGCATGTAATGTTAATCTCCAATGTAACATATCTTTGCAACTTAGATTAGATTAGAATTTAATATTTTAGAGGGTTTTTCTTAGGTTACATTTGTTTAAAGCACATATAACTCTGTCAGTTTTTATGGCCAGACATTCCGGATATTCGAGGCTCTACTGCTGTAGTGTTTGAAGTTTTTAGTTTACACACTCACACACTGACGCCAGATGTGTCCATACACGCACATACACGGCTACATTTTTTACGAGCGGTCTCGCTGCTTGCCTGACGTCGCTACTCACTGACCTATTATAATATTTTTGAAGGTCATTGACGCAGCTGATGTGGTTTGGGACGAAATCCAGAGGGGAGGAATCAAATGCCCAACAATGCTACATTTATTCAATGCTCCGTAACTTTGTATTCATTGAGGTCTGCAACTATAATCTATAATCTAAGCTGCAAATAAATATTGATATATAAATATCTGATCTACTTTAATCTAAGTTGCAAAGATATGTAACCTTGGGGATTCACAATAAATGCATTCTCACAAGCAGACACGTATAAGTTCGCGCTTAAACATGCCGCATGTGGACCTGCAATATAAAAACTCGAATCTCAAATGAACATACACCCTGCAACTCCTGCCGACCTTCCCTGAAACAGGGGTGGCATTGGCAAAGTGAACCATTTTCTACAGCATGGGTGGTCAGCACATACCAACCTATAAGTCAAGAAGAATACACAACAGATTACATTTTAAAAATCAAATTATGACTCTGGATATTCCATTCATTCGCAATTTCGGAAATTTGGTCCATCCATACCTTTCTCGCTCTTTTTCTATTTGGACTTCCTCTACTATACTAGGCTCATATGCTTGGCTTCTTAAAAGACTCATTATTTTGTATGTACACATGAAGCATGTGTAAGCGCGAACTTACAGACGTCAATTTATTTTTGCAACATAGATCGTCGGTTGCTAAGGATTCTAATCGTTTACGCGCGGAAACAAAAATCATTTCAAAATTAAAATAAATAAAAATAAACTGGATGTTTGATTCTGCGTACTTTTTATTTTAATTGCTTAAAAAAAAACAAATATTGAGTAGACCCATTTTGGCCGTTTTCACCATTTTCAGATTAACTAAGTCCTAAAAATAGTGGGAGGCTATATAAAGCAAAAATAAAGTAGAATTAGGGAAGAATAGAAAATTTACCAAGAATAACTTACGTTAATTTATAAAAGTGTAGATTTTAATTATTTTTTTTCATTTAAAAAAAATTAAAATGGAGTTCTACAAAGTTTCCGATGAAACATTTCATTAAATCATTTTTGTCATTCTGTATGGAAAGTTTATAACTAATATTTTCTAGTAAAATGGTTGAAGATAGATTAAAGGTAACAGTTTAACTCTTAATTAAAAAATTAAAAAAAACTGAATTGGCTGAATGTTTATACTACTTACTTAATTTAAGTGACCGGTCCGTAGTCTAGTGGTTTGGGATTCGCACTGGGAAACGGAAGGTCGTGGGTTTGAATCCCAGCGGAGCAAAAAATAATTTACCATTTATAATTTCAAAAATGCTTTTATTAATATACCTTTACCAAGGACCGGTCACCAAAGGTTGATCCAGCCGAAAGGTTGACCCAGCCCAAAGGTTGATCCAGCCTTACAGCAACTGGGTTTTGTTTGAGAATTGGCGCTTTCTATAGCGACGACCAAACTCGCAGAAGGCTCTTGAGGTGTGATTCCCACAAAACAGTGCTCACCTAATAAATCATCCTAATATTATCAGCATTATTATTTTCATGAAGTAGGTAGGGAATGAAGAGAGTACAGGTACTTACTTGAAATTATGCAGTCTCTAAGTATATTCCTTGACTTATATTTATATATTGGTATGAGGCTGAGCATCCACACTGTAAACAATGGTTCTCTTTGCCAAGGTCACTACATTTCAGGAAAGGGCTGCAGGAGTTGAAAGAGTAGTTTACTTATTATAAGAAGTTACACACAATGAATGTTCTATCCACGATTTCTCAAATCAGTTTTATCTTTAAGGTGGCGATATCCTTGCAGCTTAGATTGTAGATCTAGAAACTACTCATAAATATTTTTGTTAGGGCTACTTATTTCTCCACACTATTATGAAATTAAACCAAACATACTGTAAGTAAATGGTTCACTTACCAATGTCACACCTGTTTCAGGGAAGGTTGGCAAGAGTTTCAGGGTTTATGTGTATTTGAGATTGAGTTTTTTAAATTGTAAGTCCACATCCAGCATGTTTAAGCGCAAACTTATACGTGTCTGCTTGTGGGAATACTATATTATGAATCTCAAATGTAATATATCGCACGTTTAATAATAAAGAGCAATAACTCAAAAAACATGAATGTTGGAAAATCACGTTTGAAGTTCAGACAACCAGTACAACTTGTATGGGATGAAAAAGGCGGCCGATGCTTTATCTCGGTCATCTTCGTCCAAATTGAACGGCTGTCGCATTCTACCTATTCTTCTCGCATTGTTCTTGCGTTTTATTACAAAATCTCGATTTTCCCAATTTTCGAGTTATTTCTCTTTATTATTAAACGTGCGATATATTTGCAACTTAGATTATAGATGGTAATTCTGTCCTGAGAGGGTTAAACAAAACAAGTCCACTTTATTTACAAAATATTTATTCTGTGCTCAAGTTTCATTTAATACAAAAATACTTTCGTTTCTTTAACACTTTTAGGTATCCATAAATATACATGATAAAAATAATTTAAATACATAGTCAAGCATAATACATCCTTACACTAGAATAATAATTATTATTATATCCTATCTGGTAAATCGGCAACCTGCAAGTTGGCCGACTGCATCTCACTAATGGAAAGTCCACCTCTCCACCAACTAGAAAGATCACCCACAAAAGTTCACCAATCGGAAAGTTCCCCTACAAAAATTCACCAATTGGAAAGATCACCCACTAAAGTTCACCAATTGGAAAGATCACCCACAAAAGTTCACACAATCGGAAAGTTCACCAATTGGAAAGATCACCCACCAAAGTTCACAAATCTGAAAGTTCACCAATTGGAAAGATCACCCACCAAAGTTCACCAATCGGAAGTTCACCAATTGGAAAGATCACCCACAAGAGTTCACACAATCGGTAAGTTCACCAATTGGAAAGATCACCCACCAAAGTTCACCAATCGGAAAGTTCACCAATTGGAAAGATAACCCACAAAAGTTCACCAATCGGAAAGTTCCTCTACAAAAGTTCACCAATTGGAAAGATAATTGTTGCATATCAGATAATAATTATTATAATCTACTCTCTCATTTTGTTCAAAAAATGTGTCAATAAAGTTAAATCCAATCAGTCCATCCTTTCCCTCCGCCGAACAAGGATGTGTCTCCTGATGATGTTGGATAAGAAGCCAACAAAACATTGAGAACACTGAAATTATCTAGCGGTTTGTATAAATATTCCGCAATTTACTTTATTTTAAGTAATTTTATACACATTTTATTTTCTTCAGATGATCAAGATCAAAATACAAAAACTGTATGAAAACTAAATCACTCACTAGAAGTGCTAATGCATCTTCCATACATATTTCTACTCTGCGATATGAAATTGTGGGGAGTTTATGTAATGCTTTGTAAACAGGCCCCGCCCCTCAAATATTAAAAATACAAGATGGTGATTTTTTTTAAATTGGTTTTCTTTCTGGTCTTTGGTAAATTTTTATAAGTGACATTATTATGTTTGGAGAACTTTCTGTCAATAAATTATTATCGATAGATAATCCTTTCCCTTTCAAATAACCTAGTAAATCTATATACGTACATAGATTAGAAATATTTATTGATAAAGTTTTAAGAATATTATTTATTTTATTCTATATATTTTCTCTAAGAAATACTAAAATATAGTTTTGCGTTAGACTACCTTGAAAACATCTCAATACAAAACGTTCTATTCAGACTTTCATGTCTAAGGTTGAAAGAATTTCCATTGTTTATTTAGGGTTACATTACATTCCTCTCAGAAGTTCTCTTGTCCTCAATTTGTGACCTTTGAAAAGTCACCGCTAGATGGTGCTTTCCACACAGCAAAAACAAACTAATCTGGTTTTAAAATGTCAAAAGATAATTTCAGGCCAACCCGAGCTACTTCTTACAAAGGAATTAAAGCAGTTAAGGGTAAAAGAGGCCTACTTCCTCAAGTGAATAAGCGAATGCTGTGATGATGATGATGAATTTTAATTGTTCTATTCTTACACGTGTATTTTCCAGCAGGCTGTCAAAGAATTTCATATTTTACAAATAACAATATCGCCTCGCTAATTTTTTTGAGTGATCGGAATAATATAGGCGATAGCAACGGCGTTTAAGAGTGGGCGGGAAGCATTTCACAAGCATCCCGTGGGTCATACTTTTGTACATCAATCAACCTGTCGCTTGACTAATAGTTTGGTATGAGGCTGACCCCCATGCTGTAAAAACATGGTTCATACAATAAAAACATTTGGTTGTAAATGACAAAAAAATTCTAAGCCTCAAAAATATTTTTTCTCTTTTCAGGCTTCGTCAAACAGGAAGCGTTTTTAGCACACATAATGCTGTAAAAATGGTTCACTTTGCCAATGTCACCCCTGTTTCAGGGAAGGACGGCAAGAGTTGCAGGGTGTATGTTCATTTGAGATTTGGTTTTTATGTTCTAGGTTCACATGAGGCATGTGCAAGCACAAACTTGTACGTGTCCGGTTGTGAGAATGCATGTAATGTGAATCTCTATTGTAACATATCTTTGCAACTTAGATTAGATTAGAACAACTTAGATCAGTGCTAAAACGCCATAACCTTACATACTTTATACTTGAATGACTTTGACACTATTCTTTTTTTATGAAAACACTGCTATAATTAAAGGGCAACATAAAAAGTGATATCAAGTTTGTTTGCAGGGTTATTAAATCCTATATTATTTGCAAAAATATTCTTATACTTCTTTTGTATTTTTTTTTCATGATAGGCAATTATTGTATTACATCTCTATGTAAGAACACTTTGATTATACAGTAAATGCGAGATATATTAAAACTAAAATGTAAATCAGGGTTTCTAAGATTCAAGCGTTATTTCAATTTAAAAAAAACTTCACTTTATATGTTCAATACTCTTCTGGACCTTGAGGTTACTTCATCTGTACCCTGAGTACGAGTTGCAAAACTTGAGTAAAGTAAAGTTTTTCAGAAATTATTAAAGAGTGGTTTTCCCCAAAATCTGTCATTTTTGTTTGTTTGAACTTGATTTTCTTCATCACTGTAACTCTTTAGCTAAGACCTTAAAGTGTAAGAAACACAAAAACGGCATATTTTGGGGAAAATCACTCTTTAATACTTTCCGTAAACTTTACTTTACTCAAATTTTGCAACTCGTACTAAGGGTACTGTCTAAATCTAAATCTAAGTTGCAAAGATATGTATCATTTGAGATTCATATTAAATGCATTCCCACAAGCAGACACGCATAATTTCGCGCTCACACATGCCGCATGTGGACTTACAATATAAAAAACCCAATCTCAAATGAACATAAGCCCTGCAACTCTTGCCGACCTTCATATGATTTTAAAACATTTCTCTATTTAAACAATCAAGCAAATATTATGCAATGTCTTATAAATGGGGTATTTATTTATATTAAAAGAAACCCTGATATACATGGCCGACAAATGTTATGAAAAGCGATCAATTCTTGAATAAGTGTGAAATTATCAATACTATAATCTATTGCATGTACATAAAAAAAAAAACAAAATTTAATGACTATTGACAGAGATCAAAACCCAGCAGGGGTTTTTGCATTAAGGATTAAAACAATACAACATTGCAGCCACTAATACTTTTTTAAATAAATAGGTTTATTTTGAAAAATACCTAGTTGATATTATTTAGTATATCTATTTATATTTTTTGGTAAATTTTCAATCACTATCTTTTCTATAAGAAAATTAAATAGTGGTTGAATTAGCTTAAACGTAATATAGATGATACATTATGTTGATGGTAATTCTTCACCATGGATGGGCGCATGTTCACACACTGTGGATTCTATCAGCGTGAGGAGCCTTCAGCGCTATTGAAACTCTTGAGAGATTTTCTAGGAGATTGGAGAAGTCGTCGGCCAGGTCGTTTATGGGGCGGGTTATCACCACCATATCTGAAAAAGATAAGAGTACAAAGTTATAATGGATACACTTAACCTGGAAGAAGTTTTTTTTTAATAGAGATTTAGATCTGTGAAGAGGAATACAATTCACCAACCTATTTCACCTGGCCAGTTGTCTTCATGCAAAAGCAGAAGCTTGTGTGCATGCAATGACATCTGTTGAACCAGGGTCGATTTTTCATGGTTCGAACCGGCATTTCACCGAATTCGAGCCTTATCCTCTCGGCCATCCCAGTGACTAACTTTAACGATAAATATAATTATAAATGAAGTTAACGATAAATATGCTTTTAATGGTGTGTGAAATTCATGAAGATGATTGTGATGAAACTGTTCATCAATTCACTTTCACGCTGAAGAAGCCCATCGTAGACATGGGCTAAACGTCCGGAAGCTTCAGCTCCCATAAACCACAGCAACAGATCCTGTAAAACACCTCTCCAGCAATTTTGAACCTGGTTCAACAGATGCTATTGCGCTGCCTTAGTTCTTGTTTACCGTATACGCCATTGAGAAAATTTTACATGAGCAATGTTTGCATGTGTACTGGACCCATGTGTCTTATGAAAACAATAAATTTATTTAAAAAATATTTAAAAGAACTCTCACATTATCGAGTTTTACAGTTTTTCTTAGATCAGATTGTGTAGAATTTGATTCTGCATGAAAAAGTCATATTTGACAAGATTGGCGTAGTGGCAACTTTGAACATATCCCTCAAGAATTCAAGAATTCAAAAGTTTGGAAGTGGAAATAATATGTGCTAAACCCTTGTGATTTTTGTTCTTGAATAACTAACACATGTAACTGTTCACATAGTTTGAAGTGTCGTCAATCAATGAATGTCCATGAAAAAGTTTTCCATACTGGGGTATTCATATAGCCAGAATATTTAGAAGTGAATAGGTTAACATGTGTTTCTAGCCAGGCAAATAGGTTGGTGAATTAAATTCCTCATTACAAATTTATTGTTTTTCTATATTTTTATTGGGGAGCTTTTCATATAGCAATATGACGGAGTCCTCACCCGGATTATTGGCAAACAGAGCTTTGCAGTAGATATGCAGGAGGCTGGTGATGTCGTCTTCAGGAAACAGGGCCTTCTCATTACTCTTCTCCGCATTCCTTTCCCTGACCACGTTCAGGGCCGCACTCCATCTAAATATTGAGAAATAAAATCATGCTCATTATGAAGAATTAGTAGAATTAATCCAGTGATAGCTTTAGGTGATAGGTTCACTTTGCCAATGGCATCCCTGTGTCAGGAAAGGTCGGCAAAAGATGTAGGGCTTATGTTCATTTGAGGTTTGGATTTTATTTGTAAGTAAACATTCAGCATTTAAATGTAAGCGCGAACTACACATGTTTGTTTGTGGGCATGCATTTGAGAGCCATGTTAATATATCTCTGCAACTTAGATTATAGATAGCTCAGTCAATAGAGTACTTGAATTCCATGCCGAGAGCTCGGGTTCAAATCCCGCCGAGTGTGTCAGAAATGATTTCCCCTTTTGGTGTTTAAGTATTTAAAAATCCAAAATAAAATACTGGCAAGGTTTACTCAGCCTTAACAAGAAATGAGTACCAGCCCCTTTGGGAGCTGGGAAACTCCCACTTCAAGTGAAGTGGTTGGCAAAAAGCCGGCCCTCTTACCTGTAAAAATGATAAGGTTCTACTCGCCACATGTCAAACCCTTCAGGGATAACGCGAAAATACAATACAGGGATACACTATATGTGTAGCTTGTATGCTAGAATACCTTTTATCATCCATAAATACGGATTGCAGTGCTTTGAAGAGTATTAGTACCCGATTGGTATCTGAGCCATTAAGAGAGAAGTACAAAAGTTGAAGCTGTGAGCAAATTCTTAAAATAAATTTTATAAAACAAGTTTTTTTTTTAAATTGAAACCAAGTAAATTGTAATAATATAGATCGTTTTTTTAAAGAATTTTAACTGTGAGTCTTGTGAGTTTGCGAGCCTGCCAAAATATGGAAGCAACCAGTTTTCTCCAGTTCTCTCCTGACTGCTGCCCGCCAGTGGCGAAGGGTGCCATACAAGCCGGTTCTCATCAGCTTCCCTTTTAAAATGATGTAACAAAGTAGTTAAAAAATATAGGCACAAAGTAAAACAAATACATTTAAAACCAAAGAAACAATACATATTTTTTCCCCATTGAAACCATGCAGTCTACTTTATTATCATTTTTGCCTCATTTTAAACGGGAAACCGATGGGAATTGGCTTGTATGGCACCCTTCGCCACTGCTGCCCACAGCACTTCAACCATTAAAAAACTAAGTTGTACCTATCAATACCTTTGTTCATTGAGAAGCTGCACCAGCGCCTGGTCGTCGGTGTCGTGCGGAGGCGAAGGCAGTGCCTTCTGGGGACTGCTGGGTGGGGACATAGAGAAGGAGGGGCCAGCGGATGGAGGCGCCTCAGCCGACCAGCTGCCTTCGGAGACAGACATGAGGGCGTCCCGCACGCACACCACCATGCCGCTGCCATCCACAGCCTGCAACAAGGTCAGAAAAATGTATGAAGAGCGTGCATTCGGGGTTGCTGGTCCTCAAGGCCTGGAACCCCTACCTATAATCCTAAGTTGCAAAGATATGTTAACATTTAAGATTCACATTAAGTGCATACCAACAAACAGACACGTGTAAGTTCATACTTTCAAACGCTGCATGTGTACCTACAAATTAAAATCCAAACCTCAAATGAACATAAGCCCTCCACCTTTTGCCGAAACTCCCTGAAACAGGGGTGACATTGGCAAAGTGAACTATTTTTTACAGTATGGGTGGTCAGCCTCATACCAACCTATAAGTCAAGGAATCATGTAACAATAAAGGATCAACAATGATATTATTGTTACGATAATGATACGACAATGATATTATTGTTATAAGATGAATAAATTTCCAACACATTTTACCCAAATACTCATACAGTGGCTCTTTTAAGAAATCATAAATTCATTCTCATTATTATTTTCACTTTTTGAATATTGGACACAGTATAGTTCTCCGATCATTATTTGACATGCACTGACAATATGTGTAAATTGAAGAGAGAGATACAATGCATAGGTTATTACATTTTTGGAGATGGCCGCCTGGTAGATGGCCGTGACCATCTTCTTGTTGGTCTCCAGGAGCAGCAACAGCTGGAAGAGCAGCTTGTAGAGTCCTCTGCCGACCTCGTCGCAGACCACTGAGCCGCGGGCACTCTCCACACACTGAAACATACAAACAATTACCATCTGCAGAAACGCATAAGAGAAGATCATGAAGAATAGGATTGTAATGCGGTGAAGATAAAAATATGTAATGAAACTGTGCTTGCATGATCGCTGGTAAGTCAGAATTTAATCACATTACTCCTCTTCTCCAGAAGCTTCACTGGCTCCGTGTCCCAGAGCCCGTTGAGTTTAAAGTATGCTCGATGGTCTACAAAGCCTTATTTGAAAAGACACCCAAATATCTCGCTGATTTAATCAAGCCTGTTGCCCTCGGCAAAAAAAAGCCTCATACTAGGCTTGGCACGAAACCGGAACCAAGTCACATATTGAAGAGCATGCATTTGCAGTTGCTGGTTTGCCTGCCTCATCATGTGAGAGAGCTAGAGGACCATGTAAAGTTCCGAACTGCACTGAATGCATATGAATACATCACAAAACGGCGCTATAAAATAATCACCAACTCATCATCAACTGAGCTATCCACCGGATTAAATTAAACTTTAAAGAAGAATACCTCATGAGCGTGGTCCTTCCTATCAAAGAATGTCTCCAGGTGTTCGTCCATTTCCAGCACGGCGTAGCGCAGGGTGTTGAGCAGCTGAGGGCAGCCGATGGTGCTGGCTCCGGCCCAGATGAGAGGAGGCCTCTCAGCAGTGAGGAGGTCCACCACTCCGCACAGGGCGCTGCCCACGCCCAGAGACAGGTATCCGCCTCCCTCCTCACACAGAACCACGGTCTTCGAAATTATTTCCTGAAACATTAGAACCATAGTAAAAGGAGAGCTTGTATTAAGAAGGTTATGACTCTGGATGAAATCAAAGAAGTATGTAAGGACAGGAAGAAATGGCAGTTGATCTGTCTTGGCGGCTAGGTCTAGGGTTTTTAAAATTTTAATTACAATTTTATATTTTGTATTTGTTTTTAATGTTTATAAGTACATATTATTATTTTATTTAAAAATGTAATTTGTTGTGTATGTTCCTTGACTTATAGGTTGGTATGCGGCTGAGCACCCATGCTGTAAAAAATGGTTCACACTACAAAGGCTAACCACTATTTTGATATTGTTTGCTAAAGATCCTACCTAGTTCACTGAGAAAAAAATCAAATTTGGTTCATCAAAGCAAAAAAAAATTCAGAATCCATCAGAAAAGTACTTTACCTTTAGGGAGTGAAAGGTGTTTTACCTTTAGAAGTGTGTTGACTCTATGAACAAGTTGCAGAGGCTGCGTGTGTGGTGCACTTCTCAAAAGGCCGGAAACGGAAGACCGCCACGCCCCCTCGAGGGAAGTCCTGAACAAGATGGCCGACAGTGGCCTGATGACGAGCCCCGGAGAGGCGGCGTTGCAGGGAGTGACGTCCCCTAAGTCTCCTCCGCTGGAGACGCTGGATATGGAATGGGTACGGCTCCTGGAAGCCACAGGGGTCAGGGGATGCAGGTTGGCGTCTTCGTGATGCAGATGGTAGACACCGACGCACTCCGATTCAGAGCCCACTTCATCGTCAGAGGATTCTTCTCCGCCGATTATGCTACTGTGACCCTACAGAGAGAAAAGATTAATTACAGCACTGTCTACAAAAGATGGATATAATGGCATGGGTATGTTTCTGTTTTGTTATGTGCCGTTTATGGAATGCTCAGTTTTGCTATGTGTTCTTTTGTCATGTTCATTTTTCTCGTGTTCTGTTTTGTCCATAGCCGTTTATGAAATGTTCTGTTTTGTAGTGAGTTTTTTTGTCATGTTCCGTTTTCTTCTGTTTGTTTTGCCATGTTCTGTTATCTTATGTGCTGTTTAGGGTGTGTTCCGTTTTGTAGTGTGCTTTATTTCATGTTCTATTTTCTCATGTTGTGTTTTGTCATGTCAGTTTTTTTACATGCTGTTCTGTCCTATCACTGGCAAACAGAGCTTAGTATTGTTTAGATTAGATTACCTTGTTGTCTGTGGGGAGGTTGGGCACCCCGGGGGGACTGAGGTGCTTGGGAGTGTCTGCGGTGCCCGGGATGGCCCCCGTGCTGCTGCTGCTGGGTCCACTGCCCGCCACACTGCCCCCCACACCGCTCTCAGCCTCCGCCTCCCCGCTCAGGGGGTGGCGGCGCACACCCCAGTTGAAGTTGTCAGACGGCTCGTCCTAAACAAACACAAATACTATAAACACAACAAAATCAAAGCTCAAAGAACTATACATTATCTAGGAAATCTGATGGAGAGAAGTAGACTCAAGTAATAACATTAACACCATTCCATTAAAGACTGCAGAATTTCCTTCAATTTTTCTTAGCCTTGTATACCTCTTTCAATAAGTTTATATCTATCCTACCTTGCTGAGATTTTTTCTCTCAGTTCAATATCAATGAATCTTACAGCTGTAGAATAAAAAAAATAAAGGCATTTCTATTAATGTGATTTTAAGTTGTTTTACAAGGTTTTATGTCACAAGCTCCTTTAGGACAAAAAAGGCCAAAAATTTCGTCGGTTACACCAAAACCATTCTTCAAAAATGCAGGTTTTTGCTTGGGCATAAAAGGGCAAAAAAGTCATCGTAGAGCCATGGGAGTGAGCGTATTAGAAAGAGCGGAAAAGTGTTAGTAGGATAGCAAAACGTCGCTTATGCCCTATTTCCTTTTAACTGTCAATATACTGTGAGGGTTTTTCCTCTCTGTCCTGCTGATTGACACAATTAATAATATAACAGCCACTTTAATATGTTTACTTTTATTCCTTTCACAATGTATACACAATAAACCACAGCACAATAATATTAATTATTCTTAATTACACAGGCTTGTGGCTATCCCGCCTGGCAAGCTTCTCCTCTCCTTTTTATATTCTTTTGTTTTCCTTTTCATTCAAATTCAAATCTCATGTTCCATTTTACCTAACAAACAAATCCATCTCGTTACAATACACCTCCTTCCTCTCATAAAAAAAAAAAAAACATTCCCAATTTTTTTTTTTTTTTCTTTTACAATGAGTAAATAATGTATCATAATGCTCAGCCGGCGCCACATATTTTGTTTTATTTTAAGGATAAATTTCAAAAATATGAAAATAAAAAAAAACCTGTTTCTGATACATTATTCAGTCATTAATACATTTTTTTTAACAATGCCAATTATTTTCATACTAAAATTAATATATTTTTTTTTTTAACACAAATTTCATATTCAATATTGTAAACAAATATTTGTTTTTTTTTTTTTTAATACTTAATTCAACAATTCAAAATAATCAAATAACAATACATAATAAACATTCACCAGTTTATTAATCAATTCATTAAAATAACTTTTTTTTTTTTTATATACTTAATTCAACAATTCAAAATAATCAAATAACAATACATAATAAACATTCACCAGTTAATTAATCAATTCATTAAAATAACTTTTTTTTTTTAAACATGTATCGCATCTTTCCCAATATTTAAATTTATTTTAAATTTATTTTTCATTAATAAATTTATCAGTCCATCAATTTTTTTTAAAAACTTTACCTTCATATGTAATACTTTGTTTAATTTATGTTTCATACCTTCATTCATGCAATATTTCATAATTCATTCTTTCACTGATCACTTTTATATCAACTTTCACCGTATCATTCATCACCTCAAATTTTTCATACACATGAAAATATGTTTTTTTTTTTTTTAATCTAATTTGATTATGTCCTTGATGTGATATTTATTTATAACATTTGTGTCTATATCTTTTAATACATAGACTATCTTGCTAACTTTCTTTTCTATTCTGGCTTTGACAAATTTTGGAGCCAACTTTGTACAGAAGTATTTCCCTGCATTTGATTGTATGAAATTTTTACGCCATACAATATCCCCTTGATCATAGACACGATTTGATCTACCTTTATTATAATAATTTGCATTTTTATTATATGCATCCCATAAATTTTCTGTTACAATTTTGTATAATATGTTTAATTCCTTCATTTTATCTTTATGCATATCTCTATATTTATCTAATTCTTCCTTTGATTCTATTTCATCATTTACTATTTCACCATGAATTTCACCATTTAGTACAATCTCCCTACCTCTTGCTAATACATTAGGTGTGTATCCTGTTGCTAAATTGACTGTATTATTTATTATGCTTTGTACTGAATCTAAGAAAGTATCCCATTTTCTTTGTTCATTTTCAACAAAAATAGCTAATGTGTATCCTATTGTTCTATTATATGTCTCTACATTATTGCACATGGGAGTATATAAAGTTGTATAAAATATTTTCTGTACTCCATATGAGTACATAAAATCTTTAAATGCATTTGACTTTAAATTCTTTCCATTATCTGTTATTATCGTTTGCGGTACTCCTTCTGTTAAAAATATTTTATTTTCTATTAATTTTACTATTTCTTCTGTAGTAGCTCTTCTTAAAGGAAATAACCAACAATATTTGGTAAAAACATCTATTATTGATAATATATGTATATAGCCCGTACTTGATTTTGGTAATGGTCCTATCAAATCAATACTCAACATTTTTAACGGTCGATCCACTCTTTTTCTATTTTCCATTTTTCCTGCTGGAGGTAAATTATTCGGCTTATACATTTTACATTTTTGACATTTATTTATAAAACTTTTTATATCTGCATACATATTTTTCCAATAGTAACATCTTGATATGTATTTATAAGTTTTAAAAATACCTACATGTCCATTATCATGATGATTCTTTATTATAGTTAATCTATTGTCTATAATAGGTATCTCTTTCCAATTATATTCCTCTGTGAAAGGATTATCATCATTTATTAGTTTAAATAATTTATTATCTACCATTTTGAATTTTTTGTATTTGTGTGGTGTTTTTGTACATCCTTCTGCGATATTATTATACCAAGGATCTGCAATATTTGAATTTATTACTTCCATTTCTTTAGTACCAGGAATCCTAGATAATACATCTGGCACTGTATGTTCTTTCCCTTTTCTATGCTCAATCTCAAATTCATACTGTGAAAGTCTCATGGCCCATCTTGCTAATCTACCTGTTGGATTTGATATTTTATTCAAGAATTTTAATGCCATATGATCAGTTATTACCTTGAATTTCATCCCATCTAGATAAGATCGAAAATGTTCAATTGACTCTACAATGGCAAGAAGCTCACGTTCTGATGTCGAATAGTTTTGTTCTCTAACTGTCAAACTTCTTGAAAAATATGCTATTGGCTTTTCGGACCCATTGATATTTTGGTTTAATACTGAAGCTACTTGATTTTTATTGGCGCCCCACGTTGGGCGCCAAAATGTGAGGGTTTTTCCTCTCTGTCCTGCTGATTGACACAATTAATAATATAACAGCCACTTTAATATGTTTACTTTTATTCCTTTCACAATGTATACACAATAAACCACAGCACAATAATATTAATTATTCTTAATTACACAGGCTTGTGGCTATCCCGCCTGGCAAGCTTCTCCTCTCCTTTTTATATTCTTTTGTTTTCCTTTTCATTCAAATTCAAATCTCATGTTCCATTTTACCTAACAAACAAATCCATCTCGTTACAATACTTTCTCATGAAAATAAGTCACTCTGAAATTCATTATCAATAGTTTGTTTCCTGCATCACATTGCATCCTAATTTTCTAAAAATATACCATTCATTCACAGATAAACTCATGGGATCACTTACTTCAATGCTTTCTCCTTCATATTCCAGGAAGTCAAAGTCTTTGAAGACTCCGAAGTGGTCGGGCGGTGCATCATGACTCCTGGATCCTCCACTGAAGTCTCCGTGAGCTCCGGAAACTTCCTCGAGGCTGGAGGCCATGGAAGATTCCCTCTCCAACAGCTCGGAACTCTGACTGAATATCACCTGGACAAACAAATTCAAACCCATTAAAAAATTGCATTATAAGTATGAATTTATTAATCAAATTAAAACAATTGTTTGAATTTCCCAATTATTTTCCAAAGTTGATCTCTAAAGGAATTATTTTACAAATTTAAGCGCCTTTGGGGCGGCTGTGCCACTAAACAGCACTGTCTAAAA
The DNA here is from genome assembly GCA_951799405.1 of Agapetus fuscipes. Classification (NCBI taxonomy): domain Eukaryota; kingdom Metazoa; phylum Arthropoda; class Insecta; order Trichoptera; family Glossosomatidae; genus Agapetus; species Agapetus fuscipes. Next base: position 30,901,899 of record OX637332.1, on the reverse strand, counting down.
TAGTCCAATTAATTATTATTTATATTAAAAGGGATGAAAGTTCCTTGACTGATAGGTTGGTATGAGGCTGACCACCCGTGCTGTAAAAATCGGTTCACTTTGGCCAATGCCACCCCGGTTTAGGGAACGGCGGCAGGAGTTGCAAGGTTTATGTTCATGTGAGGTTTTGCTTATTTGTATGCACACATGCAGAATGTGTAGGCGCGAACCTACATGTGCCTGTCTGTGGGCATGAATTTAATATGAGCCTTAAATGTTAACATTTCTTTGCAGCTTAGATTATAGATTATAGGAAGTAGTGATCCTTTCATTGTTACTATTTTTACCATGTGTTTACTATAAATAAACTATGTATAATCTATGTTGCAAAGATATATTGACATTTAATGCATGTTCACAAGCATGCACACGTAAGTTTGCGCTTACGCATTCTGCATGTGTACCTACAAAATAAGCCAAACCTCACATGAACATAAACCTTGCAACTCCTAACGTCTCTCCCTGAAATCAGGGTGGCATTGGCAAAAGTGAACCAAGTTTTTACACCATGGGGGTCAGCCTGACACCCCAAAAAAAAAATACCTAAGTATAATTTGGTTTAAAAAATAGCTTAAAGTTACACAGTATGTGTTGCTTACAGTGGCGAAGGGTGCCATACAAGCCGGTTTCCATCGGCTTCCCTTTTAAAATATAGGCACAAAGTAAAAAAATACATTTAAAACCAAATAAACAATACATATTTTTTCCCCATTGAAACCATGCAGTCAACTTTATTATCATTTTTGCCTCATTTTAAAAGGGAAAACTATGGGAATCGGATTGTATGGCACCCTTCGCCACTGGTAGCTTAGTTGCGTTGAGTGATTTGAGATGTAGCACACAAAAAGATAAGACACTCTCTAATTATGTAAACTGAAATTAATTGTAAACGGGTAACAAATATGATAATATGGAAGCCATTATTTAAGTGTGATCTTCAAAAAAATCAACACCTTCTCCAATTGTGAGTGTTAGTATTAATTGTAGCTTGAATATTTCCAAAAGGGAACTAAGTACATTACTGTAGATGTATGTTTGTGGATATTATTGTTACTGTGAGTGATAAGCCAGTTGTTTCAACTTATGTAAGGATTCATTCATGGAAAGTATGTTTGAAAAGAATGGAAAGATGACAAGAGAACTTGAGAATAGGGTGTGCAAGTGAAAGCAAGTGGTCGGTGCAATAGGAAGAATGGCAAAGAACAAGCGATTGACGATGGATCTGAGAATGGCGGTACACAATGGCATATTGTTACCGACTTTGATGTATGGAAGTGAAGCATGGACAGTGAATGATAGTGAAATGAGTAGAGTATGTACGGTGAAAATGAAGCATTTGAGAAGCATGACAGGAAAAACTCTGAAGGATAGAGTTAGGAATGAATGGATAAAGAAAGAATGTAATTTGAAAGAGGAAGTGAAAGTTAAGGTACAAAAGAATATGATGAGATGGTTTGGGCATGTGGAAAGAATGAATGATGATAGACTGACAAAATATGTATACCGAGGTAGTGTGAAAGGAAAAAGAACTAAGGGACGACCGAGAAAAGTATGGAGTGATCGGATTGAGGATATTGTGAAAGAATGGGATACACAAAGTGAGCGTAAAAGAAGAAAATGCATGAAAAAGGTGATGGATATGAAGGAATTGAAAGAGGTATGTAAGGAAAGGAAAAAATGGAGGCAGCTCTGCAGAGGCTCTGGCCACTCCTAGCGGAATAGCGACAGAGTTACAGTTACATTTGGTGATAATAAACTGAAATAACAGGGTCAAATATGGTTGTAAACTGGTACTTGATGTGTGAATACAAAACTGTGCCAACATATAATTTCTTAAGTTGCTATTCTTAGACATTTTAGTCTTGCGTTGAGCCCACGCTTTGACAAACTAATGATGCATTTGTATGAAGACCTGTCAATCCAAGATGGCCGCCAGTCAACAGCTGATTAGTCTTCATACAAATATTACCAAAATTTGGTAGGTAAGAATGACCGTGGTGATTAGACTTCCAGCCCAGGCATCATTAGTTTGGCAAAGCGTGGGCTCAACGGACAACTAAAATGTCTAAGAATAAGCACTGTTAGGACTTCTTTATTTTTTTATTTTACGTCCAAGTATACTTAATGTGACCATTATCTTAAGCCTACCTTGTAAACAATTATTCACTTTGTTAGGTTTAGGTTGGAATTATGGTGGTTTGACATATTTACAATAATAATAACTACACAGTTAAAATTTATCAGTCGGATATTAGACGAACCGTTATAAGTGAACTTACTAATCCAGCCTTCTGATTCAGTGACACTTCTAGGAGTCTTACTGGATCGGAATCTGACACTGGAGAGGCAAATAGATGCCACTATAGCTTCCTCTTTTTTTCACTTCGCCAAATAAAGGCTATTAGAAAGTGTTTACCGTCAGATGCAGTCAAGACCCTAGTGGGCGTGTTTGTGATGTCTCGGATTGACTATTGTTCAACGCTTTATAGTGGTCAGCCAAAGAAGCAATTCAATCGCTTTCAATCTGTGTTGAATTTGGCAGCAAGACTCATATTCGGGATACCCAAATTCGCTCACATCACTCTGCTGTTAAAAATACTACATTTATATTTTTAAATATTTATACTACATTGGCTTCGTTTCCCGGAGAGGGTGGTCTACCGTGTTTGTGTAATGGTATATAAAGCCATCAATGGCTTGGCTCCACCTTATCTGACTGACATGATGTTGCCTGTTGAGATGGGTGTAAGGAGGCAGACACTCAGATCCGCGGGCAATGGAGCAGTCAATTTGGTTCAGCCACGCCGTCAGATTCGTACAAATTTCGGAGACCGCGCTTTCCGTGTTGCGTGTCCTTATCATTTGTAATTTAAAATAAATTAGCCTGATATTATTAGTATTACATTATTCTTGACGTTTCATTAGCGACGTAGCTTATAACGGTTCGTCTAATATCTGATTAATAAATTTTAACTTTGTAGTTATTATTATTGTAAATAATTATTAAAGATTTTAAATTATGATTACGGTCCTTAGACATTTTAAAGAATGAAAAAAATGGATTTTACTGACGGTGCAAAAGAGAAGAAAGTAGATAAATAATTAAGATAAATAAGATCGTTCTTCTCTTTTGCACGGTCAGTAAAATTCGTTTTTTTCCTTCTTTAAAATAATTATCCACTTTTGCCAATGCCACCCGTTGTAATTATGGAAAGATAAAATCGGGGTACTGGTCACATTAAGTATAGTTGGGAATAAAATGGTTTTTTCTATCACAAAGTGAGTTTTGTGCGACAATTAATTATGTGATTGTGTACGTTTGTGCGATATATATTGGACATTTAACTATTTACTGTACTGTGATCTGTGATTTTATTTTTTTAAAACTGGCGTCTGTAAAACCTTTACCTTTGAATAAATAGTCGATATTAGTTCATCCTAGGGGACAGCACCAATTGCAAACAAAATAACCAACAAAAAAATATAAATAATCTGATTAACAATAAAATATCACAACAAAAATAGTTATTAAAACATTGTGTTGCAGATTCGTGAATAAGATAAGAAAACGGCTTACAGATGGACTCTTCGGTAGACCGACTCTTTGTCCGCATGTAGTCAGGAGGTTCACGAGGCATTCTCGAACTCGAGCCTGAAATAACATGAAAATATGTCGTTAATAAAAACAGATAGGTTTTCTTTAATAAAATTCATAAGAAAGAGTATTCTATAATCTATAATCTAAGTTGCAAGGATATATTCATTCAAAGCTCTCAGATGTATGCCCACAAACAAACACGTGTAGTTCGCGCTTACAAATGCTGATTGTGTACTTACAAATAAAATCCAATTCAAAATGTTAAAATTAAAACACAAACTTTTTTTAACGAGTTGATTTATTTCCTCAAGCGCTTTCGATGCTATCACACCATTATCAAGAGAACAACAGCTCGTGAACATAAACTTAGTGTTTCATTTTTACATAATTAATTTAAAATGAATCTTGAAAATGTCAATACACAATCCCTTCACACTTTTTTTTATAGGGAAGAGATTTGAAATCGTCAAACAGAATTTACTTGATAATTTGTTTTATGACATTGAATTGATTCAAGGCTAATATGTGTAAAATACGCAAGACACACTATCTTACTTGGTAGTTAAGAAAATATTTCCTATTACACAACTAAAGATCTTTTCAAGGTCATTTTGTAGTCAGAAAATCTCATTGACAAAAAAAATATTAAATTTGAGATTTTAAATGTATTATATTTATAAGATAAACAAGATGGGTTTCGCAAACAATCCAAATTACAGTTTTATATATCAATAAAATTAAAATATTCTTGTGAATGAAAACCTGTTTTAAACTTTAGAAAAAGGAAAAATAATAAAAATTAAATGAAAAATAAGTCTTCTAACCTGTGACATCCACGGTCTCTTCCATCCACTAATATTGGTGGGATCCGCAGGCGACAAAGACATGGATCTTCTAGGAGACTGAGACAGCACTTGCGTGGCATTGTCCACAATTTCCACCTTATCTGTGGGCTGCGAAGGTGGCACAATGAGGCAGGAGTCTTCGCTGATTCCGACACTTGAGATGGTGCCAGTCACAGAGCTGGGTCCACTGCCGGTCAAAGACTTGTCTCCGGTCTTTTCCGGAGTCAGATTGAGATTGCCGCTTGTGAGAGAATTGGGCCCTGTAGGTCCCTTTGCCATTATCAAATACTTGTGACCGATCACCGGAGTTTGGGATAGATCAAAGGTGAAGTCCATTGTACGACCAGGCAGTTCCTGTAAGAAAATAACTGTTCAAACAACTGTTCTGAAAACTCTTGTAATGAAAAATAATGACAGAATGACCATCAGGTTTCAGGAGGTAGCCTGTTTGGATTCCTGAAAAGGTCACATATTTTAAACTTTTCTCAATAGTCAACTATCGTGGCAAACCTTTTTGATTTGAAGTTCTGTATCCAGTATGGATGAGGTGTTTGTATCCCAGTGAGGGGGAACAACCAGAGTGGAGCATCTCGTCACAACCAACTTCAGTATCTTCATTGCTTCCTTGAAATTTGCACCGCCCTGAAAATTAACGGTACAATCCAGATTATCAATAAAATATTTTCAAAATAAACTGAATATTGTTACAAGACTTTTATTTAATACTTGATTTTATATATGTATAGATGTATAGTTTAGAAGCAAAAACTTTCATTTAGATTTAAAGATTTCCCAGATCAATGTTTTCTTCTGATCTAAATCATAGAATGAAAATAGACACTTTATCTGTTGCTACTTACTTAACAGCAAATTACCCTTTAGTTAGAAAGAGAACAAAGATCTTCACAGTGTATCTTCTACAAAATCTTTGCAGAAAGTTGGCAGCATTGAAATTCATGAATGCGCAAACGCTGTGCGCATGCGTTACAAATGTTTTGATGTGTTTTGGTCGGTACACTTGTCAATTTTGAAAGAAAAGAGTCATTATGGCATTTGTACTTGTTGGCTGTCAAACACAAAATGAAGAAAAGAAGAAAACATACAATGATGGAACAAGTAATTTAAAGGATGTCATCCTTCATAAAAAAATAAAACACTGCTACAAGAAACAAGAAAAACTGCCAGTTCTTATAAGGAGGACAAGAGAAAAAACATTGTTAAAAATATCGAAAGATCGTCCCCCCCAGCGCTTGTTTGGCTTATCCACCATTTGATTCAAAGATGACCTTACAATGAAATTATCTTAAGAATTACATTCTACACAATCTGGGCTAAGAAAAAACGTACAACTTGATAATGTGAGAGTTTTTTGATTTTACAATAATGTGATTTCCAGTTTTCATAAGACACATTGGTCCAGTACACATACAAACATTGCTCATGTGAAATTACCTCTGATGGACATAAGACAAACAAGCACAAACAAGGGGACGAAATGTATTCAAGCTTTTATCAAAAAAAATTCAACTCACCACACAACATGCTATCACATCAATATATTTTTATTTGTCAAATACATTTTCTTCTTTCTCTTAATTTGACTACTAAGGTACAAACTACAATGTTTTTTTTTTAAATATAACATTGTAATGTTTACAACAACAAAAACATCTAGATGCTAAAAACGGCACTCACATCAATAAACTTGGCGATGACCCTCAGGAGATCGGCGTTGATGGGCTGTGCGGAGCTGGTGTTCAGGTCCACATAGTGCAGCATGCAGTGCAGGATGGAGAGCACCGGCAGCTGCAGACACGGCGCGCCCTTCTCCAGCACCTCCACAAGGAAGGCCAGCATCTGCATGGACAGGTGGGAGTACGTGTCCCAGAGGTACTTCACCACACACTTGGTCCACTGGAAGCTCTCCTTGCTGAAGGTGCGGCGGCTGTACAGCGTCATCACCGTGCCAAGGTTCTCCAGTTTCTTGCTCTTCTCAGCGGAGACCTGGCAACACACAAATGGTGATATATATATACAAGGATAATTTATTTATAAGGTACACATAATTGAAGAGCGCCGTTTTTGTGTGTGTCACACCTCAAGGGCCCTCTCAAATCACGGATAAGATTTTTTGTAAAGATGCGTCTTTAGTGCTCCTTTAAAGACACCAACAGTTTCTGCCTTCCTCACATTAGGTGGTAGTCTGTTCCACTCCATTGGGCCCGCAAACCGGAAAGCACGGTCCCCAAAATTAGTGCGTGTCTGACGTGACGGCTGGACTAAGTCAACCACCCCACACCCTGCAGATCTGAGAGTTTGGCGTCTCAAATCTATCTCAATAGGTGAGAACATGTCAGACAGGTATGAAGGAGCCGTACCATTGACAGCTTTGTAAACCATCAAACAAACACGGTAGACCACCCTCTCCGGAAAACGAAGCCAATGCAGTTCTTTCAACAATGGAGTAATATGATTAAATTTGGACATCCCGAAAATGAGTCTTGCTGCAGAGTTCAGCACAGATTGTAGTCGGCTGAACTGTTTTTTCGGCTGACCTATATACAGCGTTGAGCAATAGTCAACCCGAGACATCACAAAAGCGTTAACCAGGGTCCTGACCGCCCCTGATGGTAAACATCTCCTGATTGCCTTAATCTGGCGAAGTTCAAAAAACGAGGAGGATACCGTGTTATTCAACTGCTCTCCCATTGTGAGGTTCCGATCCAGTGTGACTCCTAGAAGTCTCACTGAATCTGACGGCTGAATCAGCTGTCCCCCAATGGAGAGTGGTACGCGAGTTGTCAGGAGATGATCACGCCTGGACGTAGCCGCCCACATAATTTCCGTCTTACCCATGTTAAGGATTAGGCCATTGCTTGTCATCCATTCACCGATCTCCGCAATGCAAGCTGCCATTCTGTTACTGAGAGCTCCCGCCATGTGTGGTCGACACTGAGAGTAAATCTGCCAGTCATCTGCATATGCATGTGTAGTAAGGCTCCATTTCTCGAATATGCTCTCAATGTCGGCCGTGTATAAAATAAATAGGATCGGTCCCAACACAGACCCCTGCGGCACTCCGGAGATCAGCGAATAGGAAGGTGAGACACAGTCACAAGTACGCACTACCTGCTTGCGATCCGCCAAGTAGGAGGAGAACCACGCCAGAGCCTTATCTCTCAAGCCGTACGCATCCTCCAACCTCTTTATCAAGATATCATGACATACGGTGTCAAAAGCCGCACTCATGTCCAGAAGAGCTAGGAGCGCAAGATTCCCGCAATCCACTGCCGATATCAGATCTGAGACTACGGTCAACAAACCAGTTTCAGTTGAATGATATTTCCTATAGGCTGATTGCCTTTTCGGCATCAGGTTGTTATCACTCAGATAAGATACCAGCCGGTTAGAGACAATACGCTCCAGCACCTTGGACAAAAACGGCAAATTCGACACCGGCCTGAAATTGGAGGGATCATTAGGATCGAGATTTGTTTTTTTTAGTATCGGCGTTATCTGCGCTTCCTTCAAAAAAGAGGGAACAGTGGATTCCACAAGGCATCCATTAATAAGCCTTACAATAAATGGAGCCACTTGTAAGATGCACTCTTTCAGCACCCACGCTGGCACAGGATCAAGATCACACTGCTTATTTGGTGATCCCACTACGACTCGCGTTACCTCCTCAATAGAGGTCACCTCAAGCATTTCAAGTTGCGAGTTGCACATAGATTCAGGAGAACCTGGACCAATCTCCAGAGGAGAGTCTCTACGTGGTATTTTATCCTGAAAGTATGCAGCGAACTCATCAGCAGTCGACATTGAACCCGTACCAGCCCGAGCACTGCCAGAGACGTTCTCCAGAAGTCTCCATAAACGCTGTGGACATTTTTCCCTAGCTATCATTGTACAAAAATATTGAGACCTTTTCTGGAGAATAGTTGACCTGTACAGACCCTGTGCACCCATCCACATTTCTCTAGAGCTACCTGGTTTACCGCTCCTGAAATTACGCTCCGCTTGCCGCATTTTTCGTTTCAGAGCACTACATTCATTATCAAACCAGATAGCACTATTCCGCTCCCTAACACATTTAGTTGAAATGGGAGCATGAAAATTTATTAGATTTTTCAGGGTGACATTGTACAGCTCAACTAACCTGTCTGGGTGCATTGAGATGTAGGTTTCCGGACAACAGATCGGTGAAAGTAATAAGTCACTTTTAAAGGAGTCCATATTAAGTCCGTTCCAGCACCTGGAGATAATCTTCCTGTACACTGGAACCGGTCGTCCGAGATCTAATTCAGTAATCACCAACCTGTGGTCCGATAAACCCACATCTCTCACCTCTGTTTTTGAAGGAGCATCCTCCTCTCTGGTGATGACTACATCCAGTAGGCCACCCGCATCATGAGTGGGAGCATCTACCCACTGTCTGCAGCCATAGTCCGCAAGCAAGGCAGTGAGAGTAACACAATTGGTGTCATCTCTGCGCTCAAGCCTAACGTTGACATCCCCAACCAACAGAAACATCTCATTACGAGTTACCAAAATTTCAAATAGCTCCCGAAATTCGCGAAAAAACTCCGCAGTTACAGGCTTAGAGCCAGGCCGATACACTATAGCTAGGGACTGGAAAAAAGTGGTGTTATTTTTTGCGAAATTCGCGTTATTTTTTTGGGAAATTCGCGTTATTTTTGATCGAAAACAGGGAAATTCGCGTTATTTTTCATGATAAACGGGGAGATTCGGTATAATTTTTAGGGTTGATTAGATCAAAATGAAGGTTTATATAATTGCAAACCAAAATATATTACTAAGATTTACAATTTATAATATAAACAACAATAATTAATTTAAAAAACAATGAATAAACAACATCTGAATCAATAGGAGTACCTTACTTACAAAAAACCATTGATTGAAAAAAATATTAATATTTCAATGACACTCCGAATACCCTGCAATATACTTTTAAAATATTTCATTTATGTGCATTTAGTCTCTAGATGAGGGTTATCTAATTTTTCAAGGGATGTTGGCTTTTATGAAAACCTCAAGTTGTGCTCTTGGCTAATCCAGCAACAGCTTCACTCCTTGAAGTAATTTCCTTCATTGATGTCACGATTCAAGTCTGATTGGAGGATCCAGGACAGTTCTGCTTATCATTCATTTTTTTAATAAAATAGATTTGCAATTATAGCAACAATAGGAATGCAATTCACCAACCTACTCTGCCTGGCCAGAAACAGGTATTAATATCATTAATTAATAATTAATTCTTGTTTATTTAAATGAATTATTCATTTATAATTATCCAATAACATCTGTTGAACCAGGGTCAAATTTATAGTCAAAAGACCCCGCGTCTAGCGTTCTAGCGTGTTTCAACGTTAAAAGATCAGCCCACATGGCACCCTCGGCTATAACACCGACCAATTTTCCTGTGCTTTGCACCTTGCAAAGGGTTTTCGCAGGAATCTTTTCTTTCCCACAAAATCGTTGCGTTGCAAAAGCGACACATGACAACTTTTTCGCACAATTTCTGCCAAAAGTACGAAAATTCGCGATATTTGCGTAAAACTTCAAATTTCGCGTTATTCGCGTAAAAACATCAAAATTCGCGAATAAATTCGTTTTATCGCGATCGCGAAATTTTCCAGTCCCTAACTATAGCTATAGTGAGCGCTGCTCTGGAGGAGACCCGACACACAAGGCACTCAAATGTCGTGAAAGAGGACATATTAATCCTCTCCACACGACATCCCGGGCGCACTAGCAACGCAACTCCGCCATGGTTGGTCCAGGAAATATTTTCTGTCCCTTTTCCATGACGCGGCCTTGCCCGTGCTTCCTCAAGTGTCGCGAACCCAGAGCGCGCAGTTTCTTCATGGCAGTTGAGTGGTAGCTCTCATGCCACGTCTCCGTCAGCGCAAGGATGCCAAGGTCATGGCTTTCACAAATTTCATAAATATCATCAACCTTATTGGCAATAGATCTAGCATTCCAGCATCCAAGATTCATCTTCTTCTCCACGTTCTGTTGATGCCTCCCACTGGTCAGCAGGGAGCACGACGATGGAGGTGCCACTGAAGGTCTGGATGTGGAAGCGGGATCCTTACATGATGCTGGAGAAACAGGAGTTGTCACCGATGCGACTGAGTAGCTCAGCCGTCGCCCCCCTCGCTTCCTGCGCCTCACGGGCCTCCTCAGCACCATGTGTGGCCATGATTTGACACTTTTAGTACATATCGGCAAAGTTCTTGCAATAATATTTTTCAGAACATGTAGTGAGTACCTCAGTACTGGACGTACCACTGGCGCATCGCCTTGGGTCATGTACCGCGTCACGTACGCACTTGCAAGCAGGTACCTGTGCCGCGATGTCTGCAGCTGTCAAAATTTGTGGGATGATTCGATTAACTTGTAATTACCACTAACTGGTGTGCGCAAACACGTATTAACTTATTACTGTTCCACAAACATACACTGCCGGTTCTTTATTCAATATTAAACACAGAAAAAAACTATTTTAATCGCCATAAACACAAAAAATATTACAGAGCTTCTACCGCCTGCTAGTCAGCGGCGGTAGGTAGTGATGCCTGATGTAATTGATATGTTCATTGCTTAGAGGGTTTGGACATATGGAGAGAATGAGTGATGAAAGACTGACGAAGAAAGTATACGTTGCAAGAATAGATGAACGTCGTGGACAGTGCCACAAGATGTGAAGTACGTTCTGGGAGCTGGCACCGCGAGGGCACTCTGCTGATAGTATAGATGGGATACCTAGCTGGAATAATTTGGTTTTAAAGTTTCCCTGGCCAGTAACAGATTGACTGGCCACTTGCATCACGGAGATGCTCACAGCTTCCCCAGGTGACAAGTTAGAGGATGCCTGCAAGGGACAGGAATTGGGGCAAAAGAGAGATTTGGATTGTAGCATGATTTGAGAGACTGAATTAAGACACAAAAAACCAAAGACCTCCTTGAAGATAAGATCTTTATAAGTCGGTGTTATGGCCGATGGGGCCAAGCAGCAGGGGCGTTCATCCCATACAGGCACATGCACCTAATAGGTAGGCAATGTATGGTAAAAAAAACATTTAAGCTTGATATTCAGATTCAAAATTTTAAATTTAAGTTCAATTGCAGCCATCGTTGGCACTTCAGTTAATTTCAAATGAGTTATTTTAAAGGAATGGGAGAAAATATTTATTCTGATATGTATTTGCCTATACCCTATGCACGCGCCTGCCAAGCGGGCTCATCTTTTTAGCGTATTTGGAATAGCATAACGTTGGTTCGATCCCCGCTTGGGTCATTTGACCATAACTTTGACCCTGGTTCAACAGATGTTATTGGGTAATTATTAATTAATAATTCATTAAAATAATCAATAATGAATTATCAATAGATGATATTAATACCTGTTTCTGGCCAGGCAGAACAGGTCGAAGAATTGCATTCCTCTTCCCAAATCTATTTAAAAAAAAATAAAAAAAAGTGAAGAAACAGGTAGAATAAACAATTTTCTTGGAAACAGGCAATAAAATGTTCACACACCTGAGCAATGTGATGAGCGGCGCGCACACACGTCTCGTTTGCGTCCTCGTAATGCAGCAGCATGTACGGCAGCAGGGCGACCACGTTCATGGGGAAGGCGATGCACTGGGTGGGATCTATCACAGCCAGCTCCAGCAGCGGGGTCAGCTCGGTGAGGAGGCCCACCACAGACTCGTAGGTGGCGGGGTGGGTGCAGCCCTGCAACATACACAGGGCATTGCATTGTACATCGCAGTGAAAATGGTGATCTTCTTTTCCTTTGCCTTATCCCATCATTTGGGGTCGGCCCTCCTTGTTCGAAGATGCCAACTTTTCTATCCTGGCTCATCTCCTGCTTTTGCATTTCTTTTTTAAGTGAAAATGGTGATGGACATGAATAAATTGAAAGAGGTATGCAAGGGTACAAAGAAATGGAGACAATTTTGCAGAGGCTTCATCCACCCTTGGCAGAATTTCAACTAAGTCGCAGTATTGAAGTGATATTGGTTCGATTTCTATAATCTATAATCTAAGTTGCAAGGATATATTCATTCAAAGCTCTCAGATGTATGCCCACAAACAAACACGTGTAATTCGCGCTTACAAATGCTGATTGTGTACTTACAAATAAAATCCAAACCTCAAATGAACATAAGCCCTGCAACTCTTGCCGACATTCCCTGAAACAGGGGTGACATTGGCAAAGTGAACCATTTTTTACAGTATGGGTGGTCAGCCTCATACCAACCTATAAGTCAAGGAATACGAGCAATAAATAACATTTAAGTATTTAATATTTCATTATTTGAAATAACTTGATTTTTTTTTTTATAAATGCAATAGGAAAAAAACAATGTTTTAATTCGCTTTTATTTATTTTTTTGCTCAAATGTTTTCGCCTAAAAAGGCATGTTCAGGAGCATAATTGTTCAGGAGTGTAACTGTATGTTAACAGTTTTAAAATACGTGATAAACTTAAAGTAATACTATTTTTAGTGTTGATCTGTTAACACAGTGAAAGTCCATTTTTATTAATATTTAAAAATATAAATGGTAAAACATTGTTTTAATTCACATTCATTGTTTTGAAAATTATTTTATAAAAATATATTTGTAACCATTCTGCTCTTGAAGATGCCTCATTAGGCGAAAATATTCGAGCATAAACAAATAAAATAAAGTGAATTAAAACAATGTTTTACCATTTATATTTTTAAATATTTATTCATTCTATTTATATTCTATTTATATATTTATTCATTTTATTTAAATATTTATTATTTATCATCATTCATTCTTTCCACACGCCCAAACCAAAATCTCTCAAAAAATGTTAGATTGGCGGTGCACGGTGGTATACTAGTGCCAACCTTGATGTATGGAAGTGAAGCCTGGACGGTGAGTGAAAGGGAAATTAGTAAAGTCCATACAGTAGAAATGGACTATCTAAGAAGTATGATTGGGAAAAAACGAAGTGACAGGGTGAGGAATGATTTTGTAAGAGAAGAATGTGGTGTAAGGGAAAGTGTGAAAGTGAAGATTAAAAGAAGTATGTTAAGATGGTTCGTGCACTTGGAGAGAATGAGTGATGAAAGATTGACGAAGAAAGTATATGTTGCTAGAATAGATGGATGTCGTGGTAGAGGAAGACCGAGAAGGGTATGGAAGGATCAAATCTCTGAAATAGCGAATGAATGGGATATCCAGAGTCATAATAAAAGGAGGACTTGTATGAAAAAGGTTATGACTCTGGATGAAATGAAAGAAGTATGCAAGGACAGGAAGAAGTGGCGGCTAATCTGCAATGTTGATTTCTAATGTTGGTGTATTCATTTGCTACATTTTTTGCATAGGAAATTTTTGACTTTTTTTGTATAGATTTCTTTGTAAGGTTTTGTTCTTTTTTATATTTAAATGTAATTTATTATTCATATTCCTTGACTTATAGGTTGGTATGAGGCTGACCACCCATACTGTAAAAAATGGTTCACTTTGCCAATGTCACCCCTGTTTCAGGGAAGGTCGGCAAAAGTTGTGGGGCTTATGTTCATTTGAGGTTTGGATTTTATTTGTAAGTACACATTCAGCATTTGTAAGCGCGAACTACACTTGTTGGTTTGTGGGCATACATCTGAGAGCTTTAAATGAATATATCCTTGCAACTTAGATTATAGATTATATTATTATATTAAAGTAATACCTTCAACAGCAGCGCATGAACTCCGGGGAAATTATGCCAGCGTAGTTGTGCTTGCAATCTGTCCACCCGGTCTCTGGCGTCGGGTCTCTCCAGGGGCAGGCGATGAGTCACCCTGCCCAGCAAGCCCACTCCCAGCAGGAACTCGTGCTCGTAGTCAGATTCCAGCAGGGAGACGGCCAGCCAGAACAGTGTGGCAAGGATAGTCAGCTTGTCGTCCTGAAACATGACAGAGTTAATACAAAGCAATTCAGCAACCTATTTTGCCTGGCCAGTTGTCATCATGCGAAAGCAGAAGCTTGTGTACATGCAATGGCATCTGTTGAACCAGCGTCGAAATTATGGTCAAATGGACCAGACGAGATTCGAACAGCATTATTCTTTTCCAAATACGCTAGTCAACAGCGACTTAACTCCCTTGGCCATAGCATAAAATGAAAGGAGAGACTTGCATAGAAAATACAATTAAAACAGATTCATTCTTTTACAATCATTACATTAAATGGACTACAAAAGTAGAAATATTGGTGATTTAAGAGTTTCTAGATAACAAATAATTAATTAATACAAAAGTAAAACACAGAACAAAATTTGACAAAAAAATCATTGAAAAAACGCAATTATAAATCAAATACCATTTTTTACATACGCGCCCATTAAATATCTAGAGTGTCAGTTCATTACCTGTGTAGCCGAGTCTCCGAGCATTTTCAAAGACTGTGCTGAGCGCGATCTGCAGAGATTTGGACAAATTTTACTGTTCATCTCTGAACAACCCCTGCTCCGCTCTGAAAAAGAATATTTATACATTAAAAACTTGATTTCAAAACACTTCAAGTAACATATTTCACTTTTTGACAATTTCACTACAAAACATATAGACGGTTAAAAGGTAAAAAGGTATAAGCGACAAAAACTAAATTGTTCAGGAGAGCAGTTGAAAGTTTGAGATTGCAGAAAAATGGCATAACTTTTTTATTTTTTATCATATCATTTTGAATTTTATTTGTAAGTACACAATCAGCATTTGTAAGCGCGAACTACACGTGTTTGTTTGTGGGCATACATCTGAGAGCTTTGAATGAATATATCCTTGCAACTTAGATTATAGATTATAGATCATATCGTTAAAATCAAAACAGCTCTAAAATAAATAAAAATTAAGTCTTTATTAAATAAACATATTCCTATTAATGTGGTTTTACGATTTTTTATGTCACAAGCACCTTTAGGACAAAAAAGGTCAAAATCTTGTCGGTTACACCAAAACCATACTTCAAAAACGCAGTTGTTACCTTGGGCATAAACAACAAAAATCATCGTGGAGCTATGGGAGTGAGCGCATTAGAAAGAACGGAATTTTTTAAGTAGCATAGCATTCATAACTCATTTTTGACCAAAACGTTGCTTATGCCTAGGGACTGGAAAATAGTGGTGTTATTTTTTAGGAAATTCGCGTTATTTTTTTGTGAAATTCGCGTTATTTTTGATCAAAAACAGGGAAATTCGCGTTATTTTTCATGATAATCGGGGAGATTCGGTATAATTTTTAGGGTTGATTTGATCAAAATAAAGGTTTATATAATTGCAAAACAAAATATGTTACTAATATTTACAATTTGTTATATAAACAACAATATGTACCTTCAAAAACAATGAATAAACAAAATCTGAATCAAAACGAGTATCTGCAACCGAAGATGGTGGAAGTACCCACCGAAAACGTTTTTGCAATAAAAAATACTCAAGTAGTAGGTACAAAACAATGTTTTTTAATTTTAGTTTCTTAAAAAAAATGTAGGTATATTATTTTTTTAAATAATCCTTTTTTACAAAAAACACCATTGACCCTCCAAATATCCTTTTAAAATATTTAATTTTTGTGCATTTAGTCTCTAGATGAGGATTATCTAATTTTTCAAGGGATGTTGGCTTTTATGAAAGCTTCAAGTTGTGCTCTTGGCTAATCCAGCAACAGCTTCACTCCTTGAAGTATTTTCCTTCATTGATGTCACGATTCAAGTCTGCTTGGATGATCCAGGACAGTTCTGCTTATCATTATTTTTTTTAATAAAATAGATTTGTGAATAGGAATGCAATTCACCAACCTACTCTGCCTGGCCAGATACAGGTATTAATATCATTAATTAAAAGTTCATTATTGTTTATTTTAATGAATTATTCATTTATAATTACCCACTTACATCTGTTGAACCAGGGTCAAATTTATGGTCAAATAACCCAGGCGGGGATCAAACCCCGCGTCTAGCGTTCTAGCGTGTTTAAACGTTGAAAGATCAGCCCACTTGGCCTTCTCGGTTATAACACCGACCAATTTTCCTGTGCTTTGCACCTTTCAAAAGGTTTTCGCAGGATTTTTTTCTTTCCAACAAAATTGTTGCGTTGCAAAAGCGATATATGACAACTTTTTCGCACAATTTCTACCAAAAGTACGAAAATTCGCGATATTTGCGTAAAACCTCAAATTTCGCGTTATTCGCGTAAAAACATCAAAATTCGCGAATAAATTCGTTTTATCGCGATCGCGAAATTTTCCAGTCCCTACTTATGCCCTACTGCCTTTTAACCGTCAATATGAAATAAGTACATCAACACGAATATAAATAATTGAGATCAAAACAAGGTTTGAATCTATTCCATGGTTTGTGACAGAATTTTATTATTGCGAAACAAAATGCAACTAAGCTACACATATAGTGTAACTTCTTGCCGCGTTATCCCCAAAGGATTTCGCATGTAGCGAATGGTACTTATTTATTTTGTACAGGTAATGGGGCCGGCCTGACACCAACCACTTCAGTTGAAGTGGGGGTTCCCAGCTTCCGAGGTGGCTGGCACTCATTTCTTGTGAAGGCTTAGTAAACCTCGCCGGTATTTCATTTTGGGTTTTCAAATAAACACCGAAACGGGAATCATTTCTGACACCCTCGGTGGGATTTGAACCCGAGCTCTCGGCATGGAATGCAAGCACTCTACCAACTGAGCTATCGACCGGATCGATAAGAAAACAAGAGGTTTTGTTTACTGATTACAATAAGATCTTGCTGACACCCTAAGGCCGTTTGTCCACCGCACGCCGTCACGTCAACGAGATGACGGCGCCGAAGTAGCGGCACATACATTTCGTATAGTAATGTATGTAGCCGCGTGTCCACCGGACGCCGTCCCGTCATCCCGGCCATTCCCGGCCGCCGAGATTTCGAGTAGATCGGCGTGACCGCTAGATCGTCACCGAGATTTTGACGGGCCCATGTGCGGCCAATACAAAACATGCGTGAACTTGTCCACACTGCCGCCGCGTAGCAGCTATCTATCATTAAATATCATATCATAGCTATCTATCATCAAATATAACATTCGTTAGTTGTAATAAAAATGGCCAAGAATTTTAAATACGATATCTATAAATTTATAGAAGTTATAGAAAGCAAAGAATGCTTGTGGGATAAAAACAAGGATGTGCCCAAAGATAAAATTTTGCGTAAAAATGCATGGCGCGAGGTTTGTGCCTTTTTAGAGCCGAACTTTGGGGATATTGAGGAACAAACTAAACCAACGAAATCGGTCGCGGTGGACAAACGATCGCCGTCACGTCATATTAAACTCGGCCCGAAATAATCTCGTTCTCGGTGACGTGACGGTGACGGCGGCGGTGGACAAACGGCCTAAGGCATCAGCGATTTGGCACGCCAAACGGCTCTGGTGCTTCATCTATTTCTTGAATATTAGTACGTATTAGTCCGTAGTCCAGTGGCAACACTTCGGACTCGTAAATGGAAGGTTGTGGATTCAAATCCCGGTGGAGCACAAAAAATATACCATTTATATTTCCAAATGTGCTCCTCGCTGGGTTGAAAAATTCATAAACCTTTACCAAAGACCGGTCACTGTAAGGTCCATCCAACCTTACAACAACTGGGTCTTGCTTGAGAATTGGCGCTTTCTACAGCGGCGACCAAGCTCGCAGAGGGCTCTTGAGGTGTGATACACACAAAAACAGCGCTCACCAAATAAATCATCCTAATATTATTATTATTAATCAATGTTAGTATCAAATTTCAAATTTTAAACATAAGTAAATTGTTTGTATACTAACCTAAGCTCAGTTTGAATTATCAGGATGAAAATAATTGTTATGGGGCTTCCACACGCTTGCCAACCCATCACAAGTCAAGCGCACAGTGTGTCGTCTAGAACATGCTAGCTGGACAAAATTTTGTCTAATGGACTAATTTTGTCCAGCTAGCATGTTCTAGACGACACACCGTGCGCTTGACTTGTGATGGGTTGGCAAGCGTGTGGAAGCCCCAAAACATTAAAGGCTCAAACTACAGCGATATATATATACAGATAAAATATGTATAGTAGGACAAAAGGTTAGTACTTTGCATTGGAAGTTAATATTATATGACTTGTATGAGAATTTTGGACTGCAAATCAATACAAATGATATGTTTTGAATCATGATTGTTATCAGAGGCAAGTCTGGGTTCTGGGCATCCTTATTGGAATGGTGACATTGTTATGGTTAAAATTGTCATGAATTCTGTAAATTAAATAAAAATAAGCTTAGTTTCATATACTACAGCAAGTATTGTATGTTCTCATCTGTGCAGAAGCAAGAACTTATTCTCTAGCAGTTATTCTTCAGCAGAATTATGCATGTTACAATGAATGATTGTTATGGTTTAAAGTAGGTAATGACGAATGAGTTTAATGGAATGATTATAGGCTAGAATGATCCAATTGTGGATTAACTAAGAAAAAGCTGAACTTCATAATTCACAATATGGCCAAAAAAAAACTGGACAGTCTTACCCATGTTTAAATATATCTCAGTGGTTATTTATATGGCAATCCCACCAGGTAACTTCTTTGCCAGTTATGTCATTGCAATTTTATTATTTTGTTTACAAAGCTGAGTCAAATCTTTCTGAATATTCTGACCTTTAACATAGGTGCGTAATTATAAATTCAACAAGTTATATATTTTTAACCGTGTACCTTCTGTAGAGGGATGTAAACCACTAGACTACATACAAGTCTTTAAAAAAAAACAACAAATAGCTTTTTTCTAGTCATTTCATGGACAGATTCTCATTCCAAAACAAATCATGAACCTTGAAATGTAGATCTGACATAAAGCACATTGAAAATTTGAGACTCTTTCTTTTAAACTGTTTCAAAACCAAACCATTGTCTTTTGCAGGTTTTATTTCTTAGTTTGACATCAGAATGTTAAAGTCTCTCACTATTATACACAATAGAGAACCATAGCAAGCGGCTTAAAGAATGGCCTCTGTACCTTAACAAAAGCCTTGTGGCAACTCTCTCGTGGCATCCTCAGGAGTAACTAATACAAATACATATTCATTCTATATTCACAGTTAAAGCAGTACATATACAAGTGCAAAGTTGACGTCGTCTACATAAAATTTTTGAAGATACATATAATATTCATAGAAAACCTTTTTCATTGGCCGGAGAGGCTGTGTTCTTCCTCATGCAGTACGATACGGAATAGCTGGTGCTCCTTGTATGACTCGTCATACACCCACCGCAGCCTCCCGGTGAACGCTTGCCTATAATTATTGTGACAAATCCTCAGACATTAAGGCAGGCAGCTTGGTTTCAACGTCGTAAATATATTGTCTCGTTTTCAGCGTATGTTGAGTCAGTATGTTGAAAGTCGCAGCTGGGAAAAATTAATGCGGAATGGCTTCATCGAGGAGAGATGATTTAAGGTCTGCTTCATGAAGGAGAGATGACTTAAGGTCTTCTTCATGGAGAAGAGATGCTTTAAGGACGGCTTGATGGAGGAAAGATGATTTAAAGACTGCTTGATGGAGGAAAGATGATTTAAGGATTGCTTGATGGAGGAAAGATGATTTAAGGACTGCTTGATGGAGGAAAGATGATAAGGACTGCTTGATGGAGGAAAGATGATTTAAGGACTGCTTGATGGAGGAAAGATGATTTAAGGACTGCTTGATGGAGGAAAGATGATTTAAGGACTGCTCAATGGAGGAAAGATGATTTAAGGACTGCTCGATGGAGGAAAGATGATTGAAGGTCTGCTCAATGGAGGAAAGATGATTTAAGGACGGCTTGATGGAGGAAAGATGATTTAAGGACTGCTCGATGGAGGAAATATAATTTAAGGTCTGCTCAATGGAGGAAAGATGATTTACGGACTGCTTCATGGATTTTACAAATGCTTGATAAAGGAAATTTGTTTTTATTAGGGTTTCTTGCCAGAAGAAAATGTGATTTCAGGAATAAAGATGGTTACAGAAATGCTTGATGGAGAAAAGATGATATAAGGATTGTTTGATGGAAATGTTAGATCTATCGTAGGACCCCTTGGAGCTGTTCTTACAAACATTTTTTTTTTCTAAAACTACTTCATTTGATTTGATATTTAACTTGCGGAAAATACCTAATGAGCTTGGAACGAATTCCATAGATAAAAAAATTGGGACCACACACACCCAGGTTGCTAGAGAAATTTCAAATACAATTAGACATGACTAACATTAGATATGTCTTTGAATCGTACCATACCGATTGGACAAGGATCTAATGATAATTGACTAGGCTTGGATTAAAATGAGTTTCTTTTATTTTTTACTTGGATGTGATTATAACAACAGCTCTGAAAAGGTTTGCAGTCAATCTGTCAAAAAAAAAACAGAATTTTTATTCAGGTTGGTCAAAAACAATTCCTATGTTATTTAAAATGAAAGAAATCTTAATTAAAAAAATCAAAATGACAAAATAAGCATGAGAATGAAAACTCAGTTCCAGATTTGAGAATTTGATCCAATGGAGGGAGGGTTAATGAACATTTTTAGTCACACAAAATTAATGAAAACAAATTATATTTTTAATTAAAAAAAACCCCTGTGATTATTTGAATAATCCAGTTAGCACAATGGAAATGAATTGATAAAGGATAGAGGGCTTACTAAACTAGATTTTTTTTCTTCAAAATAATCAGTATTTAACATATTCATTGCTTTTACTATAAAACAATACTTGAAAGGGCATCAAAGTTGTTTAATCTAATCTAATCTAAGCTGCAAAGATATATATCATTTAAGATTTATACTAAATGCATTCCCACAAGCAGATATGTATAATTTCGCGCTAACACATGCCGCATGTGGACCTACAATATAAAAACCCAATCTCAAATGAACATAAGCCTTGCAACTCTTGCCGTCCTTCCCTGAAACAGGGGTGACATTGGCAAAGTGAACCAATTTTTATATTATGGGTGGTCAACCGCATAACAACCTATAAGTCAAGGAAGTTTTAAAGCAATTCTAAAACCCAACAACAACAAAAATACATGTGTTTTGTAAATACCGTTGAGGTATGATATGGCAAACTGGAAATTGATAAAACGCAAATAGATTCTTCATTATATCTGTTTCAACTTACGTAAATGCAATCTTCCTCAGTTAGAAAGAGAACACAAATGCTCTCAGTGAGACTACACTCTAAACAGAGAAGCAAGAGTAATGCAATGCAATTTTTTGAATCAATGATTTTTTTTAAACATTTTTCTATCACACGTACCAGAAATAATATTAATCAAGAATTTCACAGCAAAAGTAGTTCCTTATTTTGCATGTCTACACCACTGCTGTTTTTGATAGGACTGGCTGTCAGTCATGAATCGTACAATGTTTCTTTACTGTATACTATTTCACTTTATTATTCGTCAATGGTGCATACAAAAATATGCATATGTAAGTTTGGGAATCCAAATGCTGCAGATTCAACAGCATAACAAAAGAAGAACTGAACCGCAAATGAACATAAACTGTGCTTCTCTGGCTGCGTTTGCATTTGTAAGTGGCAATGATTTTTCATAGTATGAGTGGTCAGTTTCATACCATTCTCTTAGAAAACTCCAGAAGGTAAAGATAATTTTTATTGACAATCTAAATCTAAATCATTTGAGATTCATATTAAATGCATTCCCACAAGCAGACACATATAAGTTCACGCTAACACATGCCGCATGTGGACCTACAATATAAAAACCCAATCTCAAATGGACATAAGCCCTGCAACTCTTGTCGACCTTCCCTGAAACAGAAGTGGCATCGGCAAAGTGAACCATCTTTAACAGTATGGGTGGTCAGCCTCATACCAACCTATAAGGCAATGAATATGTTAAATTACTTTGAAAAGGACATTAAAAAATCCCACATTTCAAAATTAAAAGTTTTACCTCCAGAGGAGAGCATGTTCCCTTGGGCGTCTTTGTTGTTCAAGTTGGGAGTGGACTTGAATATCTCCTTCATGAAGTCGAGGGGTCGGAAGTTGGACTCCAGAGAGTCCACAGCGGTCTGCAGAGTCAGCAAGAGCTCCGTCACATAGCCCTGCATGTCCTCGCCCTGTTCCGCCACGGTCTCCACGAGGCGGGACAAAATGTCGGAGACCATCCTTCCGGTCATGGCGACACCAATAAAACGGAAAACCTGAAAGATTTTCAAGTATACTTAAAAATGTTGTTGGCAGACTTACCGATCAGGTGACGCTTTTCCCAAATCTTAGACAATTTCTTATGAGCCTAACTGTCAAATGAAATATTGATTCTGACATTTGAATGGAGAGCACAAGCATTCTGTTATTCATGTGAAATTATTACAGAGTTGCAATATTTCGCTGATGCTTTTGTAGAATTAGTGTACCTATGGGCAATTTGCTTATTGCATTTGATATTTAGCATAGGCCATTTATAACTCATAGGCCATGGCTATACTGACCACACACAGAAAAGTTATTTTTAACTTCTTGCATGCTCAACGAAATCTGCACAACTAACTGTGCCAACAGGTTTTCCTTTCCTCCAATCATAAAATACAACAGTTTGCACTCATACCCTCTAAGCATATTATGTCTCAAGTACGACAACTTTCTAAATTTGACACTTGTAAGCAATTGTCTTTCAGTTATGGCTCTCTGAAGCGGTGTTCTACTAAATTCCTTACACTTTGGATATCAATCCAAGTGGGAGCTTGCTAACCCTTGCGAAAGAACTCCATAGATAAAAAATCACAGAACACCTTATTTTTGGACACGAATCGCTACCTCGTCACTTTAAGGTCGTAAGGCATTTAGCAGAATAGCGCTTCTGGAGTACATTTGAGTTGCTATAAAACCACATATAATACATACTCGTACAGCTAAAGCGCAAATTTTCAAAGTCACAAAAATCCAAGTGATGTATTAACCTGTAGTGATCTTCCAGCATAGTGTCTGGAAGAGCACGATAGCCCCAACTGGAGAGCCGTTTGCGCCCATCTCTCGCTGATGAGGGCTTGAGGTAGGGACTCCCTGAACACCTTCAGGACATGCTGCAGCAAGGTGTTGAGCTGGCAGCAACTGCGCACACTCCACACTGAAAAATAAAGACACATGTTTGTTTAGTTCCATGAGAACAAGTACCTTTACAACTGCCTAAAAGAAATTTTAGGAAGATTAATCTGGTGAGAGTTGGGTTTGAGTAAATTACACCTCAAGACTCCTCTCATGCTTGTTTGTCGCTAATCATCGCCAATATAGCAAGCATGACCTAATTGCAATAAAGCTGAATGACACCTTGTGATCTGCTTTTCACAAGATGAATTTTTCAACCCAGCAAAAAGCACATTTCAAATCAAACTCATGCCTTTCCGTTTAAGAGTCTGTAGCGGTTACCACTAGACTATGGACCGGTCTATGTTTACATCCTTTGGTTTTAGGGTTCTAAATATTTTTTCTTTACCTTTTCAATGCATTCATACATAGAAAAAGGATTTACATTTTCTTCATTTTTTAATTACATTTACCTTAATGGTAGAAACACTAGCTTGCTTGGTATTGAATGTTAAAAATTAGAAACTTGAAAATTTGATTGCTCTATGTATAATGATTTCACAACTTTGTGTACATATAAAATGTACGAAAATAGTGATAGATAAGAATGAATTGATTAAACAAAAACAAGAAGTGGAAACAGATCTACAAAGGTAACCATTCTGCTCCTGAAGATGCCTCATTAGGCGAAAATGTTCGAGCAAAAACAAAAAGAATAAAGTGAATTAAAACCATGTTTTACCATTTCAATTTTTAAATATTTATAGATCTACAAAGGCTTATCCATCAATAGTAGATGGTGGCAGTTTTTAATTAGAAAAAAAATCATAATACCTTTGGCAGTTATGTCTTCATAATTCCACAAAGGCATATTTGTGGGTCTGTTGGCCAGGAAGTGTATCAGAGACTTGATGACATCACTGGTGCACATGTCAGCACCTGGCTGTGGTGCCATGGTCACATAGGTTGTCCTCTTCGGCAGCATGCCCTTATTCTCCGAGACCTTGACTTCTCCGTCTTTGACAGCTTCGCCTCCTCGAAGTTCAACTATGACAGTGTCTGTGGTAGGGACAGACTCTTCCTCAGTCAATTTCAAAGAGTCAGCCACGTCGCTCTTTGCATCTGATTCACCGGTTATTATAACTGGTGGGAGAGACGGATAACCTGTGCTTTCTCCTGCAATGAAATACAATTACAAACAATTTTATGGTAAACTTTGGATCAATACAATAACATTGATATTGTTAATGATAAGAGTTGTTTTACCGTCTGATTGGTTTTGGGCGTCAGATATGATGGAAACGTTGCTAATGTTGCCGACTAAATAGTTGTCAAAAACGGCATCAGGTTCTGAAAAGTTAAAGATAAAATCAATGGACAGAAAAAGATTTAAATCAATGTGTTCCAAAAATTTAAATACAATTAGAGAAAAAAATAATAGAGAAAGAAAAATGTCAAGCAACATAAACTATGCGCTTATGGTGGAATAACCCTGAAACAGGGGTGGCATGGGCATAAGTAGACACATTTCATCAACAGTTTGTATGTTCAGTTTGTAAATAGTTTAATAAACCTTAAATTCTTATTAAAGAAATAAGAACTAGCTCCTTCGGAAGCTGGGAAACTCCAGCTTTAAATGAAAAGATGTAAGGCTGGCTATTTTACTAGTGAAAAAATTGGTTATATTCTCGAGGGACAGCATGGCAAGAAGTTAGACTACATGTGCAATTTAGCTGCATTGTGCCTTTGAGGACAATTTTATAGATATAGGTTTTTAAGAGAACAGCCATAAAACAATCACTTTAGAGATGATAAGGTGAAATGAACAAAACCATTATGACCAGCCTTACCTCCAGGGTGGATTTTAGCTTCTTCTAAAAACTGTCTCCTCAAAGACTGTCTCCACAAAGACTGACTTATCCATCTCTGCCACCTTTAAGTAGAAGTAAGGAATGGAAGAAGTAAGTAGAATACATGGAGAAGCATACCTGTAAAGGCGTGGTTAACCACAGGCAGTGGAGGTGTGAGCAGCCCCAGACCAAGGCGGTTGGTAGCACTGTTGAGCATCACCCGAGCAACCATCAGGTGGTCGTTGTGAGTTGCCACGGCGATCAGCAGGTTCAAGAGAAGCTTGTGGCAGTGCTCGTGTACAAGGGGCCTGTGTGAAAATACAGCAACAGTAATCAAACAACGCAGTTATATTTTTCCAAAATGCGCTACCTCCGCATGCAATAGATTTTGAGAAATCATTTCATTTCATTTTTGGGATATCCAGAGTCATAATAAAAGGAGAGCTTGTATGAAAAAGGTTATGGCTCTGGATGAAATGAAAGAGGTATGCAAGGATCGAAAGAAATGGCGGTTGATCTGTAATGCTGGCGGTTAAAGCTGAGGCTTTTAAATTTTGTTTTTAAAGAATGTTTTGTAGTTTTTTAATTTTTTACTGTTTAATTGTGTAGAGTTTATTTGTTTTATATATTTGAATGTATTAATTGCTTGTATTCCTTGACTGATAGGTTGGTATGCGGCTGACCACCAATACTGTAAAAAATGGTTCACTTTGCCAAAGTCACCCCTGCTTCAGCGAAGGTCGGCAAGAGTTACAGGGCTTATGTTCATTTGAGATTGGGTTTTTTATATTGTAGGTCCACATGCGGCATGTGTAAGCGCAAAATTATGGATGTCTGCTTGTGGGAATGCATTTAATATGAATCTCAAATGATACATATCTTTGCAGCTTAGATTTAGATTTTAGATTTAGTTCTGCTTTATCTTGCTTCAAGTTTTATAAAAATTCTGCTATATTTTTACCCAAATCTCTGCTGCAGTTTGTGACATGTTCTGCTCCTTCCCAAGTTCTGCTTCGTCTATTCCCAAGTTCATTACACTTCAATCGCATCTTACAACAAGTTCTTTAACACAAGTATGATACATTACACCAACTTCCCTCCATCAAGTAAATAGAAACAAAATGTACGAAAACCAACTCACTTACTAGAGGAACTGTTGCATCTTCCATACATTTTCTATTTGTGAGATCAAAGGGAGTTTTTGTAATGTTTGATATTCAGGTAGCAAAATAATCAGGATGAATACCTGTTGTGGTCCATGCCGAGGAAGATGATGTGCAGCATGAGAGGGACGTGGATGGACCACTCCAGCTCCACTCCGTCCAGGACAACGTCACAGAGGAGCATCACGGCTACATTGCATCTGTAGAATTGCAGAGTAGAAGAATCAAGTAAGAAAATATAACACAGCTTCTCCAGATGCCAAGTTTAGATGGCAGCTGCCGTGGATAAAAAGAATTAAAGGCACAGCATGGTCGCTGGGATGGTCGAGGAGATAAGATGTTGGTACTCAAATTTGCGATATTGACACTAACGTCGGTTCGAGCCCAGCCTTGTCCTATCGACAACAACTTTGACCCTGGTTCAACAGATGTCATTGCATACACACAAGCTTCTGCTTTCTCATGAAGACAATTGGCTAGCAGTGGCGAAGGGTGCCATACAAGCCGGTTCCCATTGGCTTCCCTTTTAAAATGATGTAACAAAGTAGTTAAAAAATATAGGCACAAAGTAAAAAAATACATTTAAAACCAAAGAAACAATACATATTATGTGTTCTGAAGAGATGTCTGGAGTCCATATTATGAGAGAAACAATCACTTTTCCCCTTTTATGTGGTTTTTTAGTCTATTCCTGGGTCTTTGATTTGCACTTTTTTACACTTTAGGCACTTTTCTACTCTATGGTCGCTTTTTCCAGTTTCCCCATAACCCGGTCGCCATTTGTCATAAAGCGTCATTTTTCCCTTGTGGTGACATGTCAGTTGAATTCACCTTCGAAAATTTGAGTGAATTGACAATATTCCTGGGCAAAAACATTTAAAAAAGTGTTATTGTACCATCTTGTGTCCTTGTGAACAATTAAAAACTAAAACAGGTGAAATTGTGGTGTTTAAAAGTGTATTTACGTAAATATTCCTATTTTTGTAGGTTATGCCACGCATTTACGAAAAACGTTTTTCGTTATTTTAACGGAGTTTTTACTTTATATATCATCAAAATCAGTGTTATGAGTTTTGATAACAAAAAAGGGCCACCCCCCGCCGAAATCTCATAGGATTCAGGTGATGGGGATGTGAAAATGCGGATATGACACTTCGGAATCAGGTTCACCGCCGCGGCGTCAGAAACGGCTTAGGGTTGTCTTGGACCCAAGGATAGATTATCTGGTTGCCCAGATCAGTTTCCCAGCAGTTTTCGGCGACCGGCCCGCCAGTTCTACAGGAAATCCCGTTGAATCGGCGGCAGGAAACTCTTCCAGCACTGCTGGAAGAGTTTGCAGCAGTGCTTCGAAGAAAGAAGCTTCCACTTACTGCTGAGCTTCCAGGAGGCGGCCACAATGGCGAAAGAACCAGCTCACCCCAAGGCGAAGAGCAACTGGGTCGAAGCGCTTCAAAAGCTCCAGCACTTCGACAGTGAAAACTGGGCCGGAGTAAGGTACGCCGAGGTACAGAAAAAGTACCTGGCAGAACCGGCGTTCGTCGACCTGGCAGTGAACTATGAACTTCGCCAGTGCCACGCAAGCTCCCTATTCAGGCTTTACTCAAGCGGTCGTTTGCAGCCATGTCCCACGCCCTCCTCATCCAGAAAGAGGAGTTCCAGTCTGGGCTTCAGGCCTTGGTCAACTGGGGAGCCCGGAGCGACACGACCTTGGTTAAGAAAGCCTTTTTCGAAAAGGTCAAAACGCTGTTCGCTCTGGACTCACCAAACAAGGAAGTCTCGATGGTATGTGGAAGGCGGACAAAGGCCCTCCAGTTCCGCAGGAAAGCTGTGCTGGGGCAAGTTAAGGAAGAGCATGTGAGAGAGGGGTTAAACAAATTCCCGCCGAGTACCGAACACTTGTATGGCAAAGACAGTCTCACGTCTTTTCTCTCTAAAGCGGGGACCACCGACAAATTGTCAGCGAAGACCCGGTGCTCTCAACCCAGCACCTCATCGAAACCGCACGTTCCAGTACAGGGGAAATCCCAAAGGAGGCAGAGGGAGGCATCCACGAAAATGACAAGAAACCATTTTGCGGAGGATGCTTGAAGTCCTCCCTAGAGGTTTGGACGTCACTCGGAGCACCAAACCACATCCTGAAGATGATAATCGGAGTAAGAATACCTTTCATCTACAATTCCCCCTCTGATATTACCACACAAAAAGTCCTCGGTAGTATAGTGGTAAGTATCCCCGCCTGTCACGTGGGAGACCGGGGTTCGATTCCCCGCCGGGGAGCCACTTAATGCTATACCAGACGAGTCCTTCAGCCGAAATGAACTCTCAAATAAAGGAAATGACCGAATCCGGCGTTTTAGAGGCAGCGGAGTCATCTCCCAGCTTCTAATCAAAAATGTTCCTAACACGGTTCCTCGAGAATGATTTTCAACCTGAAATCGTGAAACTTCTTCCTAGACCCGGCTCCATTCAAACTCATAAGCCACTACAAAGTGTCAGAGTTTCTGCAGCCAAACGATTGGTTGTCGAAAATAGACCTATCGCAAGCTTACTTTCATCTCCCAATAGCACAGAAACATCGGAGATTTTTGCGACTGGTCTATCGAGGAGAATTACTTCAGATGACAAGTCTGCCCTTTGGCCTTTCATCTGCCCCCAGAATGTTTGCAACCCTCACAAATTGGGTAGCCCAACTACTTACTGCTGCAACGAGATATCCGGACAATCGTTTATCTCGACGACTTCCTCCTTGCGAACCAATCCAAGGACGATCTTTGTCGGCAATCGCATCTTTGGTCTTTCATCTGCCCCCAGAATGTTTGCAACCCTCACAAATTGGGTAGCCCAACTACTTACTGCTGCGACGAGATATCCGGACAATCGTTTATCTCGACGACTTCCTCCTTGCGAACCAATCCAAGGACGATCTTTGTCGACAATCGCATCTTTAGCCTTTAATCTGCCCCCAGAGTGTTTTCAACCCTCACAAATTGGGTAGCCCAACTACGTACTGCTGCGACGAGATATCCGGACAATCGTTTATCTCGACGACTTCCTCCTTGCGAAACCAATCCAAGGACGATCTTTGTCGGCATCGCATCTTTGGCCTTTCATCTGCCCCCAGAATGTTTGCAACCCTCACAAATAAGGTAGCCCAACTACTTACTGCTGCGACGAGATATCCGGACAATCGTTTATCTCGACGACTTCCTCCTTGCAAACCAATCCAAGGACAATCTTTGTCGGCAATCGCATCTAGCAGTAGATATCCTACAATCTCTGGGGTGGTATGTAAATCTCCAGAAGTCAGTGCTCTTCCCCACTCAACAATTAGAGTACTTGGGAATCGTTTGGGACACGCACAAAAATTGCAAATTCCTTTCTTACCGGAAGCAAGAGGCATTGTGCCACTCACTGCAATACTGACTGCAATACTGAGCAATACTGACTTCTCGAAAATGGTCCTTAAAACTGGCGGAAAGTCTCCTAAGAAGACTAAACTTTGCCAGCTTCATGGTCGCCTCCACTGCAAACAATTGCAGATAGCGAGCAGGCCACTGAAGCACCTGTCACCAAGAAGGTCTTTCTTACCGGAAGCAAGAGGCATTGCGCCACTCACTTCGAGCAATACTGACTTCTCGAAAATGGTCCTTAAAACTGGCGGAAAGTCTCCTAGGAAGACTAAACTTTGCCAGCTTCATGGTCGCCTCCACTGCAGACAATTGCAGATAGCGAGCAGGCCACTGAAGCACCTGTCACCAAGAAGGTCAGGACAAATGACCGAGGACAGCTTATAAGTAATAGAGTGGGGGATAGGGAATGCGAACGAATCAAGTTCCATCCACAGGGAAACCTGCGAACGTTTCTTGACAACAGATGCGTCAGACTAAGCTTGGGGAGCAACTCTGGACGACTTGATGCTGTCAGGACAGTGGACCGTTCAAACAAAAGAAGCGGCACTCCAATCGAAAAGAGTTGTTTGCTGTTTTCACAACCCTGCAACGCACAGCGCACGACCTTTCCGGCTCCGAAATTCTGGTACAATCAGATAACAAGACAGTAGCCGCCTACATCCGCAAGGAAGGGAGCACCAGATCCAAAACACTCCTAAATCTTACCCGAGATCTGTTGACTCTGGCAGGCCAATGGGAAATCTCGCTAACAGCGCAGTACC
The DNA here is from genome assembly GCA_951799405.1 of Agapetus fuscipes. Taxonomy (NCBI): domain Eukaryota; kingdom Metazoa; phylum Arthropoda; class Insecta; order Trichoptera; family Glossosomatidae; genus Agapetus; species Agapetus fuscipes. Next base: position 30,871,092 of record OX637332.1, on the reverse strand, counting down.
TACCGGGAAGATACAACGGAGACGCGGATCACCTATCAAAAGGAAGATCCCCTCCAGAGTGGCATCTCATATCAACAGCAACGAAGGCCATTTTCAATCATTTCGGAGTACCAGATATAGACCTGTTCGCATCCATGACGGCACACATGATTTCAACTTACGTATCCAGAGACTCCACAGACTCATGCGCAATCTTTCAAAACGCGGAAGAGAAAAGACTGCTCCTGTCAGGATGGCTAGCTTCCACACTCAACACATATAAACCTGCTTGGCAAAGATGGTGCCGCTGGATACAAGCGAATAATACCCATCCCAACACATCATCTCCTAATCAATTGGCAAGGTATCTAGCGCAACTGTTCATTAACAAAAAACTGTCATACAGGACTATACTGGTACACAAGTCAGCCATCGTAACCTTCTGCAACCCAATGATGGAAAAGAATCTCCGCTCAGATTTCCTAGTGAAACATACATTAAAAGCCATAGCAATGGTAAGGATCAACCCTCCTAAGTTCCCTGTGTGGAATCCGCAGATAGTGAAAGACTGGCTAGTCAGGAACACTCCTCGTTCAGATTCTCTCTATGAAGTTGCGTGTAGAACAGCAATCTTACTTCTGTTATCTTCAGGAAGAAGAGTACACGATCTGACCTTGCTAAATATCACAGAACGAAACATTCTAGGCGAAGGCACATCAATTGTGTTAATTCCATTTGTTGGATCAAAAACAGATACACTTCTGGAATCCAAGGAACACAACGTCAACCCAGTCTTCTGGATAAGGAAGCTGATTAAACTATCACGCGAAAGGAGATCAGGACAAAATATTTATAACCTGTTCATCAGCACCCGAGGTCAAGTGAAGGCAGCTACAAGAACAATCATAGGAGGATGGGTAAAGAACACGCTAAAATCAGCAGGAGTAGAGGCCACTCCCGGCAGCACACGTTCAGCGGTCGCATCACTTAATTGGCTGGAGAACTACCCAATAGATAACATACTGGAAAAAGGAAAACACCTTCAGAAAATACTATCAGAAAGAGATGTTGAAACATAAAGCTCCAGAAGATCCCTCCCTATTTCAACCAGTTAATATCAAATAAAGACGTCCCCGGTCACCAGGAGATAATAGACAGATCTCTCATAATATGGACTCCAGACATCTCTTCAGAACACATAATAGGGGAGTTTTACCTACCATTAAAACTCTTATTATGTTTCTATAGATGTCTGGAGTCCAGGTAATCCCTACCTGGTGTATTATGAGCTTTATGACAAATGGCGACCGGGTTATGGGGAAACTGGAAAAAGCGACCATAGAGTAGAAAAGTGCCTAAAGTGTAAAAAAGTGCAAATCAAAGACCCAGGAATAGACTAAAAAACCACATAAAAGGGGAAAAGTGATTGTTTCTCTCATAATATGGACTCCAGACATCTATAGAAACATAATAAGAGTTTTAATGGTAGGTAAAACTCCCCTATTTTTTCCCCATTGAAACCATGCAGTCTACTTTATTATCATTTTTGCCTCATTTTAAACGGGACACCGATGGGAATCGGCTTGTATGGCACCCTTCGCCACTGCTGGCTAGGCAAAATAGAATGATGAAGTGCATTCATCTTTACAAATGTATTTTTAAAAAAATAAATTTCAGAGGATAAATTTGGATTGTAGTTCCATAGGAGAAAGAGTAGTAAAAAATGTTTTTCAAAGATGTTGAAGCGTACCTGTGAAAGCCCAAGATGGGTCCAGATGACACTGGTAGATATTCTGTAAGCGGAGCAAAGTATCCTCCATACTCTGGCATAGGCAGAGGTCTGGGTTGTGGTGCTGCAATGTGGGACACCTCGCCAGGCAGGGAATGGCTCTCTCCACCTATTCGGGGACTTGCAAACAAATCCTCGCTCTGCTGAAGCTGGAAGTATAAAAAATATGCAACTTAAAAGGTGTGTTGTTTCTTTTTCATAAAAAAATTGTGTTTAATCAACAAAAACTTGATATGTCATTAGAAAAATTATGTCAAAGAAATTGAATGGCATAAAATAGCATAAATTGTTAAACAATCCAAAACTGATGTATTATAATGTAGCTTTTTGATAGCCAAAAGGGACAACGCTGATATTAAGTTAAGTGGCCAGTGGTATCCATTTTAGATAAGTCTGTCCTTCATGGGTTAAGTGCTGGTTTTTTAATTCACTACGACACATCAAAGCCATATCATCTGCTTAACAGACACGCTTTTGAATTTGGCTTAAAGTATTTAAATCTTCACACTTCTCAGCTTGCGCAGTAAGGAATTCCAGAAAAGAGTGCCGGCAATGCAAAAGATTTGATCCAAATAAATGGCATTGTCGCACATATGGACAAGTCTGAGTCTATTTACAGCTAAGTACAGCTAAGCTGTATACATCTCAGACTCCCGCCTATCCCCTACTGCACCCACCACGCATAGCTCAAAGATGTACAGTGGTGCAATGTTTTGTGTACACTTAAACACAGCTTACAATAAGGTCTGCGTCAGAGAGGATCTGGTCGTCCACTGCTCTATGCTGCTGCAGTGGTGTGAGAGGGCCCCACGCCGACTTCTCTGGCACAGGATTCTCAGGCACTCTGGGCACACTTCGCAAGGCACTGTCCGACTTGGGACCACTGAAAATCACAGTATCAGAACAAAGTTTAATCAGCCGTTAAAATAATTGATAACTTGCTGCTTCAAGAACAGGAAAATCTCACACTTCATTTCAAGTGATAGGCATGACACTGGCCCGCCCTAGCTGTGAATATAAAAAGGGACAAGAGTTGAACAAATGATTCTAAAACTTATATATCGTACAATACAAGTTAAACAAGACATGATACATTCAATGGATGGAATCATCTTCTAAGGTTGTATGCTTCAAATCTAAGGATGGTGAACCTTGCTTTATTTTCAACTTGATTGAGAACATCAATAGAACTAAAAAACCTGATGATACTGGACATTCTCTCAATCAACATGGACCACAAAAGGTATTCAACTATTTTGTTTTATCAATTATGGCAGAAAAAGAAAAGGAGGATTGGGAATATAAAGTATACAATAAAATACGAACCTGGATTTGATTGGATCTTCTCCGCTATGCCTTTTGGTATGGATGGTCCCTTTTTCCACGGTGAGATCCACATGGTGATGGTTTGTGTCAAGGTTGCCACTGGGAGCCGGTCCCCCTTCCGAGTGGGAGGAGGCCTTGCGCATGCTGGTCAAGCGGTAGAAGGGCGGCATCTCTGTGCGCTCTATGATGCAGTTCAGCGTCTCAACCATCTGCAGTTCAGTCATCATCTCGTCCAACAAGCGCTCGGGACGAGATCGTGCAAGATATAAGGCAACACGTTTGGCCTGAAAATAATCAAACCAAAGATATGAAAAACATAAGAATAATCGTAATATATTTGAAAGACTACATACAAAATGAAGAAGTTCTCCGAGGAATTGAAGGAGGATGACACCTGCTCAAGCCCTTTCCCAAAGGCATGCAAGATGGATAGGACACTCAATATGTCAGGGAAGGTCGGTAAGAGTTGCAGTGTTTATGTTCATTTGAGATTTGGATTTTTATATTGTAGGTCCACATGCGGCACGTGTAAGTGTGAACTTACAGGTGTCCGCTTACGGGAATGCATTTAATATGAATCTGAAGTATAATATACCTTTGCAACTTGGATTATAGATTATAGTCTCTTGCATACCATAATTGAGAGGATGATCGAGGAGACAAAGGTCCAAAGACACCCACACTAAGTTGACGTTTTTTTATTTTTCTCCACAGCTTTTAAGTTAGTGTTTTTCAATTCAGATTTTTTTAGAAAAGAAAAGAAAATACGTAAATAACGCAAAAGCGCATTAATTCACATGGGATGGAGCACATCTTTTTCACAAATATTTTTTTCCTTCTACAAAACACACTCTTGTGAAGAATATTTTGTAAGATTTAAAAGATTGTTTTTACACTTACATAAGGCAAGAGTTCATTTGGAGCCATCCCAGACACTATGATGAGGTATCTCATGATCACTTTGAGGTTGTTGGGCCAGCAGGAACACAGTGTGGCCCATAGCTCTTCTATCTCCTTGGGATGACCATCAGAGAACTGAAAAAAAATGTACAAACATTAATTAATCACAGAGACAGCTTGAGGAAAAAAAACATGCATTCACCGTGTTTGAGCAAATTGTGATTAGGTAGTTTTGTCTATGGTTGTACGCCGTTAAATTACTTACTCCTGTAGCCAATTATTAGCCCTGACCATCCTTACATCACACCTTGTGACAATAAAACTGTGTCAAGTGTCAGTGAGTCAGTGCTTGTCAATTCTCAAAGGGGAAGAGACGCGTCAGGTCTCTTCGGTTGTAACACAAGTCCTGCAAGGTTGACACGGAGAAACACAAAAGAAGAGCATTCAGGAGTGAGGTGAGTCCTTTCAGATTATTACAGACTCCCGTCCTTGTTCTTGATGGTCTGCGGCTTTGGCAGATTTGCCTGGAGCTAGTTTGCTCAAACAATTATTAAATCTAGAAACAACACTCAATTTTCGTTCTCTTGCACATGATGGAGTCAAACAAGGCTTCATCACACCTGTCTGACTTTTGCTCACTGAAAAAATGTTCTAAATGAAAAAATGTTTTGAGTTCATTAGTAATAAACATTATTGATAAAACTTATGTACTTTGGTCACATAATGAGAATTAATGAGAAGTAGTCTTTTTTTTTTAAATGTAATTTGTTGTGTATGTTCCTTAACTTATAGGTTGGTATGCGGCTGACCAACCATGCTGTAGAAAATGGTTCACTTTGCCAATGTCACCCCTGTTTTCAGGGAAGGTCGGCAAGAGTTGCAGGGTGTATGTCCATATGAGATTCGGGTTTTATATTGTAGGACCACATGCGGCATGTTTAAGCGCGAACTTGTGCATGTCTGTTTGTGAAAGTGCATATAATGTGAATCTTTAATGTTACATATATTTTGCAACTTAGATTAGATTAGATTAGACTGTCTCCTTCATCTTATCATACAGGGTAAGATTAAGGGGAGAAGATCTCAGGGACGCCGAAGGACATTGTGGCTGGAAAACCTGTGACAGTGGTTCCCTGTTTCGAGCCTCAGCATCTAAAGTCAAAATAGCCATGATGATCGCCGATCGGCACAAAAAGAAGAAGAAGATAACATACCTTGGCAGTGATGTAGAAGAGATTGTTGAGCACCATCTCAGTGGCCTCTACTGAGCCCATTCCTTCCCTCCTGCCACCAGCGCGTGTATTCTCTGATGCATTATACTGCAAACAAACATACAAGTAATCAGTGGCGTGCATTACTTTTTAGCCATGGGTAGGCAAAAATTTGGTATTCTCATTCCTGTAAATTCAGATATTCATCTATCGTGAAAAAACTGTTCTATTATATAATTATGTACCTATGCTACAGTATCAACGATTTCTGAAAACGCAACTAAGCTACACATATAGTTTAACTTCTTGTCGAGTTATCCCCGAAGGGGCTAGCTCCCGAGGGGGCTGGTACTCATTTCTTGTGAAGGCTGAGTAAGCCTTGCCGGTATTCATTATGGGGTTTTGAAATTAACACCGAAACGGGAAATCATTTCTGACACCCTCGGTGGGATTCGAGCCCGAGGTCACGGCATAGAATGCAAATACTCTACCAACTGAGCTATTGACCGAGCTCAAAACTATTTCAAATCAGTTAGAATCTAAAGTTGAACCTTGGTTTTACTAAGCAGAAGCACCACCTAACAAGATATCAATTGATATTTTTTTTCAGTAGCTTATTTATTGGGCATCGACCGATGATCTTTACCTGGAAGTATGAGAGGTGATTGGCTGGTGGGACATTGGGGTCCACCAGCTCTATATTCACGAGCCACGGTAGAAGATACTGAGGCAGAAGATTCCTCACTTCAGGGCGGGCAGTCTGGAAGCGATGCGTGATTTCTGAAACAAGGAAATATACATTACATGAATTTCTTCAAATGTTCATAACTCACATCATTCATTGCTCGGGCATTTACTTTGCAACCTTTCATTTCTTTATTTTAAAATAAAATAAAAACTTTGTATATCGCACGTTTAATAATAAAGAGAAATAACTCGAAAATTGGGAAAATCGAGATTTTGTAATAAAACGCAGGAACAATGCGAGAAGAATGCGTAGAATGCGACAGCTGTTCAATTTGGACGAATATGACCGAGATAAAACATCGGCCGCCTTTTTTATCCCATACAAGTTGTACTGGGCGTCTGAGCTTCAAACGCGTTTTCCCAACATTCATGTTTTTTGAGTTATTGCTCTTTATTATTAAACGTGCGATATGGTATTATTTTTTAAAGTCACATACCCATTTCGGTTCAAACATGTTACAGATCAATGACCCCTTGGAATGTAAACAAAACATTTTATTGCTTATGTGTGAGTGTTTTGTAACATAATTTAGAAGATCAACTTTATCACATATTTTTTCAAGGTCAACTGCATTTTTTTTTTAAATATTCACCAACAACAATTAATGATTTGGGTCTATTGATTGGTAGTTATATCCTAGAAGGGAATTTTAAGCAATATTTTTGATATTATTTCTGTGTAAATACTAAAGAAAAACGAAAAAAATCACAATAAGTACATAGAGCGTGGATCCACGTTCCGGCACCCTGGAGGTTAAATAGCTCATAAGGCGCCAAGTAAAGCAAAGAAGAGCAAGAAACCAAAATGCTACAAATATTTAGACGACAAGACAATTTAACAACACACAACAATATCTGCAATGTTTTATCCTGATGGCAAAGACAAAATCTTGTAGATTTTGTAGGGTTTGTGTATTCACACAGTGAAAATTCATTTTATTTAAAATCAAATTATTTTTTATTAAACGTTCTTTTATTTTCACAATAATATTTTAAATCTCGAGTACTTTCGACCTTCAATATTCAGGTCATTATCAAGAGTGATGTATAAAAAATTAAAATTATTAAGAACAAACCATAGATCAAAAATCTTGTAATGCAATTTTTTTCAAACCTGAAAATATAGGCATGGTTAGCTCTGGGTGCAGCTCTGAGAGTTGGCGGGACAAGTACAGCTGAGATCTGCAGTAAGTGGTGGACAGCTGAGCATCCAGAGTCCCTCCGTTCCTCTCCACCCTGGGAACTGCAACCACAAAAACAGAAGCTCTGAAGTAACAAATTAAAAACGTTTGTATCACAGATAGACATCACCTACAAACCAGTTTATGGCTCGGGTAATTTATTTACCAAATTAAAAAGTATTACCAATTAGACACTTTGCCAATGTCACCCCTGTTTCAGGGAATGTCGGCAAGAGTTACAGGGCTTATGTTCATTTGAGGTTTGGATTTTATTTGTAAGTACACAATCAGCATTTGTAAGCGCGAACTACACGTGTTTGTTTGTGGGCATACATCTGAGAGCTTTGAATGAATATGTCCTTGCAACTTAGATTATAGATTATAGACACCAAAATGCCACAATACAAATAACATTGTAAACATAAGAGAACAATACACAGATACATTATTCTACGCATCCATACATTGTTCTAGTATACAAACAGACTTCGATAGTAAGCGATCATTAGTTGTAAATATATCCAAGTGTGGGGCTCAGGAGACCAGAGTATTGAGCAGCGACAGCGCACGCACTACCCAAGACTGACGGAGAACATTGGTTCGGCAGGCGGGGATCTTGAAGATCAAGATCATGACTTCTTGCTCTATTATAATTGCTGGGGGCGTAAAGCTGTAGAGTCCGTCCCAGCAGTGGCGAGCAATCAATCTTTCCACGAAGTATGTTAATAATAAATTTCAGTAGGGCCATATCTCGTCTCAACTAGATATGAGCCTACTAATGTAATGTGGCAGAAAGATGTTTTTAATGAGTACATTATAATTTAGAGGTGTTAACAGCCACTTAACAATCACCGAAGTTAAACAACATAGAGCGCGGATAGTACTTGGATGGGAGACCGCTTGAAAAAAAAAAGATGGTAAATTCAACTGGAAAGAGACACAGATGATTTAACTTACTTGAACTGTCTCCATCAGCCGGTGGCAGATTCACATTGCCGAAGAACCTCTTATCCAAGAGCTGGAGAAGTTGCAGGGCCGTCTCGTGGACGTTTGACCTTGGACAGCCCGTACACATCAGGGTCACGTTTATCACAGCCGTGTAATGATCACAGGGGTATTCTCTGCAGAAATAAAATAAACAGGATTAACAGGAAGTTTGTATCAGCTCAAATGTTATATTTGTAACTTGCCGAAAATTCTTATTTTAATGCAGATTGTTATTTCTTTAAAAATAATGCAGTAACCGGAACTCACTATTCGGGTAACTAGAGTCTCAAGGAAGTTGTCGACCCAGAAGGATATGAAAAGAAAAAATGTCCAAAAGAACCCAAATAAACATATTCATTTTTAATTTTCAATAAGTTGAGATGACGTAAATCCCTGATACAAAACAGTGATTATGCTGGAGAGATGTTTTCAGGATCTGTTGCCGTGGTCTATTGCAGCTGGAGCTTCTGTATGTTTCGCCCATGTCTACGATGGGCTTCTCAGCGTGAAAGTGAAATGATAAAAATGATCTTTATGAAACTGTGAGGAAAAAGCTGAAGAAGCCCATCATAGACATGAGCGAAACGTCAGGAAGCTCCAGCTCCCACAGACCACGGCAATAGATCCCGGAAAACTTCTCTCCAGCTAGGTTGTCTTCAAAGCTAGGTTGAAAGACAACTCTGCAAAGACTCTAGCCTTATGAAGTGTGATGGCAACAGAATTACAATACACAAAATTCTAAAAAATTTCCCCTTCCACCAATGATTGGTATGAGAAAATTTGGCATTACCTTGTGCTAAATATGGTGGCTAAGGCCAGGAAAGCACCGTCCGCTACTTTGGGTTCGCCAGTGTAGCACTTGTCTATGACCCAGTCCAGCAGAGGGCCAGTGTCATGGTTCATGTCCAACAGGAGAACAATGGTTTCTCGGGCAAGCTTGTAAATCTGAAACACAAAGTTAATTAGCACTACCATTATTTTTGTGGTCTGTGATATACTGGTAGGATATTTATATATATTTTTATGTAAATAACAAATCGTCGTTGTTCTGGCAATAGGTCATATGTCAAAAAATTTCGACTTCCCCTTTATGATACCATTTTATAGGGAAAGAAACATTTTATACAATTGGAATACCTCCCATGTCATAAACCATACTGTACTGATGATAATGTGTGACATGGGAGGTATTGTAGCTACATAAAATGACTTTTTTCCCATCAAATGGCATCACAAAAAGGAAATCGAAAACCCTTGACATACGACGTATTGCCAGAACAACGACGAAATACATATAAATGTTAGGTAGGTAGGTGTATTAGTTATAGCCGATGAGAGTTGGAATAATTATTATAGGTACCTAGGAAAGAGACATTCAATTATGTACCTACTGGAAGCTTTATGTTCCGGAAGGTTCCAGCCAAATTGGCTTCTAGTAACTACTGTCTTTGGGAGTATATAAAGCGCAAGTTGCTTGCAAGTCAGTCAGTCTTGATACGACGCTTTGCTTTTGAACAAGAAAGACATTGTAAGTGCGAAGAGCAAATTTGAAAATATACATGGTATATTTTTTGTGCTTCGCCAGGTTTCGAACCCATAATCTTCCATTTACGAGTCCAAAGTGTTACCACTGGACTACGGACCGGTCAATACAACCAGACAATCAAAAAAAGTAGTAATACACAATAATTAGTGTGACTTCTTGCAGCGTTATCCTCGAAAGGGTTCTTCTCTCGCATCATGTTCTGACTAGTAAAGTCACCAGTCAAACCTTTTCTGTAATAAAGTGCTACATATCAAGCAAGAAACAAATCTTTTATTTGAAGCTCTAATCCAAGACCAGCGACCATCAAAATCCTGAACATGATGGTCCAGGATGAGTGGAAACTATTTATTAAACTAAACAGGTAAGGGGGCCAGCTTTACACCAAACACTTCAGTTGAAGTAGGGGTTTCCCAGCTGCCGAGGGGACTGCTACTCACTTCTTGTGAAGGCTGAGAAAACCTTGCCGGTAATTTTTATTTTGAGTTTGAAGTAAGCACCAAAACAGGAAATAATTTCTGACATGCTCGGTGGGATAAGCCCGAGCTCTCGGCATGGAATGCAAGCACTCTACCAACTGAGCTATCAACGGGACAATATATCAACAATAATTAAGGTGAATATTTGAATTAAGTATAATATTAATAACTTTCACAAACAAACCTTTTCATTGTCAGATGCCAGCAACTTGTGCAACCAAGGGTATAAGGCTCCATCTTCAGCCAATGCGATAGGAGCAAAACACGGTCCACAACACAGAATTGCACTCATAGCCTGAAAGAGACAAAGTAAATTAAACAGTTGAATACTTAGCCGATTATAACAAATACAACATTCATCACATGGACCATCAGAGCGTAAAACAATGCCATAACAACCCAGAAATGTGAATAACAATAAGAAGACTCAGAGTAAGATGTCTGGATATAGTGGAAGCGGATTGTTCTATAGAATGAGTGTGGGACTGGAGAAGAAAGGTGTCACAAAATCAAAAAAAGATTTCTATACAGAGGAACCGTGAATTGTTGCAAAAGGTGTTTGACAGAAAATACTCAATAGTGGAAAGGCATAGAGGGAGATGTCTAGACAGAGCGATTTGCTCCAACCCTCCTCGTCGTACCTTGCCTGTATGCATATATGTGTCAGAAAGACAACATATGGACGCTTTAATCATTAAATGTTTATTATGCTCTTATGGGAATCCACAACCTTCCGATTACGAGTCCGTAGAGTAAACTACTAGACTACAAACTGGTTTCATACCTGAATTTTATTCTCAGCCTTTTTTGGGCTCTGAGAAATTATATTGAGAACTACACACATAGATTGTTATGACTTGAGTTAATATTACAATGACTAGTTTATTTGACATGTGATTAGATTTTCCAATAATGTTGAATAAACAGTGAATGTCCTAAGCTCTTGACAATTGATGTAACCTGACAATACACCAGCCAATAGTGAATATGTATTCACTCTCTGCATGAATGGGACAATCACCCATCGCCACAGAGAGAGGCTCTGTTTCCGGTTTATCCTCACCTAGATGTGACAACCAATTCCCATTGTACTTGGGATACTTTTTAATGTACTAATTTAGGGTGACGACAACCTATTATCAAAGACTTAAAAAATAAGACAATCTAAAAAGTAAACAAATTGTTTTTGTTGAATTTAAAGCAAATGCATTCAGTGTCCTTTTTACTCATAGTTTTTATCAATAGACCAAATTTCCTAGGCTACAACCTATTTGGGTCGTTATCCTAATAATAATGGTGAAAATGAAATGAATACCTGTAAAGCCGCTAGATGCAATTCTTCACTGTCCAGGCCACTTGTATTGGCACTCAGTTGCTGCGGAGGCGACAGCGAACCCAGAAACTTGAGAAACGGAGGACACCAGCTCGCAAACAAATCAAACAGGCTCTTCCTCAACTCTCTCCTCAACAATGTGACGTATGTCTCCACTAGAAAAGAAAGAATCCTTTTAACAAAGCAATCACTTTAGAACAACATAAATACATCTATACACGGCTTAAACTGAGGGTCAATGACACTTATGAAAAAATGACACATATTTTTCAAGGATCATGTTCATTCTGAATTTTTATCATAAAAGCAACATGAAGAGCTATTCTACTAAATTCCTTACGACCTTAATGCAACAAGATAGTGATTTGTGTTCAAAAGAAAGGTGTACTGTGATTCTTTATGAAGTTCTTTCGCAAGCGCTAGCAAGCTTTGACTTGGATTGATATCCAAAGTGTAAGGAATTAAGCAGAATAGCGCTTCTGGTAAGCATAGAAACCATGAATCTATACACTTCAAGGAAAAATTTGAAATGTAAAATTGCAATTATTTAAAACTAACTGACCCAACAGGCGTTATTCTGTCCAAATTGCAATCAATTTAATGGGGACCGCTTTGTGACATTGTTGTAAGAAAATGGTGCAAATGAGACGAAAACATTAAAAAAGAATGCTGAGCTTTTCCCTAGTATCATAAATTATCAGGATATTTTTCCTAAGCTCTATAGTAGTCCGTAGCTAGTCCGGTCGATAGCTCAGTTGGTAGAGTGCTTGCATTCCATGCCGTGAGCTCGGGTTTGAATCCCACCGAAGGTGTCAGAAGTGATTTCCCGTTTTGGTGTTTACTTCAAACCCCATAATAAAATACCGGCAAGGTTTACTACTCAGCCTTTACAAGTAATGAGTACCAGCCCTCTCGGGAGCTGGGAAACCCCCACTTCAACTGAAGTGGTTGGCGTAAGGCTGGCCCCTTTACCTGTAAAAATACATAGGTTCAACTCGCCACATGCGACCCCTTCGGGGATAACGCGGCAAGAAGTTACTCTACATGTGTAGCTTAGTTGCTGTCCAAAATTATAAACACCATTATAAAACAAAAAACAGCCAAATCAGTTCGGCCATTCCGTAGAGATTCGCTTACAAACCAACAGCATTTAATCTTGATTTTATAGATTGTTTGTTTCCTAATAAAGGTGACAACTTACGTGGAAAGCTTTTGATTATCTTGGTGACAAAGTGACAGAAGATCAGCTTGACTTGCAGCGAAGTTTGGCCATCCTTCTCGGCTTCAGCTTCCAAACAATACCGAGCTCCATCAATGTACTCCACAAACATGGGGTGCAAGGATCCGTTCTCCAAGACATTGGGACTGAAAAGAAAGGAATACGAAGCATACATTAAATTTGATTTCATCAAATCGTAAGATCTTTTTTATATGGATTTTATAAAAGTAAAAATTGGAGACAATTTGATGGGACAAGATTTAAATCAAACAGCACTACAGTTTTTAACAAACTTTTTGTAAGTGGCATTACACCGTCCGATTTAAGAAAAATGGGTGAGAGAAATGGGGACATGGAAGTCTGGCAATCGGGTTAGAAAATAAGGCATGGTAAATCATCACACTCATTGTACCTGTTGGCAAAGGTTCCGTTCTCAGCGATGAGCTGCAGAACCCTCCCAAGATGTAACCTGAGGGCATCTCGCCTCCTCCTCCTTCTCATGTTCTCCTGCTTCTTATCAACCGCTTCTCGAATCAGACCAAGAAGCTCTTCCATCAGATCTCTGTAAAATAAAACCAATATATATATATTGTACTCGTAAATGCTAAAACTATGACTGAAACATATTGCGATTTGTGTAAGAATTTAGTCAGTTGAGCTAACAACCACACAATCTCAATTTTTCCAATTGATTCTTAGTGGTTGTTATGTGGCTGACCACCCATGCTAGTGTTACTTCTTGCTTTCGAAGGGGTCGCATGTGGCGATTCGGGACCTATCTATTTTGACGGGTAAGGGTGTATTATATGTTGTATTTATTTATTTTACTGTGATCCGGTATTCCATAGATAATACAGGCAGTATGTTTTGTATCTAAAAAGGCCCTGAGAGTGCTATTACTTGAGAGCATCAGAGTTGATGTGTCCAATGGCATGGACGGCCACGTCTCGCACATCGGCCAGCTCCGACTTGAGAGACGGCACCAACAACTTGTAGAGAGCACACGGAGACGCACCGGCTCCGGGAGACTTGCTGTCGCTGCGCTCACCGCTCAGGCTGTCCGGCGAGGAACTATCAACACACAAACACAAGCAATGCAGTTCAGTCAAGCCATGATACAAACAACAAACAGCATGATGGAGACAGCACAAATGGCATTTCAATAAATGTGATGCCAACAAGTAGGCTGTCGGAGGAAATAGCTAAATAACTAAAATTTTGTGTTGGTTTCTAACGGTGCTATTCTTAGCCATTTTAGTCGTCCGTTGAGCCCAAGCTTTGACAAACTAATGATGCCTGGGCTGGAACTCTTATCAGCACAGTTATTCTTACCTACCGAATATCGGTAATATTTGTATGAAGACCTATCAATCCAAGATGGCCGCAAGTGAACAGCTAGTAGTAGTCTTCATCCAAATATTACCAAAATTTGGTAGGTAAGAATGACCGTGGTGGTGAGACTTCCAGCCCAGGCATCACTAGTTTGTCAAAGCGTGGGCTCAACGGACGACTGAAATGTCTAAGAATAGCACTGTAAAGACCCTATTCACATAGGCCCATAATGTTTGGTAGCTGATAAAAAAAAATCAAATTTGAAACTTCATTCTAATTCCATTGGTAGTAATTTTGGTAAGAAAAATCCAACAGACCTTGTGTAAAAATGTCAGTTTGACAAAAACAAACAGTGTGAGAAATCAAAAGAGGAAAACTGGCTATTTTGATTCAAAGAAAACACCAAAACGGGAAATCATGCCTGACACCCTTGGTGAGATTAGTACTTTGAAATAAGCAAAAAAAAAACGCAACTAAGCTACAAATATAGTGTAACTTTTTGTCACCCTGTCCCCGAAGGAGCCGTACGTGGCGAGTGGAACCCATTTCTTTTTACAGGTAAAGGGGTACTCATTTATTGTGAAGGATGAGTAAACCTGACAAAATAGGAAATAATATCTGACACCCTCGGTGAGATTTGAACCAGAGTTCTTGGCATAGAATGCAAGCACTCTAGCAACTGAGCTATGGACTGGACATCTCAATGCATATTTTTTTCTTAAATGTTCTGTATTTTACAATATTTTTTTACGCCTATAAAATTTTATGTCAAATATTTTATCTGTCAGAAAGTAAAATAAAATACCATCCCATTTTACATGTGTGACATTAATAAAACTAGAGCATAAATAATGAATAAATTGCATGGTAATAGTGAAAACATTAGTATGTGGCTTGGATATGAAACATTGTTTTCAGTACCCTTATATTCCAAGAAAAAACCTGAAAAAAGTGCATAAGATTTATAGAATCCTGAAAGTCGTGAAACCAATTCCATCAATATGTGATTTGTAAAGATTGTATTTGAGTCGTAAAGCACAAAAGGTGGCTATCTAGGGCTTTTTTCGAAAATGAAATAAATATATAAAAACAAAGGAAATAATTTTGCTCATCATTCTCATGTTATTGGGCATCTAGAAAGAATGGTTGAAGAACGTCTGACTAAAAGAGTGTATAAAAGAAATGTCGAAGGTAGTATGAAAGGGGAAGATCGAAGAAAGAATGGATTGATCAAATAAGTTCATTATTGACTTATAGGTTGGTATGCGGCTGACCACCCATGCTGTAAAAATGGTTCACTTTGCCAATGTCACCCCTGTCTTAGGGAAGGACGGCAAGAGTTGCAGGGTGTATGTCCATTTGAGATTTGGTTTTTATGTTGTAGGTTCACATGCGGCATGTGCAAGCGCGAACTTGTACGTGTCTGGTTGTGAAAATACATGTAATGTGAATCTCCAATGTAACATATCTTGGCAACTTAGATTAGATTAGATTAGATTGCAAATGACTGGAATCTGCAGTGTAAGAAGGAAAGATCAGACATGAACAAAGTGATGAATTTATAGGAGATGAAAGAAGTATGCAAGGACAGACCTGCGAAGTTACTGGCCACTCCTAGCGGAATAGGGGTCGGATATAGAAATAGCCAAAGGTATATTTATGCCTTTTGCGAAAAATATCCCAGATTGCCAACATTGGTTCTATACAACTCGTATAACAGTGTGTAATAATAATCTGTGTTTGAGATGACAGTAGAAAGTGTGGAAGAGAGATTTCTGAAAATCAATTGATGAGAAAATCATCACAATTTTTTTAGTTATTTCAATTCCTGGTTTAGTAATGTTAATAATTACACACAAACCCATTAGACTAATAACTCTAACATACCTGTAGAATAAAAAACATCATTTCCCAATGTGTTAAAAAAAAATTATGAATATTTATTTAACCTTCCAAATACACCTATTAATATAAGTACCGATTTTTAAGGGCTGATTATTGGTAACAATAATAGTTAAGTGACTTTTAACCTTATGAAAATGCTTAAATGCTGACCGCCCATAAAATAAAAATTGACTCCTTTTTGCCAATCACCCCTGTATGAGATGTAGTCCGGCAAGTCTTGCAAGGGTTTTGAGATTTGTTTTTAGTTTTCAAGCGCACACGCAGCATATGTAAGAGTGATCTTCATTTGAGGTTTGGATTTTATTTGTAAGTACACTATCAGCATTTGTAAGCGTGAACTTCACATGTTTGTTTGTGGGCATACATCTGAGAGCTTTGAATGAATATATCCTTGCAACTTAGATTATAGATTATAGAGATTATAGATCTTACATGTGTCTGCTTGTTGGCTTGCATTAAATATGAACTGTAAATCTTAATATGTCTTTTCAACTTAGATTACAGAAAAGATTGATCTCCTTAATTTATTATTAAGAGTTAAAAGTCACCTAAGCTATGGTTGAACAATCAGTCCTTCATAGAAAGTAAATATTGTTAAAAGAATCCATGCTTATTTACTTTCATATGAACATAAAAATCAATGTATAATATAATGTACCATGTTTTTTTATTCTTTACTAAAATATGACTGTGTTGAAACTTGAAGATTTTAATCAATAATATTCATTTGGTGTTTGCTGTAAAAGATTTTGTTTATTTGACCAAAATTAAAACATAAAAGAGTAGTTAGGATGGCCATAAATAAATAAAATTATATTGCCTATAAAAATTTAAGATAAAAAAACTAACAGTAAATAAATCACTGTTTTAATAAACAAATTAAAAAATATGGTAAGAATAAATAATCAGAATAGAATACTGGAGTTTCTATGAAATGCATAAGCCATGCAAATTAAAGAATGTATCAAAAAAACAAGGACAATTTGTACTGAAATGATGATGTTCAAAAAATAATTAATGATATTAAATCTTGAATGAATGATTTTTTATGACAAAATTTCAGACATGTCATCATTATAGGTGAGTTCACCATTGTGGATGAATTTTTAAAATTGAATGTCTAATTAATTTCATAATAATGGATGAATTAAAATCGAAGTAGCATAAGCAATCTACGCCTATTTTATCCGTTTAAAAAGTCATGTATGCTTGTCCGCAAAATTTAAAGGCACCTATGCCATCTTCCATCATAAAAATTGATGTTTCAAGAAATGATGCCAAAGGTATTTACATTCTTTTGGGTTATAACATGTTCTTTTAGCAGATTTTCTACCTGCGGAAGAGCAGAAAACATTCTCAAAGCTGACTATGAAAGCTAGACTTAATTTTTCAAATGTTCTCTTCGCTGGGCTGGAAAATTCATAAACAGTGCTTGCACAAACGCACAGTTTAACTGTAAACTATCACTCAAAAGATATGCACAAATTTATTTAACCTTGAAATTTATTATAATTGAAAATATCTCTCGAAAGAAATGATTTTTGATTTTGCTCCGGTTGCCTATGCAGGCAAAACTCTGCATAGTATGAACCGTAGCATGAATGGCAAGCATTACTCAAAACCTAATCCTATTTTTTAATCCATCAGTTTGGCAAACCCTACTGAAAAAGTAACATAGTTGTTACAAATACAAATTTAGTTACAGTTCACCCCTCACCACACACAAGAGCTTGGTCTCTTTTTGGTGAGGTATAGTGTAACAACCATGAATCTACCATACATTACATCAATCATCAGTTCAATACAAGCCGCCCGCTTCTACAAAACATGCACCGCCTTACCTGGTTCTCTTGTGCTGCTTATCCTTGCGGCCGTAGCCCAGCTGGAAGTTGATCCGGCCCGTCATGCTCAGGTTCTCCAGGGAGGCGCTCAGAGAGTGGCCCGGGAGGCTGGAGGAGTGGCTGGAAGAGCCGCTCTCCGGGCAAGAGTAGCCGCTCTCGCCCGTGACGCTGAGCCAAACGCATGCAAAACACCCTCAAGTCAAGTGACTACTCTCTCTCACTCCTGCCGCCCAACGCTGACCCGACCACAACATGCTACAGCAGTCATAACGCGGCCAACAGTATCTTACTTCAATTCTGTTCTTACACTCATTGCAGCTTCTACAAGGGTCACCTCCACAATAAGAAGAAGACTAAGAAAACAACTAAGCTACACATATAGTATAACTACTTGCTCTGTTATCCCCAAAAGGGTCGCATGTGGCGAGTTGAACCTATTTATATTTACTGGTAAGGGCGCCGGCCTTAGGTCAACCACTTCAGTTGAAGTGGGGGCTTCCCAGCTCCCGAAGTGGCTGGTACTCATTTTTTGTGAAGGCTGAGTAAACCTTGCCGGTATTTTATTTTGGGGTTTGAAATAAACACCGAAACGGGAAATCATTTCTGACACACTCGGTGGTATTCGAACCCGAGCTCACGGCATGGAATGCAAGCACTCTACCAACTGAGCTATCGACCGGACTTCCATTCCTTCTTTAACTCATTGCGGCTTCTACAATAATAACAAGACTAAGAAGGACTATCCAAAAATACATTGGCATTTCGCTGTTGCCCCTTTACGTTTAACCGTTCAACTGCAGGTGACACGTACAGTGCGGCTATCAATCATAGACGTCATCCAACTTTGAACTTATCCCTGACATCTGTGTTGAACAATTCAAAAGTCTGCAAGTGAAAATATGTGCTAAAACTCAGTGATTTTTGTTCTTGAATAACTAATACATGTAATAAAGCTTTGAAGTAAAATACTGATTTTGGCCAAGTTATAAAATGCTAGATACTCAATATAGCCCAGTTAGGAAATAAATAGCCAGGGTAGAAAATGTATTATCACAATCACTTCATTCTTTTCACAAACCTTGACAGTGTGAAAATTCTCAGATAAGATTTAACAGATACAATTAGATGAAAGATATATCTCATTTTATCTGTTATGGAAGTAAAACCTTTGTTAGAGACAAAATACAATAAGTATAGTGTAATGTATTTATATGAAATTGTGATAATAAATTTGATACTCTTGCCAATACAACATGTATTAAATACCTCAAATTATAAGTATCTATAAATAATACCAGATACAACATTTATTATGTGTTGTAATAATAAATAAATAACCAATAATATGTATTATGTGTTCTGAAGAGATGTCTGGAGTCCATATTATGAGAGAAACAATCACTTTTCCCCTTTTATGTGGTTTTTTCGTCTATTCCTGGGTCTTTGATTTGCACTTTTTTACACTTTAGGCACTTTTCTACTCTATGGTCGCTTTTTCCAGTTTCCCCATAACCCGGTCGCCATTTATCATAAAGCGTCATTTTTCCCTTGTGGTGACATGTCAGTTGAATTCACCTTCGAAAATTTGAGTGAATTGACAATATTCCTGGGCAAAAACATTTAAAAAAGTGTTATTTTACCATCTTGTGTCCTTGTGAACAATTAAAAACTAAAACAGGTGAAATTGTGGTGTTTAAAAGTGTATTTACGTAAATATTCCTATTTTTGTAGGTTATGCCACGCATTTACGAAAAACGTTTTTCGTTATTTTAACGGAGTTTTTACTTTATATATCATCAAAATCAGTGTTATGAGTTTTGATAACAAAAAAGGGCCACCCCCCGCCGAAATCTCATAGGATTCAGGTGATGGGGATGTGAAAATGCGCATATGACACTTCGGAATCAGGTTCACCGCCGCGGCGTCAGAAACGGCTTAGGGTTGTCTTGGACCCAAGGATAGATTATCTGGTTTCCCAGATCAGTTTCCCAGCAGTTTTCGGCGACCGGCCCGCCAGTCTACAGGAAATCCCGTTGAATCGGCGGCAGGAAACTCTTCCAGCACTGCTGGAAGAGTTTGCAGCAGTGCTTCGAAGAAAGAAGCTTCCACTTACTGCTGAGCTTCCAGGAGGCGGCCACAATGGCGAAAGAACCAGCTCACCCCAAGGCGAAGAGCAACTGGGTCGAAGCGCTCCAAAAGCTCCAGCACTTCGACAGTGAAAACTGGGCCGGAGTAAGGTACGCCGAGGTACAGAAAAAGTACCTGGCAGAACCGGCGTTCGTCGACCTGGCAGTGAACTATGAACTTCGCCAGTGCCACGCAAGCTCCCCTATTCAGGCTTTACTCGAGCGGTCGTTTGCAGCCATGTCCCACGCCCTCCTCATCCAGAAAGAGGAGTTCCAGTCTGGGCTTCAGACCTTGGTCAACTGGGGAGCCCGGAGCGACACGACCTTGGTTAAGAAAGCCTTTTTCGATAAAGGTCAAAACGCTGTTCGCTCTGGACTCACCAAACAAGGAAGTCTCGATGGTATGTGGAAGGCGGACAAAGGCCCTCCAGTTCCGCAGGAAAGCTGTGCTGGGGCAAGTTAAGGAAGAGCATGTGAGAGAGGGGTTGAACAAATTCCCGCCGAGTACCGAACACTTGTATGGCAAAGACAGTCTCACGTCTTTTCTCTCTAAAGCGGGGACCACCGACAAATTGTCAGCGAAGACCCGGTGCTCTCAACCCAGCACCTCATCGAAACCGCACGTTCCAGTACAGGGGAAATCCCAAAGGAGGCAGAGGGAGGCATCCACGAAAATGACAAGAAACCATTTCGCGGAGGATGCTTGAAGTCCTCCCTAGAGGTTTGGACGTCACTCGGAGCACCAAACCACATCCTGAAGATGATAATCGGAGTAAGAATACCTTTCATCTACAATTCCCCCTCTGATATTACCACACAAAAAGTCCTCGGTAGTATAGTGGTAAGTATCCCCGCCTGTCACGTGGGAGACCGGGGTTCGATTCCCCGCCGGGGAGCCACTTAATGCTATACCAGACGAGTCCTTCAGCCGAAATGAACTCTCAAATAAAGGAAATGACCGAATCCGGCGTTTTAGAGGCAGCGGAGTCATCTCCCAGCTTCTAATCAAAAATGTTCCTAACACGGTTCCTCGAGAATGATTTTCAACCTGAAATCGTTAAACTTCTTCCTAGACCCGGCTCCATTCAAACTCATAAGCCACTACAAAGTGTCAGAGTTTCTGCAGCCAAACGATTGGTTGTCGAAAATAGACCTATCGCAAGCTTACTTTCATCTCCCAATAGCACAGAAACATCGGAGATTTTTGCGACTGGTCTATCGAGGAGAATTACTTCAGATGACAAGTCTGCCCTTTGGCCTTTCATCTGCCCCCAGAATGTTTGCAACCCTCACAAATTGGGTAGCCCAACTACTTACTGCTGCAACGAGATATCCGGACAATCCTTTATCTCGACGACTTCCTCCTTGCGAACCAATCCAAGGACGATCTTTGTCGGCAATCGCATCTTTGGTCTTTCATCTGCCCCCAGAATGTTTGCAACCCTCACAAATAAGGTAGCCCAACTACTTACTGCTGCGACGAGATATCCGGACAATCGTTTATCTCGACGACTTCCTCCTTGCAAACCAATCCAAGGACAATCTTTGTCGGCAATCGCATCTAGCAGTAGATGTCCTACAATCTCTGGGGTGGTATGTAAATCTCCAGAAGTCAGTGCTCTTCCCCACTCAACAATTAGAGTACTTGGGAATCGTTTGGGACACGCACAAAAATTGGAAATTCCTTTCTTACCGGAAGCAAGAGGCATTGTGCCACTCACTTCGAGCAATACTGACTTCTCGAAAATGGTCCTTAAAACTGGCGGAAAGTCTCCTAAGAAGACTAAACCTTGCCAGCTTCATGGTCGCCTCCACTGCAAACAATTGCAGATAGCGAGCAGGCCACTGAAGCACCTGTCACCAAGAAGGTCTTTCTTACCGGAAGCAAGAGGCATTGTGCCACTCACTTCGAGCAATACTGACTTCTCGAAAATGGTCCTTAAAACTGGCGGAAAGTCTCCTAAGAAGACTAAACTTTGCCAGCTTCATGGTCGCCTCCACTGCAAACAATTGCAGATAGCGAGCAGGCCACTGAAGCACCTGTCACCAAGAAGGTCTTTCTTACCGGAAGCAAGAGGCATTGTGCCACTCACTTCGAGCAATACTGACTTCTCGAAAATGGTCCTTAAAACTGGCGGAAAGTCTCCTAGGAAGACTAAACTTTGCCAGCTTCATGGTCGCCTCCACTGCAGACAATTGCAGATAGCGAGCAGGCCACTGAAGCACCTGTCACCAAGAAGGTCAGGACAAATGACCGAGGACAGCTTATAAGTAATAGAGTGGGGGATAGGGAATGCGAACGAATCAAGTTCCATCCACAGGAAAACCTGCGAACGTTTCTTGACAACAGATGCGTCAGACTAAGCTTGGGGAGCAACTCTGGACGACTTGATGCTGTCAGGACAGTGGACCGTTCAAACAAAAGAAGCGGCACTCCAATCGAAAAGAGTTGTTTGCTGTTTTCACAACCCTGCAACGCACAGCGCACGACCTTTCCGGCTCCGAAATTCTGGTACAATCCGACAACAAAACAGTAGTCGCCTACATCCGCAAGGAAGGGAGCACCAGATCCAAAACACTCCTAAATCTTACCCGAGATCTGTTGACTCTGGCAGGCCAATGGGAAATCTCGCTAACAGCGCAGTACCTTCCGGGAAGATACAACGGAGACGCAGATCACCTATCAAGAGGAAGATCCCCTCCAGAGTGGCATCTCGTATCAACAGCAACGAAGGCCATTTTCAATCATTTCGGAGTACCAGATATAGACCTGTTCGCATCCATGACGGCACACATGAGTTCAACTTACGTATCCAGAGACTCCACAGACTCATGCGCAATCTTTCAAAATGCGGAAGAGAAAAGAGTGCTCCTGTCAGGATGGCTAGCTTCCACACTCAACACATATAAACCTGCTTGGCAAAGATGGTGCCGCTGGATACTAGCGAATAATACCCATCCCAACACATCATCTCCTAATCAATTGGCAAGGTATCTAGCGCAACTGTTCATTAACAAAAAACTGTCATACAGGACTATACTGGTACACAAGTCAGCCATCGTAACCTTCTGCCACCCAATGATGGAAAAGAATCTCCGCTCAGATTTCCTAGTGAAACATACATCAAAAGCCATAGCAATGGTAAGGATCAACCCTCCTAAGTTCCCTGTGTGGAATCCGCAGATAGTGAAAGACTGGCTAGTCAGGAACACTCCTCGTTCAGATTCTCTCTATGAAGTTGCGTGTAGAACAGCAATCTTACTTCTGTTATCTTCAGGAAGAAGAGTACACAATCTGACCTTGCTAAATATCACAGAACGAAACATTCTAGGCGAAGGCACATCAATTGTGTTAATTCCATTTGTTGGATCAAAAACAGATACACTTCTGGAATCCAAGGAACACAACGTCAACCCAGTCTTCTGGATAAGGAAGCTGATTAAACTATCACGCGAAAGGAGATCAGGACAAAATATTTATAACCTGTTCATCAGCACCCGAGGTCAAGTGAAGGCAGCTACAAGAACAATCATAGGAGGATGGGTAAAGAACACGCTAAAATCAGCAGGAGTAGAGGCCACTCCCGGCAGCACACGTTCAGCGGTCGCATCACTTAATTGGCTGGAGAACTACCCAATAGATAACATACCTACTGGAAAAAGGAAAACACCTTCAGAAAATACTATCAGAAAGAGATGTTGAAACATAAAGCTCCAGAAGATCCCTCCCTGGCGAGTCTATTTCAACCAGTTAATATCAAATAAAGACGTCCCCGGTCACCAGGAGATAATAGACAGATCTCTCATAATATGGACTCCAGACATCTCTTCAGAACACATAATAGGGGAGTTTGACCTACCATTAAAACTCTTATTATGTTTCTATAGATGTCTGGAGTCCAGGTAATCCCTACCTGGTGTATTATGAGCTTTATGATAAATGGCGACCGGGTTATGGGGAAACTGGAAAAAGCGACCATAGAGTAGAAAAGTGCCTAAAGTGTAAAAAAGTGCAAATCAAAGACCCAGGAATAGACTAAAAAACCACATAAAAGGGGAAAAGTGATTGTTTCTCTCATAATATGGACTCCAGACATCTATAGAAACATAATAAGAGTTTTAATGGTAGGTAAAACTCCCCTATTTATGATTAAGTCCTTGAAAATACATTAAATTAAAACCTTGCAACAATTTTAATTAAACATAAAAAAGTGTAGAATTTTACAAATGTATACTTTTGTTGAAAATGTCAAGTCAATGTCACTCAAATTTTAGTCAAAAGTTAAATAAATAAAATTACATAGTTTTTCTTTTAAATGAAGAATATCAAAATAGTATTGTTGTCGTCTGTAGCTATCCCAAAATAACTGATAGTCTATAATCTAAGTTGCAAAGATATATTGGCATTCAAGTCTCATATTTAATGCATGACTGCAAGCAGGCACATGTAAGTTCGCGCTTACATATGCTGCATGTGAACATACAAAATAAACCAAATCTCACATCAACATAAACTTTGCAACTCCTGCCGCCTTTCCCGGACCCTAGGGTGGTTTTGGCATATAAATAAACTAAAAAAACACACACACATACAGTGAAGTACTAAAATAATATATTTAATGGCAGGTACACAGATTTTTTTAAACGTTTCAACACCGTCCTATTCAGGATTATTTTCAACCACAGAGGTATAAAATGAGATATATTATACCTCATTTGTATACCTGCTATATCATTGGGTATAAGAATGTCCAAGGACTAAAAATAATGTAGATTCAAGGATTATTTTGGTAATTTTATTAAATATTTTATATTAAGGTTACAAAAGCTTTCGACAATATCATCATTAAACCTTTCTATCGCTACAGCATATTATATGGTTAATAAATAAGTATCAAATAAATTAATAATGATAATAATATACTCAAGTCTATGAAAATACAAAGATGAACCTGTTACTTGCATTTTGTGACTTTGTTAATAAATATATACATATTATAGTTATACAATATTAAATTAACCTTTGACTGTTAATTGTTTGAAGATTTTTAAGGGGAAAAAGAGTGTAAATATTTAAAAGTAAGATTTTCATCTTTAATTTTCTTGAATTTTGTTCGTCACAAATTTAATTTTAATATGGAATAAAAAGGAAAATGAAGTACTTACTAAAAATACTTACTTTTTATACAGTTATAAGAAGGATTTCATGTGATGCTTTTCACGTGTAGTTTTTTGATCAGAAAACAAAGATTCTTTGATGAATTTTTTCAAGCTTTTTCCCACTCTTATGGAGTATTTTGCTTTTTTTAAGAATATGTAGCTCCAAATATTTTTTTTTCAAGACATATTCAAACAAGCTTTTTCCCACTCTTTCATTCTGTACCCTAAGTTGCAGATATCTATCAACATTTGAGATTCAATCTAATCTAAGTTGCAAAGATATGTAACATTGGGAATTCACATTAAATTCTCACAAGCAGACACGTACAAATACGCACTTGCACATGCCGCATGTGAACCTACAACATAAAAACCCAAATCTCAAATGAACATACACCCTGCAACTCTTGCCGTCCTTCCCTGAAACAGGGGTGACATTGAAAAAGTGAACCATTTTCTACAGCATGGATGGTCAGCCGCATACCAACTTATAAGTCAAGGAAACTCTCCTTGCATATATACGAGCAGGCGCTACAAGAAACATGTTTGCTTCAGGTACATAACAAAATCTGAACCTCAAATAAACATAAATTCTGCAACTCTTGCTGCATTTCCCTGAAACAGGCGGCATTGGAAGATGTGTCCCATTTTTTACAACAAAGGTGACCAATCTCATACAAAACCTCTGTACAAGAGGCATATGTAAATAGCGATTAAAAAAAAAAATATTATTCAAAGTTAAAATAATATTATTTAAACACACTTTTTATAGCTAAGGGAAAATGTTTTGTAATTGTGTAGAATTTTTTTAATTTATTTGTTTTAATTAATTTTTTTTTTTTACTTTGGAGCCATAAAAATAAAGGAGCTACTAAAAAAGGTGTAATACTTGATGTGTTGAGAGACAATGAATATATAAATGGTTGTTCGTGAATGTGAGAAAGAAATGACTGACTTTTTCATCAAATACAAAATATGCTGATTTAGGGCCGGTCTTATAAACGAGAGACCAAATATCCGATAGTATCTCGGCAAGTTACTAACGGATGGATGTTTACAGACTGATCTTACCGATGGTCGTCCTATAAAGCTTTTTTAACCGTCCGTTAGTTCTCAATAATGCACTCGTATTTTCGATGATTTTTTACGTGCATTCATGACCATACGTCATCCGTTTGCTGTCAAAGACGAAACATAACCTAAAATTGCTTTTGACAAATACGAAAACGACTAAGACAGCGCAATTTTAATGCATTATCTATCACTTTCGGAAGAAATTATCTTCAACAGGATAGAGCGTAGTAGTCCAATGACACGCAAAACTCACCGCAAAGAAAAAATTCTTTGACAGCTGACCTAACCTCAAACCTGAACTAACCGGCCGGTATCTGCCATTAATCGATGGGTCGGCTGTCGGTAACTTTTACGGAAATAAAACAAACGGATTCTTATAAGACGAAAAATGTGACGTTTGTATTATATTTTGATAAATTTGGTACGACATTGAACTAACGGATGTTTATAAGACCGGCCCTTAAGATATGATAGGAGGGTTTATCAATAAGAATTCATACTTTACTTTAAAGAAATAACAAGGTCCTACTCTGAGATGGCTATCTAGAAATAAGCACTATATTTAGGGGCTATTCAGAAATAGAGCTTTACTTTGGGACTACTAACACAAGGTTAGTGTTAGTGTTGACTTTGAAACAAATGCTTCTGTTATTTTGCTTCCTTAGGTAAGTATTGTACTTGACTTAGCCCCATATTCATAAATTCTACTAGCAATTTCTTAGACCTCACTAGTAATAATATTAATATTAGGTTGATTATTTGGCTCAAGAGCCGTCTGCGAGCTTGGTTGTCACTATAGAAAGAGCCAATTCTCACACAAGACCCAGTTGCTGTCAGGCTAGATGGACTTTTGATGACCGGCCTTTGGTAAAGGCAGAATTTTTCAACCCGGCGAAGAGCATATTTGAAAATATTTTGTGCTACGCCAGGATTCAAACTCACAACCTTCCATTTACGAGTTCAAAGCGCTAACCACTAGACTACAGACCGGTCAAAGGTATTTAATAATAAGAAAATATTTATAGTGCCGTTTTTTGATAAATCATTACTACTTACAATGGTTTTTATTATAAGCGCTTTTGAAGCCTTAGGGAAGTGATTGAAAGATTGGTGAATATGGGCTTAAGCTTAGCTTAGGACCGCACTGTTACTAACCGGAGTATTGTTCATGAATAAGGTAGTAAGACAGAAACTTATTGGACCACCCTCATATAAATCAGATAAAGGTGAATCTAAATCTAAATCTAAGCTGCAAAGATATGTATCATTTGAGATTCATATTAAATGCATTCCCACAAGCAGACATGCATAATTTCGCGCTTACACATGCCGCATGTGGACCTACAATATAAAAAACCCAATCTCAAATGAACATAAGCCCTGCAACTCTTGCCGACCTTCCCTGAAGCAGGGGTGACATTGGCAAAGTGAACCATTTTTTACAGTATGGGTGGTCAGCCGCATACCAACCTATCAGTTAAAATAATAACTTTCAGATGCTTGTGATAAAATATTTGTGTACCTTATTTCAGGACAATCATAACAGTTCACTCAGCCTTGCCAAAAACGTGTCATGTTTACGTTGATGCTCTTAAGCAAGCTTGCTTCATTCACTCAAAAAATCGGTGCTCAATCAGACAAATTTATTGTAATTTTCAGAGGTGTTTTAAAATTTGAAAAACAATTGTTTAAAAAAAAGTCAGGTAATAATATAATATGCAGTGAAAATACTAAATTGAAGAAAAAAATACAACTTTCAAACTTGATACATGATAAAAATATCATAACACATTTAACCATTAAAAAGCAAAACACGAATATTTCAGGCTTTTACACAAAAGTCCACTGAACTAAATACATACAACACAATACATACAATCTACTAGGGTGATAAT
The DNA here is from genome assembly GCA_951799405.1 of Agapetus fuscipes. NCBI lineage: Eukaryota > Metazoa > Arthropoda > Insecta > Trichoptera > Glossosomatidae > Agapetus > Agapetus fuscipes. The sequence continues at coordinate 30,843,065 of OX637332.1, read as the reverse complement.
ATTGAGAAAAGAAGAGTAATAAAAATGAAAGAAGAATAATGTTACATCAGAAAATGGAGTAATAATAATGATAGAGGACGAAAAGTTTATGAAGAGGACAAAAGAATGTGATGAGATGCAGGCCCGGATTAAGGGCGGTTCGAGCGGTGCAACCGAACCAGGGCCCCCACATTCAGGAGGGCCCCAAAGGATTCGCGAAAAAGGGGCCCCGATTACAGACATTATGGAAATTTGTTAAAATGCCATACATCAAAAATATCTTTGAGGTTCCAGTTTCATAAGGCATACGTGTACTACGCCCCCCCTCTCCAAGGTTTAAATGTATTATATAGAAAACATTTCAACTTTTTTTTCAGAAAAGATGTGCATCTATGGTATTGTTAAAAAATAGGAGGAATGGGGGGGGGGGAATTTTCGGGAAAGGGAGGGGGAGGGGACATGTAAGGGGCCCCGAGCTTTTTCGCGCACCAGGGCCCCCAGAGGGCTTAATCCAGGCCTGATGAGATGGTTTGGGCATTTGAAAGAATGAATGATGATAGACTGACAAAGTATATGTAGAGGTAGTGTGAAAGGAAAAAGAGGTAAGGGACGACCGAGAAAAGTATGGAGTGATCAGGTTGAGAAGATTGTGAAAGAATGGGATATACAAAGTGAGCGTAAAAGAAGAAAATGCATGAAAAAGGTGATGGATATGAATGAATTGAAAGAGGTATGTAAGGATAGGAAGAAATGGAGGCAGCTCTGCAGAGGCTCTGGCCACCCCTAGCGGAATGGCGTCAGAGTTACAGTTACAGTAAAAATAAAAGGGGAATAGAAAAAATATTAAAGAGGAGGAGTGATAATGATACATCAGAAAAAGGAGTACTTAATCTTAGTAAAAGAGGAAATAAGAGTTCAAGAAGAGGGCTTATAATATAAGGGGAATAGGGAATATTAAGAAAGAGGTGTGGTAGAAGAAGAATTATGATTTATTAAAAAATATGGGAGTGATAATAACCTTTTGGAACAAAATTTCATCAGAGAAAAAGAGGACTGAACTAAAAAAGGAATAGAGAAATATTTAAAGAAAGAAAGAAAAATAATGATTAGTCAAGAATATGGGAATAATAATAATACTACAGGAATGACAACTCATCAAAAATGATGAATAACACACCTACCAATAAAAGAAGGCTATGAATTATTTAATATTACTTACCTACTAAAAATGAAGAATAATAAATAGGGAAAAGAGGAATATTAACAATAAATATAAAAAGGAGGAGTGATAATGAAAAAGAAATATAACTTTTTCAAAACAAAAAATGAGCAATATTTTTTTTTATTGAAAAAACGAAATTCTGAAAATGAAAGATGGTCGTTAACGCTGAAAAATAAACACAGAATATAACGAGTGGTGAATGAGAGATGATTAGTATACATACCTGAGGCTGAGATCAGGGCTGGCGCATCTCGCTACAGAGCTGGGCGTGGGAGGCACGACCCTGAAAGCGAACGTCAGGTAGTTCTTCCACACGTGCATGTAGATGTCACGCTCGTTAGCGGGCTTGCGGGGAGCGGTCGCGCTACGCAGCAACGAGGCTCGGTTGTCGCTAACGGGCCTGTAACCCATGTAACAAAAGGATTTAAATGGGTGTGAAGGGAAAATACAGAACGTAGGAAAATTTAAATATGGAATAGAAAAAACAGAAGAGGATCGACCTTGAAAAAGGAGATTGCCTTCTTGGCTTCAGAGCCACATGCTTGTGTGAATTATGATTATAAATATTGTTGTGTCTTGTAAAAATTCTGATGGTGAATAAAATAGAAGTGTTTGATAATGTTTTGGTTGATTGTCTATTTTCAAAAGTGCCATTGTTCTCGCGCTCTGCGCTCTAGCAAGTCTCCTGAGCGCGGCATTACTTTTGAAGCAGATTTTAACAAACACCTCGATGAATATCATTGCAATTGTAAATAATGCTTAAGTCAACGCAACACTTACGTGGGGTCTATGATGACATACAAGGCGTTGATTCTTGCATGCAGGATTGGCCAGGCGTGATGTATGGCAGTCGGGCATTTAGCCGGCAGCTTGTTGCGGTCCAGGAAGCCAATGAGGAACGTCCCCCAAGGATTAGCCATGGCATCAATGCCGGTACCAGCTTTCCCAACATTTTCATCGTATTGGAATCCTGAAACATTCATAATGAGGTCTGATTACTTACAAATATGGGAAAAATTGACATTTGAGTTGGTTACAAATCTTATCACTTATCACTATGCGCCTTTATAGTGATTAGGGAATGCAATCTCGAGACAAGATCGCTATATCGAGATCTCGAGGGATCAGAAATTCGATCTCGGCATTTTCGAGATCTCAAATGGATTTCGAAAAGTTACTATTATTATTAGAGGCGCTGGTCTCTCATCCGTAAAAAAACCAGACACATGACATTCAAGGTTAGAAAATAAAAATCAGATTGTCCAAGATTTTCTGCTGTTTTAATGCAAAATATCATAATACACTACTTAATGGTTAAGCCAGTAAATCATAAGATTATGTAATTTCAAGCCGCTTTAATATGACATATTATGTCCAAGCAAGGACGTACCCAGGAACAAAACTAGGGGGAGGGGGGGCAAGCCATGGTCGTTCAGGTTGTAACATTCGGTGAATGAATCCAAAATGTAAGAATTCTTTTGTATAATTATTATAGCAGTGCTTTATCAACTAAACCAGCGGTTTCCAAACTGGGGGGCGTGCCTCCCAGGGGAGGCGCCAAAAATGTGTCTTTAGTAGTATTAGTATGAATATTAAGAAATAAAGCGTAGAAAGGGAGGTGCGAAAAAAAAAAAACGTACAAAGGAAGGCGCGAAAAAAAAATCCTTTTTAGGGAGGCGTGGTAGCATAAAGTTTGGAAACCGCTGAACTAAGCTATTAAAATGGTTTCAATAAGTGTTATAAATTCCAGCAACGAAATTTAAAAACAATTTAGGTATTTACATATTTACTTTTTTTCGCTCCTTATTGTACCGATGATGCCATCCACTGCTATATCTCACCTATATAATCTATAATCTAAGTTGCAAGGATATATTCATTCAAAGCTCTCAGATGTATGCCCACAAACAAACACGTGTAGTTCGCGCTTACAAATGCTGATTGTGTACTTACAAATAAAATTCAAACCTCAAATGAACATAAGCCCCACAACTTTTGCCGACCTTCCCTGAAACAGGGGTGACACTGGCAAAGTGAACCATTTTTTACAGTATGGGTGGTCAGCCTCATACCAACCTATAAGTCAAGGAATATAGACATTTTGTCAGTGGACATTATGTCGCGCGGAAATCGTGTCGCTGGACCTTTGTCGGTGGGCATTGTGTCAGTGGACCTTTGTCGGTGGGCATTGTGTCAGTGGACCTTTGTCGGTGGGCATTGTGTCAGTGGACCTTTGTCGGTGGGCATTGTGTCAGTGGACCTTTGTCGGTGGGCATTGTGTCAGTGGACCTTTGTCGGTGGGCATTGTGTCAGTGGACCTTTGTCGGTGGGCATTGTGTCAGTGGACCTTTGTCGGTGGGCATTGTGTCAGTGGACCTTTGTCGGTGGGCATTGTGTCTAATTCTTCTTTCTAACCTGCTTCACTATCTCAAAGCCTCAAATAGTTTAATCTTCAAAATGCAATCGTCACCTGCACTGCCCGGTGTCCAGATGCTGTGGTTGCGGTCGCAGAACCACTGCAGGTCCAGCTGAGGAGCGGCCAGCAAGGCCAGTTTCTCCGTAGGAGGCAACAGAGGAAGGCAGCGCTCTGCGACAGTGGCACACAGACTGTCCATCACATCCACCACCGGAGGCTCGTCCGTCAGACACAACTTCTCCAGCAAGAACTTGGCTTCCCTGAAAGAATACATGGGTGGTAAGTAACAGCAGAGGAAGACCACTCTGCCACAGTGGCACACAGACTGTCCATCACATCCACCACCAGAGGCTTGTCCATCAGACACAGCTTCTCCATACTCTTTATCTTTCCTGACATGAGATCTTCTTCTTGGTTGATATCTCCCACCTGAGTAAGAATCAGCTTAGACAGAGGCTTGCGTTTCTGTTGATCCAGTTTTTCTTGATGATTTATTATTTTCAAGAATATTATTGAATTAGGCATCCCATGTTATGTATATTACTTTCTAAATAATATTGTCTATTGAAAACAGCAAATTCTCATTCAGAGTGGCAAACATCTGAAGTGAAAAATCACCTTTTTGATCAAGGAATCAATATTTGATAAAACTTTAATGTAAGAATATGAAAAAAAATCCAATTCAAATGTTTTGACAAAAATTGAAGAAAAATCAACCATGTTTAGCAAAGAAAAAAGTGCTCTTCCACAAGGGGAAAGGCACGTGTAAAAATGTCCATAGTCAAAAATAAATTAATTGGGTTGCAAGCTGCTACTCATCCAGCATATTTTACAGCTTAGCTTCGAAGTCTTTTATGAAATTTATTCAGGAGCCCACCTCAGAATGTGGACGGCCAATCGGCGAGGGTACAGGCGACACTGGCACAGCATGACCAGCGCCAATGCCTCCACCACGCGGATGACCGGAGCAGCAGGCTCTTGCTTGGGCGCAGTGCTTCCTCCCCCAGGGCCTACGGCTGCACTCCCAGCGGCGCCCACGGCCGTGACGCTGTTCTTCCAGCTGGTCACCAGTTGGAGGAGCATCCGGAGACCATTGTCCACCAGCTGGGGCAGCATATCCTAGGAAACAAAGATAATCATCACCGTGATTAGAGCAGCTGATTTTTTTGTAATCAAGTTTTTACACTACTGTGAAATATCAAAAAAAGATGTACAGAAATGTATGTTGTCTGGTCAATAGGTCAATTGGTAGCTTGCATGCTGAGTTTAGGTTTAAATCCCACCAGAAATGATTTTCCGTTTCAAAATTCAATACTGGCAATGTTTAATCAGCCTTCACAATAAATGAGTACCAGGAGCTGCGAAACCCCCATTTCAACTGGAATGGTTGGCCTAAAGCTTCCCTTTGGGGAGAATGCAGCAAGATTTTATTTATTTATTTATTTATTTTATTTCAGAAAACTACAGCTTTATGAATGTGAATACATAGTGTTCATTAAAATTAGTGTTAGCCAAAGTTGTTTTCTTCAAATTTAAATAGTTTAAAGGTATTCTTGTAGTGTAATCAGTATGTTGAGCAGGTATAAGGGTAACAAAGTTAAGAATAGCAAAAAAGAAAGAAACAGGGTATGAGAAAAGTTTTAACAATAAGTGAAACAATCGGGGGTATGTAAGTAAAGTAGTTTTAACAGAGTGAATATAACAAAGTAAATTAGAAGGAAATTGAAAGTAGAAAATGAGTAAAAGGAAATTGAAGTAGAAAATGCGGAAAAGGAGGGATTAATGTGTGTAAGATTGATTGAGGGGATTAGGGGAAGGAATTGAAGGGAGTTGAAAAATATCTCAATTTATTACGGTAAGTTAGTAATGAGTCTTGAAAAATGTCAAGATGTTTAAAATTTAGGTTGTAATCACGTTGTATTCTGAAAATGGTTGAATGGTATCGGTAATTGGTATGACAAGTGGGTAGGTGAAATAAGTTTTGAGAGCGGGTATGTCTGATTGGTGCATGAAATGATATATTACTTAGTATTTCTGGTGAGTCGATTATATTGTTACATATTTTGTACAATAGCAATTGATCGAAGTAGGTCCTTCTATCTTGCAATGTGTTGAGTTTGAAAAGTTCTATGGAAGAATTATAGTTGGTGTGTTCTATATATAAACGTCTCTCCAGATATTTCAAAAAAGTCTTTTGAATTTTTTCGATGCGGTTTGTGTGGATCTTATAATGTGGACTCCAAATCGGAGCACTGAATTCTAGGTGAGGCCGTATGTACGAAAGGTACAGTGTCTTCAAAGTGTTGATATTATTGAACTGTTTACCGGTGCGGATAATGGGGGAGTTTTAGCTACCATTTAAACTCTTATTATGTGTTCTGAGAGATGTCTGGAGTCCATATTATGAGAGAAACAATCACTTTTCCCCTTTTATGTGGTTTTTTAGTCTATTCTTGGGTCTTTGATTTGCACTTTTTTACACTTTAGGCACTTTCTACTCTATGGTCGCTTTTTCCCCATTTCCTGTTCCCTATTTCCAGTTTCCTCATAACCCGGTCGCAATTTTTCATAAAGCGTCATTTTCCCCTTGTGGTCACATGTCAGTTGATTTTACCTTCGAAAATTTGAGTGAATTGACAATATTCCTGGGCAAAAACATTTAAAAGAGTGTTATTTTACCATCTTGTGTCCTTGTGAACAATTAAAAACTAAAACAGGTGATATTGTGGTGGTTAAAAGTTCGTATACGTATTTTTGTTGGTTATGCCACGCTGTCATATTTACGAAAAACGTTTTTCGTTATTTTAACGGAGTTTTTACTTTATATAACATCAAAATCAATGTTATGAGTTGTGATAACAATAAAGGGCAACCTCTCGACGAAATCTCACAGGATTCAGGTGATGCGTCACTAAAACGCGGATACGACACTTCGGAATCAGGTTCACCGCCGCGGCGTCAGAAACGGCTGAGGGTTGTCTTGGACCCAAGGATAGATTATCTGGTTTCCCACATCGTGATGCTGACGAACGCAGTTTTCGGTGACTGGCCCGCCAGTTCTATGGGAAATCTCGTTGAATCGGCGGCAGGAAACTCTTCCAGCAACTTCCTCTAATAACCTTCGGGACTGGAAGAGAATGAGGAGGCCCAGGAAGAGCTACTGCTGAGCTTCCAGGAAGCCGCCACAACGGTGGAAGAACCAGCTCACCCCAAGGCCAAGAGCAACAGGGTCGAAGCGCTCCAAAGGCTCCAGCACTTCGACAGTGAAAACTGGGCCGGAGTAAGGTACGCCGAGGTACAGAAAAAGTACCTGGCAGAACCGGCGTTCGTCGACCTGGCAGTGAACGATGAACTTCGCCAGTGCGACGTAAGCTCCCCTATTCAGGCGAGCGGTCGTTTGCAGCCATGTCCCACGCCCTCCTCATCCAGAAAGAGGAGTTCCAGTCTGGGCTTCAGACCTTGGTCAACTGGGGAGCCCGGAGCGACACGACCTTGGCGAGGAAAGCCCTTTTCGAAAAGGTCAAAACGCTGTTCGCTCTGGACTCGCCATACCAGAAAGTCTCGGAAGACATCCTCCAGACGGTATGGGGGAGGCGGACAGAGGCCCTCCAGTTCCGCAGGAAAGCTGTGCTAGGGCATGTTAAGGAAGAGCATGTGAGAGGGGTTAAACAAATTCCCGCCGAATACCGAACACTTGTTTGGCAAAGACAGTCTCACGTCTTTTTTCTCTAGAGTGGGGACCACCGACAAATTGTCAGTGAAGACCCAGTGCCCTCAACCCAGCACCTCATCGAAACCGCACGTTCCAGTACAGAAAAGGAATCAGTTTTTTAGAGGGCAGCAACGACCCACTGCGGAAAGCAATCGAGGCCTTAGAGACGCTCCAAATTTCTCTTCAAGAGGAAAAAGGGCAGGGAATAACACACGGTCAGGAAATCTCAAAGGAGACAGACGGAGGCATCCACGAAAATGACAAGAAACCATTTCGCAGAGGATGCTTGAAGTCCTCCCTACAGGTTTGGACGTCACTCGGAGCACCAAACCACATCCTGAAGATGATAATCGGAGTAAGAATACCTTTCATCTCAATTCCCCCTCTGATATTACCACACAAAAAGACCTTAATGCTATACCAGACGAGTCCTTCACCCGAAATGGACTCTCAAATAAAGGAAATGACCGAATTCGGCGTTATAGAGGCCGCGGAGTCATCTCCCAGCTTCTTATCAAAAATGTTCCTAACACCCAAATCGGACCGTTCCTCGAGAATGATTTTCAACCTGAAATCGTTAAACTTCTTCCTGGACCCGGTTCCGTTCAAACTCATAGCCACTACAAAGTGCCAGAGTTTCTGCAGCCAAACAATTGGTTGTCGAAAATAGACCTATCGCAAGCCTTCTTTCATCTCCCAAGTGCACAGAAACATTGGAGATTTTTGCGACTGGTCTATCGAGGAGAATTACTTCAGATGACAAGTCTGCCCTTTGGCCTTTCATCTGCCCCCAGAATGTTTGCAACCCTTACAAATTGGGTAGCCCAACTACTGAGGCGACGAGGTATTCGGACAATCGTTTATCTCGACGACTTCCTCCTTGCGAGCCAATCCAAGGACGATCTTTGTCGGCAATCGCATCTAGCAGTAGATATCCTACAATCTCTGGGGTGGTATGTAAATCTCCAGAAGTCAGTGCTCTTCCCCACTCAACAATTAGAGTACTTGGGAATCGTTTGGGACACGCACAACAATTGCAAATTCCTTTCTTACCGGAAGCAAGAGGCATTGTGCCACTCACTTCGAGCAATACTGACTTCTCGAAAATGGTCCTTAAAACTGGCGGAAAGTCTCCCAGGAAGACTAAACTTTGCCAGCTTCATGGTCGCCTCCACTGCAGACAATTGCAGATAGCGAGCAGGCCACTGAAGCACCTGTCACCAAGTAGGTCTTTCTTACCGGAAGCAAGAGGCATTGTGCCACTCACTTCGAGCAATACTGACTTCTCGAAAATGGTCCTTTAAACTGGCGGAAAGTCTCCTAGGAAGACTAAACTTTGCCAGCTTCATGGTCGCCTCCACTGCAGACAATTGCAGATAGCGAGCAGGCCACTGAAGCACCTGTCACCAAGAAGGTCTTTCTTGCCGGAAGCAAGAGGCATTGTGCCACTCACTTCGAGCAATACTGACTTCTCGAAAATGGTCCTTAAAACTGGCGGAAAGTCTCCTAGGAAGACTAAACTTTGCCAGCTTCATGGTCGCCTCCACTGCAGACAATTGCAGATAGCGAGCAAACCACTGAAGCACCTGCCACCAAGAGGGTCCATACAAATGACCGAGGACAGCTTACAAGAAATAGAGTGGTGGATAGGGAATGCGAACGAATCAAGTTCCATCCACAGGGAAACCTTCGGACATTTCTTGACAACAGATGCGTCAGACTTAGCTTGGGGAGCAACTCTGGACGACTTGATGCTGTCAGGACAGTGGACCGTTCAACAAAAGAAGTAGCACTCCAACCGAAAAGAGTTGTTCGCTGTTTTTGCAACCCTGCAACGCACAGCGCACGACCTTTCCGGCTCCGAAATTCTGGTACAATCAGACAACACGACAGTAGTCGCCTACATCCGCAAGGAAGGGGGCACCAGATCCAAAACACTCCTAAATCTTACTCGAGATCTGTTGACTCTGGCAGACCAATGGGAAATCTCGCTAACAGCGCAGTACCTACCGGGAAGATACGGAGACGCGGATCACCTATCAAGAGGAAGATCCCCTCCAGAGTGGCATCTCTTACCAACAGCAACGAAGGCCATTTTCAATCATTTCGGAGTACCAGATATAGACCTGTTCGCATCCACCATGGCACACATGAGTTCAACTTACGTGTCCAGAGACTCCACAGACTCATGCGCAATCTTTCAAAACGCCTTCAGTCGGCACTGGCTCTACAATGTGGGTCGGATATTTCCTCCGCCAAACCTTATACCGAGGATCCTGAGGCACCTAAACGGGGCGACCGGAACTTACCTACTCGTGGTCCCGAGGTGGCAGAGGGTCTTCTGGCGTCCAGACTTAATTCGTCGATCACTCGTACCTCCGATGCAAATACCGAACCTGGTGTCAGTACTAATCAACACATCAACAGGCAATCCACCACCCAGGATTCAGGATCTGGAAATGGAAGTGTGGAAAATTGGGACTGGGGACAGTATCTTAAATTCCTGGAACGCGGAAGAGAAAAGACTGTTCCTGTCAGGATGGCGAGCTTCCCCACTCAACACATATAAACCTGCTTGGCAAAGATGGTGCCGCTGGATACTGGCGAATAATACCCATCCCAACACACCATCTCCTAATCAATTGGCAAGGTATCTAGCGCAACTGTTCATTAACGAAAAACTATCATACAGGACTATGCTGGTACACAAGTCAGCCATCGTAACCTTCTGCAACGCAATGATGGAAAATAATCTCAGCTCAGATTTCCTAGTGAAATTAAATTTAAAAACATTAAAAGCACTAGCAATGGTAAAGATCAACCCTCCTAAGTCCCCTGTGTGGAATCGGCAGATAGTAAGAGACTGGCTAGTCAGGAACACTCCTCGATCAGATTCTCTCTATGAAGTTGCGTGTAGAACGGCAATCTTACTTCTGTTATCTTCAGGAAGAAGAGTACACGATCTGACCTTGCTAAATATCACAGAAGGAAACATTCTCGACGAAGGCACATCAATTGTGTTAATTCCATTCTTTAGATCAAAAACAGATACCCTCAAACACCGACAATCTAATCGGAGACTTCTGGAATCCAAGGAACACAACGTCAACCCAGTCTTCTGGATAAGGAAGCTGATTGAACTATCACGCGAAAGGAGATCAGGACAAAATCTTTATAACCTGTTCATCAGCACCCGAGTACAAGTGAAGGCAGCTGCAAGAACAATCATAGGAGGATGGGTAAAGAACACGCTAAAATCAGCAGGAGTAGAGGCCACTCCCGGCAGCACAAGTTCAGCGGTCGCATCACTTAATCCAATAGATAACATACTGGAAAGAGGCAACTGGAAAAAGGAAAACACTTTCAGAAAATACTATCAGAAAGAGATGTTGAAACATACAGCTCCAGAAGATCTTTCCCTATTTCAACCAGTTAATATCAAATAAAGACGTCCCCGGTCACCAGGAGATAATAGACAGATCTCTCATAATATGGACTCCAGACATCTCTCAGAACACATAATAGGGGAGTTTTACCTACCATTAAAACTCTTATTATGTTTCTATAGATGTCTGGAGTCCAGGTAACCCCTACCTGGTGTATTATGAGCTTTATGAAAAATTGCGACCGGGTTATGAGGAAACTGGAAATAGGGAACAGGAAATGGGGAAAAAGCGACCATAGAGTAGAAAGTGCCTAAAGTGTAAAAAAGTGCAAATCAAAGACCCAAGAATAGACTAAAAAACCACATAAAAGGGGAAAAGTGATTGTTTCTCTCATAATATGGACTCCAGACATCTATAGAAACATAATAAGAGTTTTAATGGTAGGTAAAACTCCCCTA